>CM076584.1:1142262625-1142619477 GCA_034641835.2 Pinus albicaulis
TACCCTTTTTCCTGACATCCACAAGACGGTAACTACCTATCACAAATGCTAAATTTTTGAAGGAAAGAGAAAATTGTTTCCCTTGCCCTTAAATCCCATTTCTGTTGAGAGCCTTTTCCAACAATGGGGATTAAATTTAATTGGAAAAATTCATCCCCCATCCTCTGCCCAACATAAATGGATTCTTACTGCCACAGACCACTTTACCAAATGGATAGAAGCCACTCCTTCTAGAAACGCCACTGATTCTGTCATTATTAAATTCCTTGAAACCAATATCCTTTCTAGATTTGGTTGTCCTTGTTCGGAAAAATACTGAGAGGGGGGGGTGAATCAATAGTTAGAGCTTACTGAAAATATTTTAACTTTTTCTTTACAGAATTCCATACACGGCTTTGATGAACCAAACTCGCGTATACACGCGCATATAATAAGAGAAACTAGCGTATACTAATATAAATTTACATATTAGAAAAAAAAATTAGGAAAAGATCTTTAAGTCAGTTTACCAGTTTATATAATCAATAATTATGTGCAGTAACAGCAGTATAAATCATCACACAAGAGCAACACACATGAACACCAATATTTAAGGTGGAAACCCAAGTCAGGAGAAAACCACAGCTGATGTCGTCTCTCTCTTCAATATTTATTATATGGAAAATTGTTTACAATATTGTACTGATGCAGACTCATATCAGTATGCAGGCATCTACCTGCATAAGGCTACAACCTTCCCTCATTTTCCAGCTGCTACTAGAAGGGAGCTACAACCCCCTAATCTCGTTTACCAGCCACTAATGGAAGGGAGCTTCATCCCCCTAATCAGAACATCAGTTTCTACTGGTAGGAAGCTTTTACTTCCGTACTGAAGGCTTCAACCCTCAGAACCACTGCAGACCATGTTTCATAAACTTTCATACTGGATCAAATAGAATCAACACAACTCTTCATAAACATCAACAACCATAAACTTTACCCTATACTTTAATCAGAACAGTGAGACCACTGTAACCAGAACTTAGAAATAACCCAGACTTCAGAATAAATATGCAGATACAAAATCAACCCTAAACATTCATCAACTTAAAATTCATACGCTACTTCGCTTCACTGAACCCACGTGTATACGCGTTTTCCTTCACACCAACCTGCGTATAGATCTGTGAATACAGTTTTTCATAATGTAATCAGTCACAGATCTAGATCTGAGGCTTTCAGTCAGATATCTTTAGAAATGCATACCCCTTCATTAGTTAGTGACCATCAACCATGTTTATTCTCTCATTGATCAGATTTGTACATAATCAACTTAGCAACATATACAGTATTCAGACAACCCATATCTACAATAAGATTTCATTGACAGATAGCAGACAAATAGCAGGAATAATCAGAAAAACCTATGCAATAAGCTTCAGAAAACCCTAACTGCCATACGTGCCTTTTCTGAAGCAAACCCGTGTATATACACGCTTTTACTGAGACGAACTTCGTATAGATTTGTAAATATAAACTTTTCATAATGAACTAGATTCATATAACTTACTCAGATTTCTTTACTTGACTTATGCAAACTTGCACCAGGTCATAGATCTAATCATCTCTTCAATGGATCACACAAGAGCATAGTCATTTCAGATCTAGAGATCCTAAACCATCATTGTATCCATGGGTGCATCATAGATTCAGATCTATCAATTAAAACAGATTTCATCCCATGCAGATACACCTCAGAGAAATTTATTTAGTAACAACCCTTACATATGCACCTTTTGCACTATGATCTTCTTCTCCTTATATAGATTTAGCCTTTACCAATACCATGAGTCAAAACCACATAACAGCCTATGGTATTCTTGGACAGAATCAAATAGACAACTCAGCATTCAATATTGTGGGCTAATACCATGGTAATACCCCTTGGTATCAAACTTTTTGGAGCACAAAAGGCATACGCGACTTGGAACGTACTTATCCGCGTGTATACGCAACTTGGACTTTACAAACCCACAAATATATCCTGCAATATCAAAAATTATCCAATCTTCTACTGGTCATTACACAAAACGTCTGATAGACTGCAGAGCCTCTCCAGGAGGACATGTACCCCATCCTTTGCCAAAGAGTTTCCATCAAGGACAACATTACAATATATTAGGACAAATGAAACATTTTTCCAACAATCTCTCCCTTTGGACTTGATGGCAACCATGATGGTGTTTGATCATCACAATAGATAAATACATTAACCATAATCATTATTCAAACACCAGAATTTTCTCCCCCTTTGACATCAAGGGCAAAGGGTGGATCAAAACCAAAACAAGGTTTTGCTTCCCTTGTAGAAAGATGAGCTCTGAAGATCTGATGTGTACTCAATTTACCATGCTCCCCCTGAGTTCATGTTGGATCTTTAGATAGATTTTTCAATGAATTACATGACTCTATACATACATCAATGTTCCAACCAAGTGGAATTACATAATTTGAACAAGTCCTTACATGAATGAATATCACAATTATACATCATAGGTCTCAACATGACCTTTTCATCAAATTACAGATATGACTACTTATGACCAAAACCAAATAATCTCAAACATGAGATCATAATCACAGCAACCAATTAGAATTCCAACAATGCATCCTTTTCCATAAGACAAGTGCTCCCCCTTAGCTTGTGCATCCTGAACATCTTCAACAACCAAATTATCAAAGCATATTTATCAAGGAGATAAATATCAGAGAATGATACAGAAAGATGAATACTGGAACAACAACAGATATTACCCAACAGTACCACAACTGTTCTGAAACACTAACCCTAAGAATTTTTGTCAACAAAACCCATACATGGTTTTATGCACAGAAACTCATGTATATACGCAATTATCCTTTATGAAACCCGCGTATCAAATTTAATCTTCTGAAATTAAGCAGATCTAATGTGAGAGGCAGAGACAACTCCCAACTTTTGTATGAGATATTTGAATGCTTCCCTTGGAATAGGTTTAGTAAATATATCAGCAACTTGTTCTTTGGAGGGAACATACTCCAATTTAACTTTTTATTCAAGCACTTTTTCACGTAAGAAGTGATACTTGATAGGAATGTGCTTGGTCTTGGAATGCATAACAGGATTCTTTGAGATACTAATGGCACTTGTATTATCACACAAAATGGAGATGGGAGGTGAACATCTGATTTGAATGTCTTGTAAAGTCTGCAACATCCAAAGTAGTTGTGTGCAACATGATGTTGCAGCCACATATTCTGCTTCTGTTGTAGATAAGGCAATAGAACTTTGTTTCTTGCTAAACCAAGATACTAATCAAGGCCTCATATAGAATGCACCACCACTAGTGCTTTTTCGATCATCAACATTTCCAGCCCAATCCACATATGTGTAAGCATGAAGAGTGAGATCAGCATTCTTTGGATACCATAGACCAAAATCTTGAGTCCCTTGTAAATATTTGAATATTATTTTTACAACCTGGAGGTGAGACTCTTTTGGATTAGCTTGGAATCGTCCAACAATCCCAACTGCATGCATAATCTCAGGTCTTGTCCTGGTTAGATAAAGTAGACTTACAATCATGGATCTGTATTCTGGTTGGTTCACCATGGGAGAATCATCATGAGTACTGAGGTTACACCCAATTACCATTGGTTTACTAATAGGTTTGCAGTCTTCCATCCCATACTTCTTCAGAATTTTCTTAAGATATTTTTCTTGTGATAAAAATATGCCATTTTTTGCTTGTTTCACTTGTAAGCCAAGAAAAAGGTTAGTTCCCCAAGTAAAGACATTTCAAATTCTTGTTGCATAACAGAAGAAAATTTCTAACTCATGGACTCTTCGTTACTCCCAAAAATGATGTCATCAACATATACAACTACAATCAATAGTTTATCATTTTCAATTTTTGTGTATAAGTTGCTATCAGCAGATCCTTTTGAAAAACCTTGTTGATGAAGATATTTTTCAAGACGATCGTAACATGCCCTTGGAGCTTGTTTGAGACCATATACAGCCTTTTTAAGTTTACAAACAAGTTTTTCATCATTTTCCAAAATGAATCCTTCTGGTTGTTCTATATAAACTTCTTCTTATAAATCACCATTGAGAAAAGAAGATTTAACATCCATTTGATAAACTTTGAATTGTTGAAAGCTTGAAAAGGCAAGAAACATTCTTATGGCTTCAAGTCTAGCTAAAGGAGAAAATGTTTCTTCAAAGTCTATACCTTCTTTTTGAGCATACCCTTTACAAACAAGTCTAGCTTTGTTTCTAATAACATCTCCATTTTCATTTAACTTTTTTTTTAATATCCATTTTGTTCCAATAACATTTTTATCATGAGGTTTTGGAACTAATTCCAAAGTATGATTATTTTCAATATGATCAAGTTCTTCATTCATGACTTGAATCCAACATTCATCTTTACTATCTTGATTTATATTTTGTGGTTCAATAGTGGATAAGAATGCAAGATAACTAGAGGATCCTACAAGAGTTATTCTTGTTTGGACACCTGATCCTTCTTCTCCCAAAATTTGAGATTCTAGATGATTCTTTTGAACATACCTGGATGGAGCCTTTTCAGTTAGATCTTCTTCTAGAGCTTCATTGGGTTCACCTTCCATGTTGTTGCTATTTGATGTAGGAGGATAAACATCATCATCATATTCATTTGTTGTTGGTATTTCCATTTTTGGAGCTGAGAGAGACTCATCAATTACAACACCAATGCATTCAACAACCTTTCAAAGTCTTTTATTGTAACATTTATTTTCTTTAATTCTAGAAGAGTAACCAAGAAATATTCTTTCATATGCTCTAGGTTCAAACTTACCAAGTTTTTCATCATTGTTATTGATAAAACATTTGCTTCCAAAAACTCTAAAATTCTTTACAGTGGGAAGATTTCCATACCAGAGTTCATAAGGAGTTTTATCACTGTTTACTCGAATGTTGGAACAGGGTCTCCCACAAGCTGTGAAACTAGTCCATTTTGAATACTTTTGATTAGATTTAGTCTAGCGCGGGGGTTTTAGGGTGGGTTAAAGCCCCGAATGCATTGTAATGGGTGAAAGGGTAAACCAAGGGTCCAAAAACCATGGTTTACGGACCATAGGAAAGTCTAGGCTATATTATTATAAATAGAGGAACATTTTGTATTATAAGGTAGAAGAAGGATGAGCTATTGATGTGAATTATGGTTTAAGTTATCTGTTTGGGTTTTGGGTAAAGGACTCCTGCTGGCTGTGTGCGCGGAGATCCAAGTCCAGTTGCGTGCAGACCCTGTTGCTGTGTGCGCAGGTTGGGAAGGGAATTGTAAGGAGAAATTGATGAATGAATGAATAAGAAAGGTTGATAGAGAACTGAATCTATGAGTACTCTTTGTGTGAATTGTTGGTAATTACTTCTTTGTGCATTTTATTTTTTTAAGCTTTGAAGGTCTGTGTAAGTGTGTTTTCGTATCTGGATCTATTTTGTTCTGTTTATGTAATGTTGTGCTACTATCATAAAAGCATATAATTATAGATTTAGCGCACGTGGATGCGAATAGATACCTAATTGACCTTGCGTAGAATAAGGTAATCTAGGAATTACAGGGCCTGGCACAGCTCTGCTTGTCTTACTTATCCTTTCTCGGGGTGCAGAAACCTAGTTCCAGCACCCACCCATACTACCTCGGGTGAGACTTTGACCTGCGTAAACAATTCACTGCCGAAAGGGCCAGTAGTAGAGGGGTTCGTTGGCAAACCTTACACACTGAACCTGGGTTAGGACCCCTCAAGCCAAAAAATGGTTCCATTGCCGAGACTGGAGAATATTGAGAAAAGGATCAGGCACTGACAAGAGAATGCTGGAGACCTAATGCGGAAGTGAATGAGCACTAATCTAGATGAAAGCACAACATGGAGCGGTAAGTACCATCGAACCAATCAAGAAGAGGTTCACTCTGCCTGTAACCCATTGAGAAGAGCATCTACGCAAGGTCCGCCAGTTACCCCGATGTCATACCCCCAAGAGAACAAGCCCTCGACCGAAAACTCGTTGAAGGAAAACATGGCAATACACTTGAAATTACCTACTTTTAAAGGTGCATCCGATGAGGACATGGAGTGATTTTGGTTCATGGCCGACTCAGTGTGGATGGCGCAGGGGGTGGTAAGCGATACTGTGAAAAGAGCACAGTTGTCCCTGGCCTTCAAAGAAAGGGCTATGGACTGGTATATGTGGTACATATCTCTAAACGAGGGCGCATCTCTTCAAGATATTAAGAACGCCCTAAAACAACAGTTCTGGAAGCCAAAATATTACTCTCAGCTAGTAGTAGAAGTAAAAGACTTCAAGCAAGGTCCGTCTGAGTCGGTGTGGGAGGCCGATCAGCGATTGAAGAAAGCAATCAGGTAAGGAGGGTTTAAGTACGATGACATACAACACACGGAATGTTTCATCGCTATGTTGCTACCTCAGTTACGTATACCAATGGGCCACCAGACCTTCGAATCGCAGGAAAAAGCCTTAGAATCTACCATGAAACTCGAAGCCGCGCCTAAGGATGACATGTTGGGGGGAGTACAGAAAATGCAAGAGCAGCTTAGAGCCATGCACATGGAAATACAGAGCTTACGAACGGAACGACGTAAAGGAGCTAGCGCAGACCTCTAGTGCACACGATTTCGAGTGTTTGGCGATACAAAGGACCAGTTTCCTCTATTGACAGATTATTTGCAGGCCGGAGAACCTAGTTCGCTACGCCTGGGCTCCAGCGGATCTAAGCTATGGTGCGATGATTGCCGGGTGGCAGGAGTACATGATACGGCTAAGTGCCCTCGGCTAAGTATGGGTGAAATGAAGCAAAAATGGTGCAGGTTCTACTAGTCGGTAGGGCACGATGAGCAGAATTGTCGCACGTATGACTTTTTGATAGATCAAGGAAACATCTATACGGTACAATCAGATTCTGCATCGCCGAGATCCCCCGCGAACTTTGGTGGCTTCCCCGAAAGGGGCAAGGGAGGTCGAGGAGGAAGTGCAGGACAGGGCCGGGGCCAGCTGATCTGCTATAACTGTGGAGAGGTAGGGCACTTCGCCAGGGACTGCCCAAATCCCACCAGGAAATCCTACAAATATTGCCAAAAGTTTGACCATGAGATCGAATATTGCCCGATCCTGATAGCAAAAATGCAGGAAAAACAGCCCACCCCAACATAGAATGTGCAAAGAGTTAAAACCGAGCTAAGGAATGGAGACCCAAGTGTAAGAATCATGACACGCAGCGGGATGGTCACCTAAGGAGCCAAGGAAGTACTTGCCAAGAACCCCACAACCCCTTCGGACGGTTTGACCATTGGAGGGCAAGAAATGCTAACAACTCCTGCACAGCCACCGACGCACCTCAAGATAGAGGAGGGGGTTGAACCCTTCTTACAGGCCTGTCTGAAGTTGCTACATAATCCACAAGCTGTAGAAAACCTTAAAGTATTACTACATAGCTGTGACATAATTTCTGGGACTAGGGATGTACACAAGTTACACAGCTATAAGAAATGTACTGGAAGCAGATTGGCGATTATGAGATAGATCAAGCTATTCTCTATTTTGGGTCGGATGCGAACATCTTATCAAAGAAAACATGGCAACAAATGGGAGAGCCTAAAATAAAGTGGTCCACCATCCAGCTACGTATGGCGAATCAGCAGAATATCATCCCTCTGGGGAAGTTGCCAAAAGTTATGGTAGATATTGTTGGAGTAAAGGTCTTAGCTGACTTTTAAGTCATAGAAATTGTGGAGGATGTGGATCCTTACCCTGCACTCCTGGGACTGGACTGGGCTATAAATGTGGGGGGTGTCATCAATCTCAAAAAGTGTATCATGGTGTTTGAAAGTAACGAAACATGCGTAATAGTACCACTAGATCCCACCGAAGGTGTGCAGTATACAGAACCAGCATATGAAGAAGAGGAACTAGATCACATTTACAAATTGACAGTGTAGGACGCAGACCAAGGTAACCCTACAACAGATGAAATAATATGTTGGGAAAAGGACACTGAATGTTTTTCTGACCCTGATGGAGAAGTAGAGATTTTGCAAAACCGGTTACAAAATGTCTCGGCGCTGCGATACCCTCGGGTCGTAAGGACCCTCTATTGCATTACTTCAGAGGTAAGAGACCTTCCCCACTTTGATGGGTCTGGTAGTGTCTAGGAATTCCTAAGAACATTGGAAGCTAGGGTGCCAAGAGAATGATGGATCTGGACCCTTAATCTGCCTTTGCATGGGATACCCACAAGAAATCATTTCCGGACTAGGAAATGTGTCAAGATAGGATGATTCTGCAGTTCGCACCCCCAGATGATGTACGCACCAAGACATTCCTTGGACCCAAGGATCCCCGCGCACATCTGCATGCCTGGATGACCAAATGGTCCGACCGGACTACAGAAGAATGGGTCCATCTATTTTTTCATGCCTTGGGCCCTATCCCTGTCGCTTGGTACTTAGATGCGGAGTTACACCAGTGTACCCGCCACTGGGAAATATTAAAAGAAGACATTATAGGAATGTTCGGACTAATTTGGGGGACGAAGATGCTCGATGAAGTTCTGTAGGACATCGATGTGTTTATATTTAAGAAGTCTCACCACCCCATCGCACCAGAAGTCCTGACATGGGAAGCATAGATGCAGGACAAAATCAACTGTCGAAGCTTGGAAATTAATGAAGAAGAAGATAATTCGCGAAATATCTTTGTTCCGGAATCTGAAGGGGAACACACCGTTATTGGACCCTCACTACAGAATATTGATGTAACGCAACCTCTCAAGTTGTGCAAATCTAATGTTGGGATGGAAGAACACCCGAAGCTGTCTAAAATTGGGGACTATTGGGATGAAGGAACCGTAGGCAAAATTGCAGAATTACTTACGGAGTATCAGGACTTATTTCCAACAAATTTTTCTGAGCTCAAACGAATCACTGGGGACCTAGGAATTATTCACATCACTCTGAAACCTGAGGTGCATCCCATCAAGCAGCGGCCTTACCGGATGAATCCTAAATATAAGTAAAAGTTCAAAGAAGAATTAGACAAAATTCTTACCACAGGTATCATTGAAACAGTTGAACATTCGGATTGGGTAAGTCCAATGGTCATCCAGGAGAAGAAGACAAAGGGGGAAATACGCATCTGAGTGGATCTAAAAAGGCTAAATGATGCCTATGCCCACAACCCCTTCCCTACACCCTTCTCCGATGAAATCCTTGATAGAGTGGGCGGCTAGGAGGCCTATTCCTTCACCGATGGGTTCTCAAGATACCACCAGGTCAGAATTGCACCTGAAGATCGTAGTAAGACTACATTTGCGACCGAGTGGGGGTCCTTTCAATATATGGTAATGCCCTTTGGTCTCAAGAACGCACCTGTTATTTTTTCAAGGGTCCTGGTTGTTGTATTCATTGAGTTTATTCATAAGTTCCTGGAGGTTTATTTCGATTACTAGACGGTTTTTGGCCTGGTAAAAGAGCATGTCTCTAACCTACGATTAATGTTGGATGCATGCCGGAAGCACCAGATTTCCTTGAATATCAAGAAGTGAATCTTCTTTGTGCCGTTCGGAATCTTGCTTGGACACGTAGTCTGTCAGTAAGGATTGATGGTTGATCCTGCGAAGGTAGCCGTAATTATAAACCTTACAATCCATGTTGGGCCCCAAAGGTGTCCTTCCCCTTCACCAAATTTCACTTCATTTCCTTTGTTCCTTATCAATTACAGGCTTAAATGATCAATAGGATTAATTAAAGTTGCTTTAAGAATGTATATAATGACTAAATTGCTACACTTTCATGGTTTTGTTGTTGTAGTAATTTTTTACTAGATTTAGCTATAGAATGCAGTCATTCTGTAGCTAGTTGCTGATTCCGTAGATGTCTTCATGTTTTCATAGGTTCCAGGTGTCACCTCAAATAAAAACGCATATGGGTGAATTCTAGACTTCATCCACATCATTCCTTGCTCCCTACGAAGTCTGAGCAGAATTCTACAGGTGGTTATGCACGTGGGAGACCAAAACTAGGAGATAGACTTCTAATAGGACAAGGACTGTACAGATGTCTTTAATCATAGTACGAGACCACCACCAGAGTTCTAATTTGATTTTAGTTGGGAAAGACATTTATTCCTATTTTATCTCAAGAGAAGTTATGTAATTTTCTTATAAGAATGACTCGGGAGACCGAGAAACAGCTAGCTAGATTTATGTTTTGTTGCTAGATCTCAGAAAACCGTGATACTCTGTTTTTGAAATACTTTTTTTTTAATGAAAGAAGCACCGCTTTATTGCAAGATCTGAGGCAATCTTGAGGATATTTTTATGCTGATCTGGTGGTAGAGGGCCCCTACTGCCCGAGAAGCTTTGTGCACATTACTTAGATAAGTAACTTTAGCCTTGTTGCATTCCTAGTTTAAGCAAATTTCTGAACTTTGTGTTTTATATTCACTTGCATTGGATGCTACAGTTTAGTCTTGTTATTACGAATTATTCCAAAATATCACTAATATTGAATGAGGTATAACTATATTATTTTAGGATTTAGTTTCATTTCTTTGAACTTTATGTTTTTGTGCTCAATTACATCATTTTTTACAGCTAGTCTTGTTCTTATTAATCTCTTCCAAAATATCACTAACTCTGGATGAGACATAGCTGTAGTGTTTCAGATATTACTGCGTTTTGTTGAACTTTATGTTTGTATGCTCATTTACATCACATGTTACAGCCAGTCCTATTCTATGAATTATTCCAAAATACCACTAACCCCGAATGAGACAGAGTTGAAACATTTCAGTGATTAGTTGCATTATAAGTGTAGTTGTAGTACTCCGGAGATTAATGGTGCACTAGTTCAGTTTCTATTCATTGTATTTCAAGTTAGATTAATGGCACTCTAGCTCAGATTTTGTTCACTGTATTTCAAGTTAGGATAATGGCATTCTATTACAGTTGTGGTCACTGTATTTCAAGTTTGAATGATTGCATTTTAGTTCAGCTTTATCCATTGTATTGTTAGTTTTATTAGTCAGTTGTATGCTAGTTTTGTTCCATTAGATTTCAAGGCCTTCATTATTTACAAACTACACTTGTTATTAATCTCTTCCAATACATCATCATATGGACAGGAATTAGTGATATCAGTTCAAGGCCTTGACTATTCTGCAATCTCTTATAATTGTGCAAATAGCCTTTTTCCCAAAACTATTCCAAAAGACTTCTAATTTCCGAATAGGGCTTAGTAGTGACAATTTAAGTTGCAAAATGGATTAATCTCAGTGTCATAGGTTGATTTAGAGTAGAATTCCTCACTGTGTTGCAGACTATCTTTTCCAAATATGTTCCAACAAATTTCTAGCCATGGATAAGATTTTCTCCGTGATATTGTAGGTGGTTGTTTACTTAGAAGAACCTCATGGCACTAACTTATCCTTTTCTCAAAGCTATTCCAACATATTTCTAATGAATGAATGGGATTGAGTTCATGTTGTGAGTTATTGAGTTCTTGATATGAGTTATTTTTCTTGTTAAAGTATTGCATTTTATGTCCTCAAGAGCCATACATAACTTAGAATAGGTTTTGCTCTGTTTTAGTGTGACCAACAACTTCTTTTTGCCAAAACTTAGTTCTTTTCCCTATTAGAATAAAAACACAAAACCAAAAACATTGGAAAAACACTAAACACAACGTAGTGAGAAACAAATACCTAGGCACATATAGTGCACTTCACTTCAACAGTTTACTAACCCTAGTTGACAATTTATGACCTCAATTTAGGAACACTAAGTTGAACAGACAATCCCCACAACAGAAAAATAGATGCATTCTATTCTCGAACACACGGGCTATTACAGGAAATTCATTCAAGGGTATGCTCTGATTACAACACCCATGGAAAAACTGCTAAAAAAATATGTCTCTTTTTTTTTGAATGATGAATGTCAGAAAAGCTTTGAACTACTCAAGGAAAATATGATCTCTACACCCATACTAATATTTCCTAACTAGTCAAAAGAATTTCATGTACATGTGGATGCATCAGGCATCGCCTTGGGCACGGTTCTCACTCAACCTGGAGAAGGAGATACTGATCACTCGGTTGCCTCTGCAAGTCGGAAACTCTCGGGCGCAGAACGAAACTACTCTACCACTGAGCATGAAGGACTGGCTATGGTCTATGCGTTACAAAAATATCGGCACTATTTGTTGGGTGGACACTTTAAGATGTTCACTGATCATTCGGCTTTGAAATACCTAGTCAACAAGCCTGTGTTGGGGGGGAAGATTTTTCGTTGGTTGTTGCTATTCCAGGAATATGAATTTGAGATCATCATTAAGCCCGAAAAGTTGAATGCAGGCCCAGATCATGTATCTCGCATCGAAACAGGGGAAGAACCTACTAACTTGGAGGAGGGCTTACCCAATGCGTAGTTGTTCACCATTAGGGTGGTTGATGCACACTTTGCTAATATCATTGAGTTCCTCACTACAGACATGGCCCCTGCAGAATTTTTGGTGAAGCAGAAGAAGGAGTTGGTTACTCGAGCAGCGAACTTTACTATCATCGTTGGTAAGTTATACAAGCTCGGCGCAAATGAAATACTACGCAGATATGCCCTGGAACATGAATGGCCTACCGTTTTAGCAGAAGCACATAAAGGAGTCGCAGGAGGAAACTATGCAGGATGAGTTACGGCACAAAATATTTTGAGGGTTGGGTTATGGTGGCCTACCCTGCATTAGGATTCTTACACCTATTGTAGATCGTGTGATACATGCCAGCGAACAGGATGAACATCGTGCCGAGATGACATGCCATTATAGCCTCAAGTGGCTCTACAGGCTTTTGACAAATGGGCCATTAACTTTATAGGACCCATCAATCTGTCGAGCAAGAAAATAGGTGCGCGCTACATTATTACCTCTACTGACTATGTCACTCGATGGGCCGAGGCACAAGCAGTGAAGGAGTGTACTGCAGATACTACTACGCACTTCATATTTGAGAACCTTCTGACCAGGTTTGGCTACCCAAAGATCCTAATGAGTGATAAGGGTACACACTTCATTAACCAAATAATTCAATCCTTGAATGAGGAATTCCAGATCCACCATGCGAAGAGTACACCATACCACCCTCAGGCAAATGGGGCAGTTGAAGCTTTTAAAAAAAAATTGAACAAGCATTAACTAAGGTTTGCTATGTCGATCGTAATGATTGGGATGTTCGCATTCCCTCTGTTCTGTGGGCCTACTGAACGACCTGCAAGAAGCTGACAGGCAGGACGCTCTTCCGAATGGTCTATGGCAAGGAGGCCATTATGCCCATCGAGTATGTTGTTCCTAGCCTACGCATCGCAGCATTTACAAATATGGCAGACCCCGATATCATAGAGGAGCATCTTGCACAGCTTGTGTCTTTGGAGGAAGATCATTTTATTGCTATTTTTCACCAACAGGTTCAAAAGGTTCGCGATAAAGCATGATATTATCGACATATTCACCAAATAACATTCGTCGAAGGTGATCTCATCCTCTTATATGATAGCCAATTCATGAAGCACCCAAGAAAATTCTGGCAGCACTGGCTTGGTCCCTACATAGTTAAGGAGATCACGGATGGCGAAGCAGTCCAGCTAGCTACCCTACACGGTGACATCTTACCTGGCTTTGTCAATGGTAGTCGACTCAAGCCATACTAGGCCAAATGACTATATGACCACTACAGTGACTCGGGACGAGTCACAATATTGTGTTGGGGGACTGTTGGAACAGGGTCTCCCACAAGCTACGAAACTGGTCCATTTTGAATACTTTTGATTATATTTAGTCTAGCACAAGGGTTTTGGGATGGGTCAAAGCCCCAAAAGCATTAAAACGGGTAAAAGGGTAAACCAAAGTACAGGATAGATTATTATAAAGAGAGGAACATTTTGTATTGTAAGGTAGCAGAAGGATGAGCTATTGGTGTGAATTTTGGTTTAAGTTATCTGTTTCGATTTTGTGGAAAGGACTCCTGCTGGCTGTGTGCGCAGAGATCCAAGTCTAGTTGTGTGCGGACCCTACTGCTATGTGCGCAGGTTAGGAAGGGAATTGTAAGGAGGAATTGATGAATGAATGAATAATAAAGGTTGATAGAGAACTGAATATGTGAGTACTCTTTGTGTGAATTGTTGGTAATTACTGCTTTGTGCATTTTCTGTCTTTAAGTTGTGAAGATCTGTGTAAGTGTGTTTTCATATCTGGATCTATTCTGTTCCATTTATGTAATGTTGTGCTATTGTCATAAAAGCATATAATTATAGATCTAGCACACGTGGATGCGAATAGAGACCAAATTGACCCTGCACAGAACAAGGTAATCTGGGAATTACAGGGCCTGGCACAGCTCTGCTTGCCTTATCTATCCTTTCTTAGGGTGTAGAAACCTGGTTCCAGCACCCACCCATACTACTTCGCAGGTCACTGCAGAAAGGGCCAGTAGTATAGGGGTTCGTTGGCAAACCTTGCACACCGAACTTGGGTCAGGACCCCTCGAGCCAACATCGAACGTGGGCTTTTTTAAGAATGTTTACTATAGTATGTGTTGCTTCTCCCCAAAAGGTATCAGGAGTTCCAGAATCATCAAGCATATCACGAGCCATTTTTTGAATTGTTCTATTCATTCTTTCTGCCACGCCACTTTGTTGTGGGGTTCCAGCTACAGAAATTTATCTTTTTATGCCATTTTGTTCACAGAAATCAAAGAATTCATATGATATATATTCCCCTCCTCGATCAGATCTAAGAAATTTTATTTTTAGATCTAATTCATTTTCAACCAGGGCTTTGAATATCTGAAAATTTTCAAGTGCTTCATCTTTGTGTTTTATTAACCCAATCCAACACATTCTAGAGAAGTCATCAATAAATAGAATATAGTATTGTTCTCCACGGGGTGAATTTTTCCTCATAGGTCCACATACGTCAGTATGTATGAGTTCAAGAGGCTTACTTGATGATCCTTCTTTGGCATTGAATTCTACTCTGGTTTGCTTACCGAATTGGCAAGATTTGCATATGGTACTTTCAGGTAGAGTGATGTTGGGAAGATCACGAACCGCTTTGAGTCTGGATTTGTTGATTTGAGAGAAAATCAAATGCCCCAATATTCTGTGTCATAACCAATTTTCTGAAGATTTACCCAAGTAACATTGTTCTTTGCAACCTTTCAATACATACATATTGCTTGGTGTTCTAGTTCCTTTTATTACCGTTTTTCCTATGTCAAGTTCACGTACCACACATTCTTTTGAACTAAAGATAAATTCATTTCCTTGATCACACATTTGACTCGCACTTAACAGGTTATGTTTTAATCCATCCACATACATAACATTGTTAGCTTTTACTTTTTCCTTTAGAAAAACAGAACCTTTTCCTTTAATGAGAGCAGGAGTATCATTTCCAAAGGTAACATTCTTTTCTCTTTCTAGAGCATTGTATGCAAGGAGATTATTTCTATCACTTGTCATGTGCTTTGAACATCCGCTATCAATTTACCATTTATTTTCTTCCCCTTCTGTAAATAAGGCTATGCCACAATTCTCAACCTATAAGTCCTTTCTCCATACCTTGGAATTTGAAGGTACATGCTCTTTTGGTTGAAGTTTTTCTCCTACATTCAGATTATAAATGACCAAAGTTATTGCAATAAGCACATTCAATTTCATTTTGAAGAGGATAAAAGTTGTTATAAGTATTCTTCTTTATTCCAGCCTCATTTGTTTTCTTTCTTTCTTCTCTGGTCATGATGGTTTTGTAAGCAACACATTGAATAGCTTTATGACCAAAATTATGACATGAGAAACATTTCCCATTAAAGAAGAAATTTATGTGATCATAAAATCTTCTATTTGTGTTTACGTGATAATTGGTATTTCTCTGATTGATATTTCTGCTATTGTTCTTTGTATTGAAGTAGTCATGATTTACCTACGAAGTTTCTTTGTTCTCTTGCTAAGTTACGAAATGTTGAAGGCTGGTTTTAGCTGCATTTAAGCTTGGTGCTGAAGACTGAGAGGATTCTCCGATATATCCAAGACCTATCTTTACAAAATGAGAGAGTTGAACCTTAATAATTTCATCTAAGGTTTCAGTTCTTTTAGTAAATCTAAGATTTAAAGTTTTTTCTTTCTCAATTTCCTTTCTTAGACTTATTATTTGACAGTCTAATTTCTCATTGTGCTTCTCCTTTTCTATAAGCTGATTCTTTAGAGTATCTATGAAAAAAAAATTTCTTCCAAATATATTTTGAGCTGATTAATTTCTTCAAGAAAATCATTTTCTTCTAGTGCATCCATAAAGGTATCTTTAGCCTCACTAGAGTCTTTTTCAAAAGACATGAGTAGTATAACATCTTGATAAAATTCTTCTTCTTCACTATTTGATAGCCCATCACTATCCTCATGAGTATAATAAATTTTTCTATTGATAAACCGATTTTTATTTCCTTTTGCCACTTCTTTACCTTTTTCAACTTTTTCTTTATGGGGACACTTAGTAGCATAATGACCAACCCTTCCACAAACAAAAAATTTAAAAGGAAGATTTCCTTTGAGCCTTCCAGTGCCAAGTTGTAGCTTCTTTACAAAATTTATCTCATATTCTTCTGAAACATACCCTTATCCTTTTTGTTCTTCTACTTATTTTCCTTTTGCAACAGCTCTAAAGACAACTTCCTTGACTTCAGATGGACCTCCTTTTCTCATTTCACATGAAGTTGAACAATAGTAAGAGTTTGTGGATCCTGCTTCTCTTCAATAGCAGACTCTTTTGATTCGAATTTGGGAGTTAGAGATCTTAAAGTATTTTCTACCGAAGTAGTGCCAGTTATGGTTTCACCTAGATTTATCATTCGATTTACAATATCATCTAGATGTAAAAAGAAACTGGCAATGCTTTCCTCATTATGCATCCTGAGATTTTCATATTGAATTCTGAGAGTTTTTAGTTTAGCACTTTTTACCTTGGTATCACCTTCATAGCTTAGAATGTTTTTGTCCCATATCTCCTTTACTGTATTCAACTGCATGACTTTGAAAAATTCTAATTCAACCAGAATTCCCAATAATGCATTAAATTTCTTTGCATTGGTTTCATATTTCTTTCTTTCTGTTGCATATGTTGGAACTGATGTTGGATATTGATAACCTGCTTCAACTATAGCCCATACATCTGCTCCAAGAGACTGAAGATAGGATCGTGTCCTAGTCTTCCAAAAGATTAAAGTGTTTCTGTTGAAGAGAGGAGGCTTGATAGATGTTGTCCCATTTTGATTTCTCATCTTATTTGATCTTCCTTCTATAAATTAATCTTCTTCAAAAGGACATGCTCTGATACCAATTGTTGGGAAAAATACTGAGGGGGGGGGGGGGGGGGGTGAATCAGTATTTAGAGCTTACTGAAAATATTTTAAATTTTTCTTTACAGAATTCCATATGCGGCTTTGATGAACCAAACTCACATATACACATGCATATAATAAGAGAAACTATCGTATATTGATATAACTTTACAAATTAGAAAAAAAATTAGGAACAGTTCTTTAAGTCAGTTTACTAGTTTAGATAATCAGTAATTATGTGCAGTAATAGCAGTATAAATCATCACACAAGAGCAACACACATGAACACCAATATTTAAGGTGGAAACCCAGGTCGAGAGAAAACCACCATTTTTTTCATCTTTGTCTTCAATATTTATTATATGGAAAACTGTTTACAATATTGTGCTGATGCAGACTCATATCAGTATGCAGGCATCTACCTACAGAAGGCTACAACCTTCTCTCATTTTCCAGCTGCTACTGGAAGGGAACTACAACCCCATAATCTCGTTTAACAGCCACTACCAAAAGGGAGCTTCATCCCCCTGATCAAAACACCAACTTCTACTGGTAGGAAGCTTCTACTTCCATACTGAAGGCTTCAACCCTCAAAACCACTGCAGACCACATTTCATCAATTTTTGTACTGGATCAAACAGCATCAACATGACTCTTCATAAACATCAACAACCATAAATTTTACCCAATACTTTAATCAGAATAGTGAGACCACTGTAACCAGAACTCAGAAATAACACAGACTTCAGAATAAATATGCAAATACAAACTCAACCCTGAACATTCATCAACTTAAAATGCATATGCTACTTTGCTTCACTGAACCTGCATGTATACGCGCTTTCCTTCACACCAACCTGCATATAGCTCTATGAATACTATTTTTCAAAATGTAATCAATCACAGATTCAGATCTGAGGCTTTCAGTCAGATATCTTTAAAAATGCAGATCCCTTCATCAGTTAGTCACCATCAACCATGTTTATTCTCTCATTGATCATATTTATACATAATCAACTTAGCAACATATACAGTATTCAGACAACCCAGATCTACAATAAGACTTCATTGACAGACAGCATACAAATAGCAGGAATAATCAGAAAAAGCTTTGCAATAAGCTTCAGAAAACCCTAACTGCCATATGTGCCTTTTCTAAAGCAAACCCACGTATATACGCACTTTTACTGAGACGAACTAGCGTATAGATCTGTAAATATAAACTTTGCAGAATGAAACAGATTCATATAACTTACTCAGATTTATTTACTTGAATTATGCAAACTTGCGCCAGGTCATAGATCAAATCATCTCTTCAATGGATCACACAATAGCACAGTCATTTCAGATATAGAGATCCTAAACCATCATTGTATCCATGGGTGCATCATAGATTCAGATCTATCAATTAAAATAGAGCTCATCCCATGCATATATACCTCAGAGAAATTTATTCAATAAAAACCCTTACATATGCACCTTTTGCACTATGATCTTCTTCTCCTTATATAGATTTAGCCTTTACCAATACCATGAATCAAAACCACATAAAAACCTATGGTATTCTTGGACGGAATCAAATAGACAACTCAACGTTCAATACTATGGGCTAATACCATGGTAATACCCCTTGGTATCAAACTTTTTGGAGCACAAAAGGCATACGTGACTTGGAAAGTACTTATCCGCGTGTATACGCGACTTGGCCTTTACAAACTCGCATATATATCCTGCAATATCAAAAATTATCCAATCCTCTATTGGTCATTACAAAAAATGTCTGATAGACTGCAGAGCCTCTCCAGGAGGACATGTACCCCATCCTTTTCCAAAGAGTTTCCATCAAGGACAACATTACAATATATTAGGGCATAGGAAACATTTTTCCAACAGTCCTAGAAAACTCATCACTGATAATGCTGCAGCCTTCAAGTTCAAGAAAATGGTTGATTTTTTTCATAGGTACCATATAACTTTGGGACATTCAACAGCTTATTACCCTCAGGGTAATGGATTGGCTGAATCTTCAAACAAAATTTTGGTGAATATCATCAAAAATATTTTGGAGGATAGCAAGAGATCATGGCATAACAATTTGGTCAATGCACTTTTGGATGATCGACTTACTACCAAAATATCAATTGGCATGTCTCCATACCAATTGGTCTATGGCATGGATGCAATTTTTCCTTCCTCTTTAGGAGTTCTAGTCATGAAGATAGTTCAAGAGATACAAGCTTAACCAAATGATATACAAAGAAGGATCAATCAAACTATTCATTTGCAGCAGTCCAGAGAGGATGTTTATAGAGTCCTATAAATTATAGGATCTCAAGGTGATTGAGTATTTCATAAGTTGAAATTTCATATTGAGTATGATTTTCAATATTCAAAGTATTTCCAAAAAAAATATGAAAAAGGAAAAGAAAAGAGGGTATATTGAAAAAAAAGAAAAACCCAAAAAGAATAATACTAAAAGCGTTGTAAATCAAAATGCCACTATTGTTAAATCAATTTGTTCAATCATACAGTCTAAGCATGATTGAATAATTTTAAATTCCTATTGATAGGTTAGAAAATAAGGATATTCCAAATATTTTAATCTTGGCAGATCATTTGTTAGGTAGAAATAAAATTGACTCAACATTTTAATCTAAGTCAATGGAAGGAATAAGGGATAGAGTAGGTTAGAGTTTTAAAGAAAAAGAGATTTGGTTCTGCAAACATAAATGTGCCCTACAAAAGAATGTAAAATGTTAGATTACTGAAATGGGTAGGTAGAATGAAAAAGAAGAAAATACGGAGGAAACATGAAATTTAGTCCAAAGTTCATCCTAAGGGCTTCATGTTTTTCTTGATTTAAAAAAAAAAAAAAGAGAAAACCAAAAACAATATTGGATATCCTAAGTTTCGGGATTAATGTGTTATCAAGAACATTTTATATATTTCATATATCCTAAGTCCCGAGAATATATCTCCGCCCATCATATCTCACTTAATCCACCATTCCCACCATCCACTCACCTGTCACATCACCGCTAAACTCCAACCATCTCCCGTCCCATCTCCACCCCCACCATCTCATCCGACAGCTCACGATTATTCCCCCCCCCCACCATCCTCTGAACATTAACGTCAGGGGATCCGAAATGGACAATTTTCTAAACTGCCCTGCCTGCTACGTGTCAAGTTCTAGTTAGTTCGCCCTCCCCCCCCCCACTCCAATCCACTTACCAGTTATGACCCCTTGTGAAAATTTATTTTCCACCACGACAAAACCATCGTGCCCTTAACCGTTGTATCCCTGCCATTACCGTCGTGCCATGAAAACCACTCATATCACCTCCATCTAATCACCTACGCTCCTGCCTAATAGCTTGTTATGCATTTAATGGCTTAGGTCGTTACCCAACGGGCCCGAGAAATGTCAACAGTAACCCAACCACTCTACAAAACTAAAATTCCCTACCTGTTTCAAATTTTACACTGCTTCCATGATCTTATTGTTACATGTGATCGAATTTCAAGGTTTTCCAGAGCAAAAGAAAAGCGTAAAATATCTTCAACTATCTGCAGATCAACTAGAGTCCTTCTTTAGTTCCCTTTTCCTTCCATTTTCCATTCTGATCAGCAGATATCCCCTTCTTTATTCCCATCTTCTTCTAATCACATTCTTCTATGCATCTACAATAAAAACACAGTCAATTCATTTTTCAAGTGCAACAATGGCTCCAAAAAAGTAGCAGTAGCCATTTAACCCAATGGTTTACCCTCGGGTGGACCTAGATCACGTGGCTTTGGCTGACAGAGACTTAAAAATACATGAAAAGGATTCAAAATTTGACTTATTTGATGTCTACAGTTGGCTAGAGTATAAGCTTATTGATGAAGTCGATGATATAGGGTTGTGGGAGACTAAATTACCCTATTACATATTCCCAAAAACCCACATTTTCCCTGAGTTTGTAAGGAAATGTCATGCTTGCTATGATATTAATTAGAGAGTTGCAGTAGCCCCCAAAAGATAAGTTCTTTTTACTATCAATACCCATTCCATCATGCAAATGATGCAAGCTCCTGTTGTTGAAGAAATAATACCATTTTCCTATGAATCCCTCAAAGAACTATATCAAAAATAGATTTTGTCAGCAGAGCCAAAACACTGGAGTTATTCATGGCTACAGACACTCCATTACCAAAGAAGAATCATCGATATATCTCATCTAATTTCCCTTATAGAACCCATCACATTGTCACTGTCTTGTCATACTTGTTAGGGTATCATTCAAATCAGTGGATAGATGAAGCAATTATAGGTTTCTTGTCCATTCTTTCATCAAATTCCAAGCCTTCCATCATGTTTAACTTCAGTCAATTCCTAGTTGATTCCATCAACGACCAGTTTGTAAAGTTTCACAGAGAGGAAGTGTTTAAATACACTTCAGTTTTAGTTTACATGTTTGTCTATTTTCAGGCCAGCAGATTCCAGTTTACAATGAGGAAGGTTAATGATGACTCTCAGCCTCTATTAGTTATCTTTTGGACAACCATGCTAATGAAGGAATAGAAAGAATACACATACAAAATATTTTTTGAATTTTTTGTGCATCCAAAAATGAGCATCCTCAGTAGAAAGGTGGAACCAAGGATAAATGAAGATATTAATAAAAGCATGCAGTTATCAGACCAAGTTAGAGTTGGAGACTGGTACTTGTACCAGAACTACGCTGAGATCAGAATTTATGGGTGTGATCTGGCCCCTTACAAGCTTCCAAAGTTCCTCCCCATGAGGATCTTTTCCCTAGAGTACATCAGGCAGATGATCAATGCAGATGAGGTACATTTTGTATCTAACAAGAAGAAGTCTCAATTTATGATCAAGTCCCAAATTGGTCCTTTCATTTGCAATAACAGAGAAGCAGGAGAGGAGGCTGACATAATGTTGAGGGAGAAGAATTTTAATCATAGTTTCACTTGGTATTATGACCGACTTAGCATCATCTCCAAGAAAAATGTGGAGAATAAATCAACTCCATATATCCACACCCACAGGCCTGAGATTGAGAAGTTCATGAACCAATCAGAGTGGGCAGCAAATACACTGCAGGAAGCTGAGGAATATGTGATTTCAAAATCAAACATCCAAACCCCTACTCCTCAAGAAAAGAAGACTAAATAATACAAAGAAGACAAGGAAAAAGAGCCAGAGAAAGAGACAACAGGAAAGAGGCCAAGAGATTATCAGTATATTTTGGGGATTGATTCTTCTAACTGAGAATTCAAAATGAAGTACAGAAAAAGAGTAAGAATCCATATGAACATATATCAGAGTAAGTAAAGAGAGCAGCAAACAATTATAACCATCAAGGATTCTCCTACTTCATCTCTAGCAGGTGGCCAAACTATATTTTCTACATCTTCAGCCACAATTCCATTTCAACAACATAATCTACAAACACCTACATCTACTACTGCTACTAGGGAAAAGGAGGAAAACATTTATGAGACTTTCAAGGAATTAAGAGGAAGAATGAGATATTGAAAACTAGCACCTACAACCAGTTTTGGAAGCAAACCAGCAGTTCACAAAGTAGGATTTCATCAGCCTTTGACTTAGAGAAAGGAAAGATGAGAATGGCTTTCTTGGAAGCTCATATTTCCCAACCTAAATCACCTACAGATTTCAAGCATACTTCTTTTGAATTCAATATCGAGGACATCCATCCAATATACCAAAAGGAGATGCACAAGAAGATTAGAGAAATGATCTCCTCTACATTGACAAGTACTGCAATGAGCCTATCTAAATTGTAGGTATCACTGGCTAACATTCAATCTCAGCTCAAAATGGACAAGTTTCTTCTCTTGCCAAGGATAATAGAATCAAAGCCCTGGAGGATTTAGTGGTAAAAATTGGATATGATCCAACAAATGTAGAGGAAGTGGAAGAGATCCTGAAGAAGAAGAACATTGACATAGCAGCCCTGAGAAAACAACTTAAAATTTTAGCTACTAAAGACCCTCTCACAAAGGACATAGAGGAGAATGAAGCACAGAAAGAAGAAATGATGAAGTTGATAATGGAGCAGTCAACACAGTTTAAGCAAATGGAGACAGAGATGGAAAAATTGGTCAAGGAAAAGGAAAAAGAAGCAGAAATTTCCATTGTTCCTTTGGATGTTGTCCCTATTGCAGTCATCCCTACAGCTACTTCAGCAACTAAAAGCTCATCAGGTGGTGCAGAATATATGGCTAGAGTCATGGAAAATATGCCTATCCAATCACAGGAGATCAAAAAGCTAGAAGCAGGAATCAATACCCTGAAGGATCTGAAGAAAAGGTCTGATAATGCACATGAAATTGAAATACAGAGAGCTCAAAAGCGGATTGAAAAAATGATAAAGGAAGAGAGTGAAGCTTCCATTGGTCATACCAGTGGCCAAGTAAAAGATATTATTTGGACCAGCATAATAGATTCAATGAATGAAATATGGCCTTATATTCAAAATATATTTGAACAGAAAGAGCTAACTGAAAAATTAAACAATGTTATAGATAAAGCCACCAAGGATTTTGCGGGGATGCCTAAGACATAAAACAACATTATTGGATTCTTGAATTCCAAGAACAGGTTTGAATTGGAGGCACTAGGAGTTGAAGATGGAATAGCAATGATCCTAGAAATCAAGAAGGTGCTTAATAAGAAGAGTTTGGTCACACAGTTAGAAGAAAAGTGCCATAATTTAGAAGTGGGTGTCAGCAGCTTCTTTAACAAAATCGAACCACTTACCAAAAGAGGGTTACCATCACTATTTGTAATCAATGATAAGCTTATGCCCAAATAGGATTATGTGAAGAAGCTAAAAGAAATTTCCAAAGACACAACCAAGTTTGCATGGATTAAAGGATCAATGAATAGAAGAGATTTCCTAGAAGCCATGGATAATGATTTATTCATACAGCATGAAATCAAACACATCTTTGTGTTAAGGCCAAATTTTGTGAAATTCACATAGACAGACGAGATTTACAGAAAATTGATCAGGATCAAGATCCCAAACGAGCAGCAGTGTGAAAAATTGTGTGATTACCAAGAAGGGTGACAGCTAGCGCATCAGTAAATCATCCAACTCAGAAAACTAGTCAATTCTACAAATCAGCGTATCAAATCAGCATATCAGCATCAAATCATCAAAATATTCCAGCACAACAACAGATTAAATTAAGCAGCAACGACCTTCTAGAGGATAGGGACAGATGTCAAAGTTATTCCATCGCGTCCACTTTGTGTCACACTAATCACTTTTTTATTATTATTGTAATTAATAACATATTTCCCATGTAGATACGGAAATCACTGTAGAATTAGTTAAATACTACATTTCTTCTTAGTATTAGGGGTTGACCCTGGATTGTAAAACTTTTCTGTTGGATCATTGTATTTTTAGAGCTGGAGCATCAATAATAAAAATACCTTTTCCAAGATTCATGAGCTATGTTTATATAGTGATGTTATTTCTTTGTTGTGTTTAATGTTCTCCATTGTTATTTATTTTAGTGTATCATTGAATTCTAATTGTAAAACATAAATCTAAAGAATAAGATTTGTTGCATAGAGCACCTTAATTCTGGCTTTTTTTACAGTATAAGTGTTTCTCTTCTAAATTCTGGTTAAGGAATATTTAATTACTTTTTAACCACTACTGAATTCACTCTTTCTTTCATTCCATAATTCATAATGTTTCAAAGATCCAGTAAGTGTATTTATCTTGCCTTGTAAATGCTCTTGAAAATTTGATGCAACAACCCAACTTGTTATGACTCCATATCCCAATGGAATTAGTTTAAGCAGATCTTCTAATCCAACCAAAAAATCAATTGAAAAGCCCTACAAACAATATAACTAGCCTAATATCATAATCATAAAACAAAGCTAAATCTAAAAGAGAGATCCCTCTCTGAGTCTAAGAGGGCTAGATCCTAGGCTCCAAAGTGGTTTTGATGTTGTCCTTTTATAGTTATTCTTGCCAATCTTAAAATTATTGAACGATAACATTATCTACCAATTTTGGTTTATTATAATGTATTTTTTAAGTGTATATTTCTATTGGGGTCTTACTACAAGCTATACATTTGTCATATTTTATGTTATAGTTGGTCATGTAGTCCCGGTCACAGCAATCCTTATGTTTACTTGGTTGAAATGGTTTTGATATTTTTAGACAATACATGTAAGGGACCAGGGCCCTCTCCCACTTTTTTATTAATATAATTTGTACTACCCATTTTTTTTATTAATATAATCTCTATTACTTGTTTTGTTGAAAAATAATAATTATAAAAATAAAGATATAATGCACAGTAAATTACTATATCCAAAATATATATATGTGATAACCAACTTGATATCATGTCTCCATATCATGTCAAAAAATATGAACAACGCAACTAAGCAATATCAATAATGTGCATTATTTAACTCTAGAATCCCTTTTGGTTTTTAAGAGAAAATTTCACGAGGTCGTTGCGCTCACTAGAGTCCTTTGTTGGTTCTATAGCTTAGTTTGGTGTAGAGCTATAAAAAGGGTCTCTTTCACCTCTAATTACCTCACATTAATATGTCAATCCGGGAGCGTTTTGTTATTCCAAAGAGTGTCTCAGTCTGAGGCTATCACTTGTCAGAGTAATGCTAGTAGTACAGTGTTTAAGAAATACAAGAGTAAACGGATGCTTTCTGTAACTAAATTACTTCAAAAGAATAAATCACACATTCATAAAACTCGGTAGCTTATCAGTCAAGGGTTCGGTAGCGATAACCCATCCCTTTGGAAACTGATGGAAAGGAAATTAGAGCATAGACCACGGGTCTGGGAGCTAGACAGTGAATGCCAAAGCTCACTACAGCCTTAGATCGTCTCTCACACCAAAACAACAAATGCGAGTAAATGGAACAAAAAATAAAGAATTGAACAACAAATCTAGAATGGAACAGTAATTCTAAAATGGAACAGCAATCGAACAACTAAGTCTCGCGAGTCATAACCAAACTTAATCTATTAACCCAAATGCACTCTTCGCAATCAAATAACAATCTTTCACTCTTAAGGCAAATCACGCAAAACACACTAATGGATCAGCATTAACTATTGACAAATTATGGAACAGCTCTAGTAAATCATATACGCACACAATACGCTGAAATAGTAATCTTAATTAACAGGGATACGACTGTGCTCCCAAATAGAACAGTATTATCTCTGAATCCAATAATCATGAAGAACACTACTTCAAACGAATCTATGACATGAATGTTCAATATAAAAGCTCTGTAACAGAACAATAAGAATATTCGGTTGAGACTAATAACATGCAATTAACTCTGAAAGGATTAATAACTTGATGCAGAGTCGATACACGATTCTATCTGTAAAAACCTCAATGATTTAATCTTAACAGAGCATGTAATATCAACTTATAAAGCATATCATATTACCAAATAACAACGATAAACAAACCACACGGAAATCAAATCGTAGTGATACAGAAGCAAGTGTCCTCCGGGGCTGGGCCCTTAGCCTCCAAGGGTACACCGCCTTAAGTTAATCCAGACGCAGAGATGAGATAATCACCAAGCTTATATTAATGCATCGGACAAAAATAAAATGAACCAGTTCTCAACGACACTTAATAATCAAAGCTGATGTTTAACAAAAAATTACATAAAAACGTATCTATCATTCTCTCCAGCTAACAGTGTTGTCCCTTTATATAAAGGTGACAGCGGAGATGTCCAAGTAATAAGATAAATAAAGCAGCGATCCCTCAAGATCGAAGATCCTGAGGGATTCGCCAAACTGTTAATCCTTCATCTTTTCTTTTCTTTTGCGCCGAGCTGGTGTCTTCTCCTCCTTTTCCGGGCCGATTTTCTTTGATCTGTTTAGCCTTGTTTGCATTCGGTTCTCCTTCAGATGGACAGCAGTTATCTCGACTTTTTCCTTTCCTTTGGAACGACAACTCCTCGTTTTCTCCTTTTCCTGCACAGAAAATAACCATTATCAGCGGTTAAGTCTTGCATATCAATTCTCACATGTTTTGTTATAATTCCTTATTATTTTCCAAATTCATGATGCAAAAAGGTTTACAAATTCTACTTAAAAGCCACTGAAATAATCATCAAAAGCATACCTTTTTAGTACTCCACACACCCCCCTGCTTACCTTGTTTCATGTCCTCATGAAAACATTGTAGTTGATATGCAAGGCGGTGAGAGAATATGCTGGAGAAGGAGTCTCATACGGAGGCCTACAGCCATGATGAGTGATTAGATAGTCAAAGAACTGACCTGTTTGCCCCTCAGGCATCTCATACAGGGCTTGATATCCGGGTGCAGGGTGCCAAATAATTGGAGTGCGAAATCTATATCCTAACCAGGATGGCCCTGCTTTCAAAATGCTCTCGCCATAGAGGTTCAAACGGTTGGTAGCTAATTCAAAATTCTCATACTTAAATGGTTCCCTGAGCTGGATGTTTGGATTAGAGATTCAGTACCGAAATTTGGCTGCATCAATAGCGAGGTCTTTGATGGAAAGAAAATATTCTAAACTCTGTCGAATGAGTGCCTCATGCATGGGTCCTAACGTTTCAATGACACCCGGAGTCCTTATGAGGTTTCTATGAGCTTTCCACAACTGCACTGGGTTCCTAGGCTCAGCCCTTACCCATAAATCTAGGCCATTTTCCTGACTCTGGAAGGTATTATAGGCTTTGAGACACTTAATCTGATTAACCCCGAATGAAATGAATGCTTGTAATTGGGTGTCTCCAACAAAAGGGCCAGGGTTCAACTCAGTCTCCTGATCTAGCACAAGGTCATGCAAATAAAGTTCACACAGCAATCTCTGGACCTTCACTCCATAATGTTTACAGCAGTCTATAAAGTCATTGACAGTGTTGATTTGTATAGGGGCGCCTGCTTTAACGACTTTTATTTTTAATTGTAAATACCGTTCTAATAAAAACAGAGCATAGTTTTTAGCAGGGGCCCTACATGCTAAAACGTCATTGTATAAAGAACACAAGGTATTCATCTGCTTGATAACAGTATCTAGTCTACGAGTTACCTGTGCAACTTCCTCTTGTTCCTTTCGCCACCCTTCAAAGGCCTGGCTTTTGGATTGATTGACGTCCCTTAGTTGCTGCTGTAACTCTTCATATTTTTCTCGGGGGACCGTTTTCTCTCTAAGTTGTTCGGCTTCTTGCTGGGCTTGCTTCATCATCTTATGCAAGGTTTTTGTCTTCGGATCTTTTTTCCATAGGTCAGTGGAGGCCGGGAGTTTTACCTGAACTTTCTTATTATGCTGTTTGGAGTTCAGAACCCTTATTACCCCTAAAGGTGGTGCCTCTGTCTGGATTTTCTTGGCACTGGTCCTTATATCGTCCCTTTCTATTTTAACGCAAACATCAGTCTGTTGCTGTTCCTCAACATCATTTGGAACGGCAGCTGGATTTTCAGTAGGGTTTTGAACGGCAGGGCGATTGTTGGCCCTCTTTTTCTTCCCTCCGGTCCTTCTTACCCTCTGGTTTGCTTTCAGAATTCTAATTTGCTGTCTGAGCTGGGTTATTGTATTCAATAATTTCTGCCGTTCCATTCGCAATTTCTTAATTTCCAGCGTTTCATTAGAAGGAACAGCAGGCTGTCTGTTGCGGTTTGGACCATGACTAGTTTCTGGATCTTTCTCTTGGGGTGCTTCCTCGCTGTTCTGCTCTGGCTGTTCTGGGGTAGGAACCTTGATTGGTTCTGTCTCTTCCTGGGCAACTGCTTTTTCTGCTCCTACTCCCTCTGGAATTTCCTCTGGTGTCTTGGGAACAGATTGTTCTCGTTCAATCTCTCTTCTCTCCTCTTCATCATGAACAGGCAGATTTCCTTTTTCTGCCTCTACTGCATGTGATTTTTCAGATGTGTTTTCTTCTTGGGGTTTGTCGTGGAGGTCTACTGGACTAAAAAGTTGGCCATACTTACCCATATTGGCCAAGACTGCGGCCAATTCATCTTCTCCCATTGGGTCTCGTAATGGGCTACCTCCCTGCTGTCCCATTTCCTCCTCCTGTTCAGCTTCTGCTTCTATTTCTGTTTTCGAATGCTCAGCTGCTTCCTCTTTTTCCTCTTCGGATTGCTCATCCTCAATTACCACTGGTTGGCTGGTGCTTTCCTGGAGCTTTTCCAGCCTTCCTCGCATCCGAGCTAACCGGGCTGATTTTCTGGGCTTCTCTAGGCTTCCTCGCATCCTAGGTAACCGGGCTGATTTTCTGGGCTTCTCTAGCCTTCCTCGCATCCGAGCTAACCGGGCTGATTTTCTGGGCTCCTCTGGCTGTTCGGGTGGATCGATGGCATGCTTGCGCTTTGCCGATTCCTGGTGTATCTCTGGTCGTTCTGATGCACTAGCAACATGTTTTTGTTTTACTAATTCTCTGCGTTTTTCCGGTCGTTCTGATGTGCTTGTAGAATGTTTACGTTTTGGGGATGGTGCTGTCAATTCCCCCTTAATCATTTCAATCAGCTCTTCCCAGCTGCTCTACTGTTGGGTGAGACCATGACTAACTACTAATCGTATTAACCCATGGTGACTGACGACTGACTCTACATGATGTGCCTTTTTTATGCTTCGTGCAGCATCATGCAGTAATGAATTCAGAAGTGCAGGTAGATTTACAGAGCATTTCTGCTTTAAAACAGCTAAGAGTTTAAGATGTCGTGGTCTTACCATGTCTTTCCTCCCCTCGCAGGTGATGTAGTTCTGCACTGTCCTTGCTAATTCCGTCCAGGGTTCTCCTAGCGTTGCTGGCAGAATGCCCTTCCCCTTAATTGTCAAGCTCTGACCTTCGTCCTGGAAAATTTCCATGATCTTCTGTAATCTTTCCTTCTTTAATATCCATACTGGTCTGGTGGCTGGTAGTCCCGAAACTTCTGCAATTATATCTTCGGTGACCGCTATCCGCTTCCCCCTTACTGTGGAGTGATCATCCTGCAAGTTCTGCAAAAATTCCATCGCTACTGTTTCATTAGACTCCTGCAGGCGACTGAGATAATTCAACCATCCCGCTCTTTCCAAGATCTCCCGGGCAGCAGCGGAGATTTTCAACTTCTGAGGTTCGCTTCAAATTTCCCTTCCTCCCATGGTTTCACTGTGGATTCTCAATGGAACAGCAACTACTTGTGCTGTTTGAAACACAGAGAGGGTGATAATCGCAAGATTTCGAAAAAAACACAGAGTATGCAACAATGCAACGGAAATGGATTATGAACAGCAACTTGTGTAAAAATAGAAATGCCATGCCGTTAAACCATGCCAAACCGTCGTACACTATCTTTCCCGAATGGTGAGCTGACACGTAATTCAGGGAATAATGAGGTTAACCTCCCCCCCCCCCGGCAATGTGATTAGAGAAATTTGTCCCAGTAGGAAAATAAAGACTGACACCCGATGCGCAGCCCAGGAGTCGAGAAAGACGACATATGGAATTATGCCATGTTTAGAAAAAGGATAGCAATTACCGAAATCGAGGCGGAGAGTTAGATACGTATTACATAAGTTGTTGTGTTATGATATGAGGTGGTGGGTAGGACATACGCTCGTACTTGCCAAAATCTCAAGTGGTCATGGTCACTTCCTTTGCCATGATTGGTGATGATAAATGTTCATGCGATGTATAAATCGGGAAATAATATGATTAGGTTCCTAGGATATAAGAAACAAAGAGTTTGGTATCTTACCCATTGGTGTAACAAGGCCTTCAATACCATTAACGGTGCTCTGTGTAGACGGTGTCCATAACCTTAGCGAGTTGTTTTCACCCTCGGAACCATGATCTTTGTGTATACTTAGGAATGTTGTTATGTCAAAATGTAGACCATTATCTTGGCTTGGTAACTTGATTAACCATAATGCCATTCTTTGAGGAAGGAGCGAGAAGCATTAGGTAAAGTAGGATCGTGATGAGACCTCCTTTGTTCCAAGGTTCGTTTATTTGATATACCTTTTGGACCATATCCCTGGTGTGGTGGCCATAATGGGAATTCCACTTCACTTCCATCCTCATGATCATGGTAAGTTTGGCTCTCGATGAGACCCACATCACCATTTGACATTTCATATCATGTTCGGATATTTTTTCTTTTCATAGAGTACTTTTCCTTATTTATACACGAAAGGGTGGTTCAACACTCCTTAAGAGTAGGAATGGTGGAAGAAGTCTTATCATCTCAATAGGAAGATATAAGCCCTTTGCTCTTATTCCTAAATAATAATCAGGAGGGTTAAAGGGATCAGCATGATAAAGATAACCAATCGAGGCAAAATTAGTAAAACAATGACAACAAAAGATAAGAAATAAGTATGTCCTTCCTTTTGTCCTCTTACTAATGTAAGAGCCATATAGATATAGCGATTTATGGTTTGCGAGATTTCGGTATGTTGTGATTTTATATTCATTGCACAAGTACATAAATTTGTATCTTAAAGACTCGAAAAGAATACGAGCCAAGAAGCATCCTCAATTTAGATACAGCAAAAGGAATAAGTTGTTTCACAAGGAGAGCAAATATGCTAGTGGTGTTCCTTTGGAAAAGAAACAACGACGGATGATAGAAAAAGGAGCAGCCAAAGAAATGAAAATGCCGTTCCTTTGAAAAAGGAACAGCAAAAATAAAAATACTATAAAAACACTCAAAATGCGCGTTCCTTTGAAAAAGGAACAAGCAATGACAAAGAAGCAGTTTGTTTCTTTGAAAAAAGGAACAATGAACAACTTAAAAATCTTTGTGCCTTTGGAAAAGGAGCTTGACAAAAACGCAAAAATGCCGTTCCTTTGGAAAAGGAACAGCGAGAGATCGAGAATGATGTTCCTTTAGAAAAGACGACCAAAACAAGCAAAGCCAACGACGCAAAAAACACGCAAATGCCATTTTTTAGAACGCCATCGAAACTTTGAAAGAAAAAACTGACAAAAATGATAAGAAAACATTTAATTCAAACATATGTACAAGAATGACTCAAAGACAAGAACTTATGTACAAATTGTAAAAAGAAATGAATTCCTTAATGAATTACAATTGAGGAAGATTCTCTTCCTCTCCTAAAATCTCCATATCAGTGTCTCGGCGTAGGCTATTTGAAGGATTCCCGAGTGAGTGGTTTGCGATAGGGAGACGAACTCGGTGGCCATTACTTTGAATGCGTATCCGAACCGTCAATGGTAATTAGAGTAAGGGTTAGTTGTCATACTTTTATACGGATTTCGTATGGTCCCAACCATCGGGTGAAGTTTTCCGGGGAGATCTGAAACAGTGTATATGGTGATCCTCTGATGGAAGACTTTGTTCTTGATGAGCGCATCATGCCATTTAGCTCGCTCTTGTTGAATCAATCTTTGTGTTGCTTAGTGAAGAGGCCTAATTTCGTCTAATTCATTGATGTTGTAGTCGATTGATTTTGCCTCGCTTAGATGCAGGCCAACTTCCACAATGATTGTGTCAGTAATGTTTGGATTTAGATTCTATGGGAAAAATGAGTTTGTTTTCCAAACACTAATTGATAAGGTGAGTAACCGGTGGTGCTCCTCCATGTGGTTCTATAGGCCCCCGAGTGCGGGTAGTCGGGTAGCCCAATCACGCTATGTGACGCAATGGTTTCGTTAGGATTGATTCTATTATCTTATTGCTACTTTCTACACCTTACATTCGCTGTGGGTGATGTGGAGTAGTGAATTTTATGTGTGGACAATAATTGTTGAATGTTGCGGCTAATTTATCTTGATAAATTGTGGTCCTCCATACGTAATTATTTCCACGGGAAGGCCATAACGTACAAATAGATGGAGCAGAGACGTATGACGGAGGTCCTCGTGGCTCTTGGCAATGCTTCGCCTCAACCCATTTGGTGACATATTCTGTTGCCACCAAGATATATGTTTTACGTGATTTGTGAGGGTTGATGGGTCCAACGAATCAAGCCCTCTCGCTCAAATGGTTCAATGACTAAATGTTGTGGTTTTAGAGGCATCTCATCAGGCTTGACCAGTCGTCTGCTCATTTGGCGTGTATCTGGAAAGCCCCAGACAAATTTCTTTGCATCTTTGAAAATCGTAGGCCGGTAATATCCGTAAATGCTGTGTCCGAGTTCTTCGCTCGGCGAAGTGTCCACACGCGGTCCATCGTGACAAGCTTTTAGGATGTCAAAGATTTCATCCTCTCGACACATTGCTGATATGCATGCTCTACCCACAGTGTGAAACAAATAGCCCCAATCCCACGAGAATCGAGCACTCTTACAACAATGCCTTGCGCTCGTTAGGGTTAAATGTTTTATTGGTTTACCTCTTTAACGAGGTAATTGCTTATCGGCATACCAAGGTGTTTGAGCAATGACGAAAACGAGGTGCTCATCCAGGAATTGATCTTCATTCTTGTTGCATCGATTGGATTTTGGTATTCTCGAAAGAAAATCGGCTCTGAGGTTTCCTAACTGCCAGACGATCATGATTGTGATATCGAATTCTGCAATAAAATCAACCATCTAGTTACTACGGCATTTGCTGTGGAGCTTATTTGCTAAATATTTTATGACGGAGATAGTGCATTAGGGATAACGAGGATGGCACGTAATATGTGTCTAAACTTATTGACGCGCATGTACAGCTAGAATTCTTTTTGATAACAGTGTAATTTAATTCGAGCGGGGGATAATTTTTGTGATGTAATAGATAGCATATGGTTTTTATCCTCCTTCTGCAAGAATTGCGCCCAAATAGGCGTATCGAGGCATCCAGATGATATCTGAACGGTAGGTCCCGATTTGGTCCTGAAGAATTGGGGCTATGGATACGAGCTTCTTTAGATCCTCGAAAGCACGGTCACATTTTTCGGTCCAAAGAAAATCAACGTTGCAGGTTAGTTGCATATAGGAGCGGCTGATGTGCGAATAATGTTCTATAAATCGTCTATATTCTTGAAGGAAAATCCAAAAAGCTACGTACCTCTGTTTGAGTAGTAGGGTGGGAATGAGCAAAAGTATTTGCTTGGATTTTGGCGGGTCTACGAATCTGAAATTTCTTTGAAACATAATGTCCTAGAATAAGTCCTTGAGTCCATCATCATGAAACATTTTCGTGGCTTAAGCAAAGCAGTATGATGCGGCGTTGTAGGACTTTTTCTAGGGTGTCTAGAACTGGATCAAAATCATCTCCATATGGTGTAAAGTCATCCATGTAAACTTCAAGTCCATCATTTATTAAATCTGCAAAAATGCTAAGGATAGCCCTTTGAAATGTGGCGGGGAGCATTACATAGGCCAAAAGGTAGAACTCGATAGGCAAATGTTCCCCGGGGGACAAGTAAAAGTAGTTTTATCACTGGTCTTGAGGGGGCAATCTGAATACGATTGTATCCATGAAGCCATCCGGGGAAAGAAAAGAATTTCTTCCCACTGCTAAAGTATCTAATACTTGGTCCCATGAATGGGAGAGGAAAATGATCTTTACTGTGTTGCCTTATTTAGTTCCCTATAATCCACCTGATTCTCCATTTCCATTCCTTTTTTTGGTACCACCACAAGCGAGAAGACCCATTTACTATCAGAAATAGGATAGATAAAATTGACATCTAAAAGTTTAGAAGTTCAGCTTTTACCCACATCCTTTAGATGAGGATTAAGTCTCCTTTGCGAGCCCGACGAGCAGTGCGGCATCTTTTTCTATAAATGTGGTGTGTATAGCCAGGGAATCGATTCCTTTCATATCGGGGGTAATCCCATGCAAATGCTTCTTGATATTTCGTTAACGAGATGGATGAGCTTGAACACGTTCGGGTGTGAAGTTAGCATTGATGTTTAAAGTTTTCCGGTGCAATTTCCACGGTTTACTATTTGCAACAGAAGTAGCAATTATCGTTTGGTCGTACGTATCTTTGGAGGATCTTCCTCTAATTCATTATCAAATGTTGCTTCTATCATGTGACAACGTGCGAGGTTTAGTTTGACTAATGAAATTATTAATGGCATCATCTTTTGTTTGGTCTTTAAAATCAAGTGCCTCTTGTATAGTTAATGGAGATACGATGTTATCGATGGGTATGATACGGGGTGCTTATTAGTTCGATCATTGTGACACTTGGCTACTTATTTGGAGGATATGAAACTAAATTTTTGCTATTCGGTCCTACGGTTATGGTCATATTTCCTGCCCAGGCGACCAATGTACGCATCGGCGGTGGCAAGCGAGGTCTACCTAAAATTAGCAGTGTCCATCGATCGGGTTTTGGATTAATTATCGGAAATCGGTTGGATACTCCCGGGAATCAACGAGAGACCATGACATCCTGTAGAATACCCTACGAGTCTAACCACGGATCGGTCAGCCAATTCTAACAAAGTAGAGGTGGGTTCTGCGATGTAATCTGCAGGAGCTTTTGGCAAGTAGTGGTTGTTAAAATATTAATTGCATCTCCTAGATCATTGGGCATTGAAGAGTCGACCATAAATTTGAACGAGTCATAATTGGATTCCACTGGGTGCTTCATATTTAATGGGTGTTTCTCTCCCAGGATAATGGGTCGAGATAAGTCTGAGCTACTTGGACTCTTGGATTATTTGTTATATTCCTCCTTGGTTTCTTTATGCACAACTCTTTGATAGTTTTTGCGTATATAGGAATGTCTTGAATGGCTTGGAGGAATGGAATTTTTATGTGCAGATTTTTAATTCTCCCGAATGTCCAAATTCGGGATATTGTATGGGTCGGTATGACTAATCGTTAGAGACGGAGGATGTGGTTGCTTGATTATGAGTACGCTACTTATTTACATCCTCTTGTTGCAGAAGCGATGTTCTCTTGGTAGCGATCTTCAATATGGCTTGTTTTATCTCCCTCGGTTTCAATTATGCGTCGGATCTTGGCAGAAGATCATTGCACTCCCTCGAGGTCGGGTCCTATTTGGTGATTCTATGATTTGGATAGATTGGACATCTGGTATTTGGATTGGGATCGGGTTGGGGGTACGGGATTTGCGGTCTCGGGTTAGGCAGGGATTTTGTTGTAAGGGTAGCGAGGAGTAGGTTGAGGGGAGCGGAATAGTTCCGGTGGGTGGTACATCGGTCTTTGCCGGCTTATGCGCCGGGGTGAACTTTGTGAAGTAGGGGAGTCCATTGTGAAGGATATGGGCCATTGTGCCAATATGGTGGAGTGTAAGAAATTCGGCCAGCCAGTTGTTGTTTGATTGACCATGGATTTGAAGAAGGAAACGATTGTGGTGACCGGTTTGAAAATGGGGGTGAGATTGATTTGCCACATACCATATTGTTTGAAATTATCGTGGGGGGGTTGAAAAAAAGGGTTGATCGGAAACATACCAAATTGTCTCGGGCGCAGCGACAAGCGGTTGATCGAGTTCCACCAGGTCACAGTTCTTCTTCTTGCTTCCTTATATACCGCTTTCAATCCGGGAAGTGAGGCGGCTCTCGCGTGGGTGATCTTTTGTACGAGATGGCGCATGTTTGGACTTTATCCGGTGGACATTCCTTGTGGCTATTTTTTTTTTTACGCCGGGGACGAGAAGATCGCCAAATTACATTTGCCTCCATACTGCTTCTATTTAGCACGCACAATATCCAAGTTGTGTAGTTAGTGTCCCAGAATATCAGTTTTTAAAATTTTCTAATAAATTTCCAATTTACGCACGCGTTACTCCTTACGGTGATGCTGTCATCTCATAGCCAAGTCATATTACGTCGGTTTATTCTTCATCTTTACCTCTCGAACTCGATACATAAATCAATAATGTCGGCAAAATTCTCTTGATAAATATCCCCCTTTTCCCATGATGTTTAATGTTTCAATCAGCTCATTCCCCTTCATGCCCCTTATTAATGCGATTTTTAACACATTATCGGAGTAAGAGTAACGTGCATAAGGAGATCTTTGTAGATTGTCTTGAAAACGTTCACATACTCCTCCAATGTTTCATTCGATTACGCAATTTGTCATTTGGAATATTTCGTCTTTTAATTCTAGACTCTGATAATCACGATATTTTTTAAGAAGGATTCTTTCATTTGATCCCAATTGTTGATAACCACGCCACCTAGTCCCATAAACCATCTTCGCGGCCCCTTTTAATGTAGGGGAATAATTTCAATTTCGGGATCGGTGGTGTAATCATACCCCACATAACACATTGAATTCGAATAAAAATGCATCCGGATCTTACGATGTGAGACCGTGAGAAATGTGGGGATATCTTTGAAGAGGGATAGCTTTCATGGGTGCATTTACGCGGGAATCCACTATAGGATATTGTAATGTAGAGGTTGAGCATTTGGTGATTACGAGCCATGGGATTGAATATATGCCAATAACCTTGGGATATCTAGGAGGGTATTCCTAGGTTGAGGAGGGAATGGTCTTGACGAGGATAGTTTTAATAGCACTTCCCATATACGGAATAATGAGAATACCCGGATGTCACAGGGAGATTGGATTCCTTCAGCGATGATTTTCACGACACTCCTTATCTGGGCTATCTGACTAGGTGATTTGTTCCAATAGGAGATTTTGGTTCCTTGGTTTCCCTGTTTCTCCTTCTCCTTCACAAGGATTCTTTGAATTCCCTTCTGCCAATAGTTCGGAGTAAATTTCGATTTCTTGAAAGTCTGCTCTTGATTGACTATGCACCTCGGCCACGAGGCTACGGATGGTGATCCTGTGGCACGAAGGGAACTAGTAGAATTTGTTTAGAAATGTTTTCTGAGGCCTGCGATGGGTTTGAATTACGTTTTCTTCTGATTTCGTCTATGAAGGTCGTTCGGCCAAGGGTCACCGGCCCCTTAGCTTTTGAGCTTGGATGGGGGTTTGATATTCTTTTAAGTCTTCTGTAGTCATGCACTCAAATGAACTACCAACTTCTATTCAAACAAAGCAAAAAAAACAAATACATTAGGAAGCGGACGGAGTGGAAGCGGGGCTTTTACATGCTCGCACGTAAGTTTACCTTCCGTTTTTAAGATCCAACTCCTCCCTAGCGAGTTCGTACACTACTTTCATGAAAAATACAAATGGCTACCTCTTTCCTGACAACGACGCCAAAATGTAGAGCTATAAAAAGGGTCTCTTTCACCTCTAAAATTACCTCACATTAATATGTCAATCCGGGAGCGTTTGTTATTCCAAAGAGTGTCTCGATCTGAGGCTATCACTTGTCGAGTAATGCTAGTAGTACGGTGTTTAAGAAAATACAAGAGTAACCAGATGCTTGTACGCCTTTAGAATTACTTCAAAAGAATAATCACATATTCGAGAAAACTAGAGCGACTTAACTCGAGTCAAGGGTTCGAGCGGCGATAACCCCATCCCATCAGGAAGCGATGGAAAGGAAATTAGAGCATAGACCATGGGTTTGGGAGCTAGAACGGTGAATGCCCAGAAAGCTCTCTGACCTTAGATCATCTCTCACCAAAACAAAAAATGTGAGTAAATGGAGCAACCAAATAAAGAATTGAACAACAAATGCGGAGATGGAACGGTAATTCTAAAATGGAACAACAATCGAACAACTGATCTGCTTGATCGTAACCAAACTTAATCTAGTAACCCAAATGCACTCTTCGCAATCAAATAACAATCTTTCACTCTTAAGGCAAATCACGCAAAACACACTAATGGATCAGCATTAACTATTGACAAATTATGGGTGACTCCCTGATAAATCATATCGCACACAATACGTTAAATAATCTTAATTAGGATAGTGTGCTCCCAAATAGAACAATATTATCTCTGAATCCAATAATCATGAAGAACAACATTGCTTCAAACGAATCTATGACATGAATGTTCAATATAAAAGCTACGCTAACGAGAACAATAAGAATATTCGGTTGAGACTAATAACATGCAATTGACTCTAAAAGGGATTAATAACTTGATGCGGAGTCAACACACGATTCTATCTGTAAAAAACCTCAATGATTCAATCTTTAACAAAGCATGTAATATGAACTTATAAAGCATATCAAATTACCAAATAACAATGATAAACAAACCACACAAAAGTCAAGTCGTAATGGTACAGAAGCAAGTGTCCTTCGGGGCCGGGCCCTTAGCCTCCAAGGATACACCGCTTTAAGTTAATCCAGACGCAGAGATGAAATAATCACCAAGCTTTTATTAATGCATCGGTCAAAAATACATTGAACCAGTTCTCAACGAGACTCAATAATCAAAGTTGATGTTTTACAGAAAATTACATAAAAGCGTATCCTATCTATCAAGCTAACAGTGTTGTCCCTTTATATAAAGGTGATGGCGGAGATGTCCAAGTAACATGATAAATAAAGCAGCGATCCCTCAGGATCGAAGATCCTGAGGGATTCGCCAAACTGTTAATTCTTCATCCTTTCCTTTCTTTGGCGCCGAGCTGGTGTCTTCTCCTTCTTTTCCGAGCCGATTTGCTGTAATCTATTTAGCCTTGTTTGCATTCGGTTCTCGTTCAGAGGGACAGCAGTTATCTCGACTTTGTCCTTTCCTTTGGAACGGAAATTCCTCGTTTTCTCCTTTTCCTGTACAGAAAATAACCATTATCAGTGGCTAAGTCTTGCATATCAATTCTCACATGTTTTGTTATGGTTCCTTATTACTTTCCAAATTCATGATACAAAAAGGTTCACAAATTCTATTAAAAAGCCACTGAAATAGTCATCAAAAGCATACCATTTGACCCTTCAAAACCTCATTCTCCCAGAGGTACTTCCTGCTGGTGCAAAAGGTGGCAGCAAGGTGTTTTTTATGGTGTTTTTGAGCTATTTGACCATCCAGATTTTGTTGAAATGCTAAGTTGACTTCAGAGGATGCATATTTAACCATGACAAATCCAAAAATGTAAAAATCTCCTCCAGCAAGTGCCCCAAAAAAATGCGAGCGCATGAGCGCGCGACCCACCTAGCTACAAAACCTGTTTTTAAGACCAAAAATTTGGAAATGACAAAATTTTCTCCGAATTTGCCCAAATTCGGAGCGGAGGTCCTCCATCATGTGTCTTGCCCAGTCAATTAAGCCTCGGCCAAAATCCGAAGTGGATTAGGCCTTTTCCGCCGTTGAAGTGCCTTGCGCAACCTCCTCTTCATGATCTTCATCCTCGCTTTGCAAACATGCATGCGAGCCCAGTAATGGCCTTTCATGTGGCGAAGCATGTCTTTGTCTCGATTGGCCTTCGCCAACAGCTTCTCCAGATGTATATTTACCCGCGTGAGTACGGTATCTCTGTCAGCTGGTGTCATGTCACCGGGTCTCTTTCGATTCCACTGTCTGTCCTCACGGATTTGGCGCACCTCATAAAATGTGAGCTCATCCTCAAGCTGTTTGTTGCGCTGCTCCAAATAGTTAATCACCCACTGAGCCTTCTGCAATTGGTCTTTCAGTTGGTCATTCTCGGCCCTTTGCTCCTGGATGACTTCCCTCAGCTTCGAGCTAGGAGAGCCCATATCAACATCAATGACTGTCATATCGGTGTCCCGGCCTCCTGATGGGCCCTCATCATGCATGGGCCTCTTGCCCATGTCTTGTACCTGTACCTGCACTGGAGAAGAAAACGAGACCCTTTCCACATCACGTGGAGATAATACTCGCCGTGTCGATGAAGTCGGCAGGACCCCTTCCACCTCACGTGGAGATAGTACCCGCTGTGTCGCTGCAAATAAGGCCCTGTGGCCTCGCTGATATGTCTCAAACAAAGGAGTAATGATATGCCCAACCTCAAGCATGTCCGGCTGGTGTGAGGGCTCTCCTGCATCATAAACTGCCTCGGGAGGCTGTTGTGGCACTCTGAAAAAGTCTCTAGAAATGAAATCCTCCCAAGTGATGCCCTGCTCTGCCAACTGATGTGACACCAAGATTTTGATCAAAGCGAAATGATATATACTCCTGTACTGCTGCACTAGGCTCGTCTTCTTCTGCACAAATGTAACCATCCTCTCTATGTTGCGGTGTATGAAATACGGAATATTCATCATACGCACCCTTGTGAAGTGCATCAGCAAACGAACATGATATGAGAAAAGACGGGCATACCTGCCCTCACAACTAAAATACTGAATGATGAGCCTCATGAGCGGTGCATACTCATCTCTCAAGAATCTGAATGGAAAAACTCTGCTCAAGTAAGCCACATATCCAGTTTTAATGTATGGCTCATAATGAAATTTCTCTAACTGCTTACCCTTGCTCCATTTCTCGCCTATGTTCGGTATGCCAGTGGCTTGAGCAATAGTCAAAGGTGATACAATGAAATCAACCCCAGCAAGGTTAACCCGATTACCCCGTAAATGAAGAACAAACAAACGTGCTAATTCACGATGAGGTCGGGTTTGTACAACCATCTCACAAAATCTGAAACATGACAAGAATCGAAAACAATCCATAGCTAATGGACATGCCTGCAACCGAGCCAAAGAAGTAGGCTCCTCTCTGCGATGATCACCACTTCTGTTTTCTCTGCGGGAACTCCGTGGCACATTACCTTCAGCCACCGAATCACTGCCTGACCCTGGCTCATATTCTGACTCTGTCTCTGACATGTCTCTAATCAAACCTTTGGCAATGTGTATGCTGATATGAATGCAGTGAAAGCAAAATTAGGATGTATGTTTAACACTCAACCAATATCCCACCGCCAAAGCTCTATCAAGGAATCAAATTATGGATAAAATCTCTGCTTCAAATGGACTGAAAAGGCACCATCTCTGTTTTTGAATGCAAATGAAATTTTGACCAAATAGGAGCAGGCAACCTTCAAAAGTTTGAACACATCTAGTCAAAGGAGAGCATGGTATTAACAGTGATATGTTTGTCTACGAGTTATGACCATAAAGGTTTCAATGGGCCATTCGAAACAAAGACATGAGCATATGCTAACATTGGGCCATGTGACTCATTACAAACATGAGGAATGTGACTCAAAGGGTTTAAACATGGCATAACACCAACAATGGTAGCAGTGGTATTATGGGTATGATAGCAAATTGATTTTGATGTTATATAGAAGGCTGGCCATATCACTGTTTAAGATAGCAAACACACTCTTTACACCATTCATTTTCATTTCAAACCCTGAAAACAATACTCTTATAACAGTGGGGTTTTAAATCCTTCATTTGCATATTAGAAACCACCCATGATGACACAAATATGTTTGAAAACCCCAAGTGATTGATGAAAACCTGTTTTAAAGGCAACTGGAGTCGATTTCGAGCCAATCTGGGCGCTCAAACCAAATTCCGAAACTCTGTGTCTGCGTGGGTCGCGCAGGCTCTGCGTGGGTCGCGCAGCCCAGGTGGTTCGCGCACCTGCAAACCCACAGTGCTGAACTGACTCTGCGTGGGTCGCGCAGCCCAGGTGGGTCGCTCTCCCTCAACTTGGGTCGCGCAGCCCTAAAACTCTGTCTACGCCCTTCAAAAGTCTGAAATCGGCCCTCAACTTTTCAAATACGATTTGGGAGGTATGAATTTGGTTCAAATAAACTTTCTTGGCTTTATACATCTCACAAATATCTTCACAATCATATTTTATTTCAAATCAAACTTCAAACCCATATCACAAATGTTTTTGTAATTTTCACTTTGGCTTTTTCAAATACAAACTTCCTTTGGCTTTTTTGAGGTCGATACTAATGATTTTATTGTCTTCTTGCAGGGATATGACTATCTTGGCTAGAGAAAAGACCAGGGGTCTGCTTTTACAATGTCTTCATGGCGGAACAATTACAATTTATTACAAAATGATAATGACAAATTTCTAGTTCCAAAACAGAGTTTTGGACTAGAAATGTATTTTTTTTTTAAGAAAATGCTGATGATAATAAAAATAGAAATCCAAGTACTGGACTTTCCTCACCTTGCAGGCTTTATGACTAGTGTATAAATGACTCAAAAACCCTAGACACCAAGACCTAGGACACTTATTGACATTTTAATGACCTCATACATAATGACAATGACTATAAATAATTTTTTGAGGAAACATTTTTAAAATAGCGCTGCAGGTATAATATGAGGAAACACAAAATGACACAACCCTTCGTCAGTTCATGGCATGATCCTAGTGATATGCAAAGAAGTGAAACAAGTGAGACACCTAATAATGAATATGCAAAAGACGAAATGATCACTGACGGAGGGCATCAAGGGCTGACTCTAACATTGGCTCCAATGGGGATGGTGGCTCCATGGAGATGCCAAGAACAGCAGATCTCTGGGGGAGTCAGACAGTGCCTCTCATCCATTGGGCGATGGAATCATTATTTCAACTTGACAAGACAAACTTTGGATACTTTTATTGACTGCAGATTTGACTAACAATGGACTGTAATTTGACAAAAACTGACTAGACTCAAACTCAAACCAACTCGATGGCAAACTGAAATAACTTGAAAAAACTGACTCAACAGACCAAACACAAATGACTCATGACTGACTTAAAACAAAACTTTACGAAGCTTTTTGGAAAAAGGCAGCAGTCCATCAAGATTTGGAATCATGATGAAAACCACCTGCAATACTGATGTGATATATACAATCATGTGTAGTGGGCCTTCCAATGTAACCAATCCAGCAGATGGCTACACCCCAAATTTCTGCTCTTATTCTCCCTATCAAATCTCATGGTCAACAATACAAACTGATAACTAGGCATCCAAAAACATAGCTGACCATGATCTCCTTCATCACTGAACACTGCAATAATCACTTTCACTGCTGACTGTAACAAATCTGCCATTGGATCCTGAAAAACATGAAGATTTACCTCCTGCTGAAAGAACAAGGTGTCTTTCTCTTCTGATTCTGATCTGTCTTTATCATGTACTTCAGTAAAAGTATGCTCCTGGGCTTCAAAAAACTCTGAATAGGTAGATGAGCAGATCTCCTCTTGTAAAAACATTTCAACACATGAAACATATGAAGAAGAATCTGAATGGAAATCCTGAATGTTCTGATCTTCTACAGTCTGAAAATATGGTAGGTCATCTTCATATGATAGGATAGCCGAATTTTCATTACAGTCATCAATCATGAGAAAAGAAACTTCAGCTGATTCTTGATGCTCAAACATGATATCTCTATCATCTACCATAAATTAATCCAAAAGAACTATTTCACTTACTTGAACGAAGATCCCATCTTGTTTTTCATGAACTGACTGAATGGCTTCTTTCTGAAGGGTGTGTTCTAATGAACTGAAAACATTTGAATCCATACCTTTGTTTTCTTCTTTCCGGATGATCTCAACAGCAGAATTCTCCTTGATGGGCTTCAGCACAAGATATGCTTGGTCATCACAATCTGAATGTAGATCTGAAATAGCTGACTTGACTGCATCACATTCTGAAATTGAATCTTGACTTCCCTGCACGCTGTCTTCTTCTGTGGGCAGATCTGAAATGACACTTTCTCTTTCATCACTTTCAGCCATATAGACATCTTCAACCTGCTGATCTATAAAGCTGCTTACAAGACTGTCATCCTTTTCAGAAAAGGAAGAAGTTTCACCATCACCTTCTGGACCATGTGCACACTGCAGATCTGAGTTAACTTGAGCTGGAACATAGCCTTTCAATAGCTGATCTATCTCATCTTCAGACAGAGGAGATAATACCTTCTGTTTTCTTTGGCTCAAACAATGATTGTCTTCATTGATTTCAAGTGAAGGAGTATACAAACTTTCCTCATACTGCTGATCCATTTCATATAATTCCTGTTCACTGTCAAGATTCAAAATTCCTTCATCTTCCACCACACTAAGATCTTGATCCTGCTGCAAATTTTCATGATCGTCTTTATGCTGCTGAAATGGATTTTCATACAGGGCTTCCATGATCTCATCATCCATAAAATTATCATCTTCATAATATTTCTCAAGGCTTTCAATAAAAGTAGAGGCATGTTTGCAACAGTCATGAACTAAATTTAATGATGGATAAGATACTTGATATCTTTCAATGAATAGGGCATGAAAATCCTTTAAACAATAAATACAGGCCAGCGGCAAATTTTCATACCAAGATTGGGCTTCACCTTCCAGAGTGGCCAGGAATATCTTCATCAAGCAATCTTCAGGAAAATCCACCTTCAACTTGCGAATATGCATGTGAAATCTAACCAGATGTAAAGCAGCACTTTCTTACCATCATCGTTAAACGTAGGCAGATTCCTTGACCAATCTACCTTGGGCATCTTATTCGGAAAACCTGGAATGTGATCTCGGCTCATGGGAGCATATCTTCTTGTGATTCGGTCCATCTTGAAAATGTCACAGCTACTGATCTCCCTGCAGTGAAGTCACCATGAAGCATCGATTTCTGGATTGTTCAGTGAATGAAATCGCCAGGTGAATGATTTCAGCCTTCCGGTGTCTGATCGTTGTTCACCATCAACCATCAGATCTAAACTTGATACATGTACTGGGGCAATTTACAAGTTAAATGCTACGATTACAAGTTAAACCGGAGATCGACTGAAGCAGCGTTTATCTACTTCGCTGATGCATAGCACCAGCGTTTCGAAGGCTACCTGGCGTGACTTCAGACTCCGTCTATAACAAGCAAACGTTTTGAGTTTCTCCCCAGTATGGTCGCCACTATGTTAGCACTCAAATCTACCTCAGGGTGAAATGAAGTAAAACTCAAGGCTACATCAAACCACGCTCAGCCTCGTAGCTAGCCCTACGAGGACAGGAGAGGGCTCTCTCCGTCAATCTCGAGAAAATAAGCAATAGGATGCGAGATGACTTACAATAAGAACTGATTTTAGGCTAGTAAAGAGATAGGTATGTTTGTTTTTTTGTTTTTTGGGTTTTCGCTGGAGTAATGGGAAAACAAATTTTGGGTCCGGGGATAAGGTCAGACCTTTGCAGAGTTCAAGCTGGGGCGAGGTAGGTGATGATCTTGATGCTTTAAATTGGATTTATGGATAGATTAGACCGACGAGGAGCTGAAGAAGGCAAAGAAGAACTTGGATCCTCTCCAAACAGCTGAAAACATATAGAACTAACTGAATTCAAAGGCTAAGCACTGTAAACAATGGATTCAACCTTAATCACTCATTCAATTTAGTTCAGAAGCATAATGAAAGGATGGCAACATTAAACATGAAGAAACTTACAGTAAACAAAGGAGAAACATCATCAAAAACAGAACACCACAAGGATCCCAACAAGTGCCGCAAAACCCCTGATCTTTCCTTAGCCAAAATATGAAAAGTATGTACAATAGTATCAAAAGTATCCCAAGAGTCCAACCTGTAGAATGCCTCAGAAATTACAATATATAGATCACTATAACCCCTTTCCCCACCTCTAGGGGTCGAATTCCCTCTTCAGGGATCAGTTTCAACCAATTCTAATCATGGAACTACAATCTAGGCAGCTAACAACTTACCTCTAAAAGAGTGGAAACTGATCCATTACATGATTTTTTACTCTTTTGAGAGTGAATCTTCTAGAAGAGATAAAGACAAGCCAAAGTTACATGCCAAACATGAATTTACATCATAAAAACCCAAGAATTCTATCCATAGGCAAAACTGGTCCAAAATAGGCGAAATACTGAGCTGGCAGCTGAAAACTCAAAAAAATCTCTAGGTGGGTCGCTCCTGAACTGCGTGGGTCGCTCATGTTGCAGGCTGATTTTGAGGTAGCTCCCGACATCCAAATTGAGCTCATGATAGCTCGTTGGAAATCCCTGGATGTCTACTTTCCAACCCAAGTGGAATTTCTGAATTTGGAGTTGATTTGACCCTCCAAAACCTCATTCTCCCAGAGGTACTTCCTGCTGGTGCAAAAGGTGGCAGCAAGGTGATTTCCATGGTGTTTTTGAGCTGTTTGACCATCCAGATTCTGTTGAAATGATAAGTTGACTTCAGAGGATGCATATTTAACCATGAAAAATCCAAAAATGTAAAAATCTCCTCCAGCAAGTGTCTCAAAAAAATGCGAGCGCATGAGCGCGTGACCCACGTAGCTGCAAAACCTGTTTTTTAGACCAAAAATTTGAAAATGACAAAATTTTCTCACAATTTGCCCAAATTCGAGCGGAGGTCTCCATCATGTGTCTTGCCCGGTCAATAAACCCTCGGCCAAAATCCGAAGTGGATTAGGCCTTTTCACTTCCGTCGAAGTGCTTTGCGCAACCTCCTCTTCATGATCTTCATCCTCGCTTTGCAAACATGCATGCGAGCCCAATAATGGCCTTTCATGTGGCGAAGCATGTCTTTGTCTCGATTGGCCTTCGCCAACAGCTTCTCCAGATGTATATTCACCCGCGTGAGTACAGTATCTCTGTCAGCTGGTGTCATGTCACCGGGCCTCTTTCGATTCCACTGCCTGTCCTCACGGATTTGGCGCACCTCATAAAATGTGAGCTCATCCTCAAGCTGTTTGTTGCGCTGCTCCAAATAGTTAATCACCCACTGAGCCTTCTGCAATTGGTCTTTCAGCTGGTCATTCTCGGCCCTTTGCTCTTGGATGACTTCCCTCAGCTTCGAGCTAGGAGAGCCCGTATCAACATCAATGACTGTCATATCGGTGTCCCGGCCTCCTGATGGGCCCTCATCATGCATGGGCCTCTTGCCTCTGTCTTGTACCTGTACCTGCACTGGAGAAGAAAACGAGACCCTTTCCACATGCGTGGAGCTCAATACTCATGATGTCGATGAAGTCGCGGACCCCTTCCACCTCCCAGTGGAGATAGTACACAACGTGTCGGCGCAAATAAGGCCACTGTGGCCTGTTTGATATCTGAACTTACAGAGGTAATGATATGCCCAAACCTCAAGCATGTCCGGTTGGTGTGAGGGCTCTCCTGCATCATAAACTGCCTCGGGAGGCTGCTGTGGCACTCTGAAAAAGTCTCTAGAAATGAAATCCTCCCAAGTGATGCCCTGTTCTGCCAACTGATGTGACACCAAGATTTTGATCAAAGCGAAATGATATATACTCCTGTACTGCTGCACTGGGCTCGTCTTCTTCTGCACAAATGTAACCATCTTCTATATGTTGCGGTATATGAAATAAGGAATATTCATCATACGCACCCTTGTGAAGTGCATCAGCAAACGAACATGATATGAGAAAAGACGAGCATACCTGCCCTCACAACTGAAATACTGAATAATGAGCCTCATGAGTGGTGCATACTCATCTCTCAAGAATATGAATGGAAAGACTCTGCTCAAGTAAGCCACATATCCAGTTTTAATGTATGGCTCATAATGAAATTTCTCTAACTGCTTACCCTTGCTCCATTCCTCGCCTATGTTCGGTATGCCAGTGGCTTGAGCAATAGTCAAAGGCGATACAATGAAATCAACCCCAACAAGGCTTACCCGATCACCCCGCAAATGAAGAACAAACAGACGTGCTAATTCACGATGAGGTCGGGTTTGTACAACCATCTCACAAAATCTGAAACATGACAAGAATCGAAAACAATCCATAGCTAATGGACATGCCTGCAACCGAGCCAAAGAGGTAGGCTCCTCTCTGCGATGATCACCACTTTTTTTTTCTCTGCGGGAACTCCGTGGCACATTACCTTCAGCCACCGAATCACTGCCTGACCCTGGCTCATATTCTGACTCTGTCTCTGACATATCTCTGATCAAACTTTTGGCAATGTGTATGCTGATATGAATGCAGTGAAAGCAAAATTAGGATGTATGTTTAACACTCAACCAATATCCCACCGCCAAAGCACTATCAAGGAATCAAATTATGGATAAAATCTCTGCTTCAAATGAACTGAAAAGGCACCATCTCTGTTTTGAATGCAAATGAAATTTTGACCAAATAGGAGCAGGCAACCTTCAAAAGTTTGAACACATCTAGTCAAAGGAGAGCATGGTATTAACAGTGATATGTTTGTCTACAAGTTATGACCATAAAGGTTTCAATGGGTCATTCGAAACAACGACATGAGCATATGCTAACATTGGGCAATGTGACTCATTACAAACATGAGGAATGTGACTCAAAAGGTTTAAACATGGCATAACACTAACAATGGTAGCAGTGGTATTATGGGTACGATAACAAATTGATTTTGATGTTATATAGAAGGCTGGCCATATCACTGTTTAAGATAGAAAACACACTCTTTACACCATTCATTTTTGTTTCAAACCCTGAAAACAATAATCTTATAACAGTGGGGTTTTAAATCCTTCATTTGCATATTAGAAACCACCCATGATGACAGAAATATGTTTGAAAACCCCAAGTGATTGATGAAAACCTGTTTTGAAGGCAACTAGAGTCGATTCCGAGCCAATCTGGGCGCTCAAACTCAATTCCAAAACTCTGTGTCTGCGTGGGTCGCGCAGGCTCTGTTTGGGTCGCGCAGCCCAGGTGGGTCGCGCACCTGCAAACCCACAGTGCTGAACTGAGTCTGCGTGGGTCGCGCAACCCAGGTGGGTCGCTCTCCCTCAACTTGGGTCGCGCAGCCCTAAAATTCTGTCTACGCCCTTCAAAAGTCTGAAATCGGCCCTCAACTTTGCAAATACGATTTGGGAGCAATGAAATCGGTTCAAATGAACTTGTTTGGCCTTTATACATTTCACAAATATCTTCACAATCAGATTTTATTTCAAATCTAATTACAAAACCCATATTACAAATGTTTTTGTAATTTTCACTTTGGCTTTTTCAAATACAAACTTCCTTTGGCTTTTTTGAGGTCGATACTAATGATTTTATTGTCTTCTTGCAGGGATATGACTATCTTGGCTAGAGAAAAGACCAGGAGTTAGCTTTTGACAATGTCTTCATGGTGGAACAATTACAATTTATTACAAAATGATAATGACAAATTTCTAGTTCCAAAACAGGGTTTTGGACTAGAAATGTATTTTTTTAAGAAAATGCCGATGATAATAAAATAGAAATCACAAGTGCTGGACTTTCTTCACCTTGCAGGCTTTATGACTAGTGTATAAATGACTCAAAAACCCTAGACACCAAGACCTAGGACACTTATTGACAATTTAATGACCTCATACATAATGACAATAACTATGAATAATTTTGAGGAAACATTTTAAATAAGTATTCTTGGGTATAATATGAAAACACAAATGACACAACCATCGTCGGTTCATGGCATGATCCTGTGATATCACGAAAAGTGGTACAAGTGAGACACCTAATAATGAATATGCAAAAGACGGGACGATCACTGACGGGAGAGGCGGCAAGTGACCTACAGCATTCATTCTGATAGGGGATGGTGGCTCCATGGAGATGCCAAGAACGGCAGATCTCTGGGGGAGCAGACAGTGCCTCCATCCATTGGGCGATGGAATCATTATTTCAACGGATAACACAAAACCTTTGACACATTTATTGAATGAAAACTTGACTGAAAACTTGACTCAAACTGACTCGATGGCAAACTGAAATAATCTTGAAAAAACTGACTCAACAGACCAAACACAAATGACTCATGACTAAATTAAAACAAAACTTTGCCAAGCTTTTGAAAAAAGGCAGCAGTTCATCAAGATTTGGAATCATGATGACAACCACCTGCATACTAATGAAATATGTACAATCATGTATAATTGGATTTCCAATGTAACCAGTCAAGCAGATGGCTTGCTTCTTGATTCTCTACGTCGGATCTCACGGTCAACCATACAAGCGATGCTTGGGCATCCAAAAACGCAAGTGACCATGATCTCCTTCATCCTTTGTACAACTGCCAAATAATCCCTTAATTCTTGTTATAACAAATCGCCATTGGATCACGAAAAAACATGAAGATTTACCTCTGTGGCGAAGAAACATGGTGTGAGTGTCTTTCTCTTACGATTCACGATCTGTCTTCATCATGTACTTGATATGTATGTTCTTTGGGCTTGGCAGTCTGAACAGGTAGATGAGCAGCTCTCCTCTTGAGAAAAAATTTCAACACATGAAACATATGAAGAAGAAACTGAATGGAAATCCTGAATGTTTTGATCTTCTATAGTATGAATGTATTGTAGGTCATCTTCATATGATATGACAGTCAGATTATCATGTTCCTCATTGCATCCATCAATCATGAGAAAAGAAACTTTAGATGATTCTTGAAACCCAAACATGACATTCCTATCATCTACCATAAATTCATCCAAAGGAACTGTTTCACTTACTTGAACACAGATTTCATCTCGTTGTTCATAAACTGATTGAATTACCTCATCATGAAGGCTGTGTTCTAATGAACTGAAAACATTTGAGTCCATACCTTTGTCTTCTTCATTCTGGATAGACTCAAACGGCAGATTCTATGCAGTTCGGCACAAGGTATTCTTGGTCTTATAATGCGAATCTAGATACGGGGAAATGCATTTGTTGAGATTATCACAATCTAAATGAAACTTGAGTTCAGCATCTTTGTCTTCATACGTAGGCGGATACGAAACAAGCTCTTCTCTTTCATCATTTTCAACCATATGGAAAACTTCAACTTCAACCTGTTGATCTATAAAGCTGCTTACAGGACTGTCATCCTTTTCAAAAAAGGAAGAAGGTCCACCATCACCTTCTTGACCATGTGCACACTGCGGATCTGCGTTAACTTGAGCTGGAACATGACCTTTCAATAGCTGATCTATCTCATCTTCAGACAAAGGAGACAATGCTTTTTGTTTTCTTCTGCTTAAACAGTAATTATCTTCATTGATTTCAAGTGAAGGAGTATACAAATTTTCCTCATATTGTTGATCCATTTCATGTAATTCCTGTTGACTGTCAAGATGCAAAATTCCTTCATCTTCCACCACACTAAAATCTTGATTTTGCTGCAAATTTTCATGATCGTCTTTATGCTGTTGAAATGGATTTTCATATAGGGCTTCCATGATCTCGTCATCCATGAAATTATCATCTTCATAATATTTCTCAAGGCTTTCAATAAAAGTAGAAGAATGTTTGCAACAGTCATGAACTAAATTTAATGATGGATAAGATACTTGATATCTTTCAATGAACAGGGCATGAAAATCCTTTAAACAATAAATACAAGCCAACGGCAAATTTTCATACCAAGATTGGGCTTCACCTTCCAGAGTGTCTAGGAATATCTTCATCAAACAATCTTCAGGAAAAGCCACCTTCATCTTGCGAATATGCATGTGAAATCTAACCAGATGTAAAGCAGCATCCTTCTTACCATCATTGTTAAACGTAGGCAGATTCCTTGACCAATCTACCTTGGGCATCTTATTCGGAAAACCTGGAATGTGATCTCGGCTCATGGGAGCGTATATTCTTGTGATTCGGTCCATCTTGAAAATCTCACAGCTACTGATCTCCCTGCAGTGAAGTCACCATGAAGCATCTATTTTTGGATTTGTTCAGTGAATGAAGTCACCAGGTGAATGATTTCAGCCTTGCGATGTCTGACCGTTGTTCACCATCAACGATCAGATCTGAACTTGATACATGTACTGGGGCAATTTACAAGTTAAATACTACGATTACAAGTTAAACCAGAGATCGACTGAAGCAGCGTTTATCTACTTCGCTGATGCATAGCAACAACGTTTCGAAGGCTACCTGGCGTGACTTCAGACTCCGTCTATAACAAGAAAACGTTTTGAGTTTTTCCCCAGTATGGTCGCCACTATGTTAGCGCTCAAATCTACCTTAGGCTGAAATAAGGTAAAACTCAAGGCTACATCAAACCACGCTTAGCCTCGTAGCTAGCCCTACGAGGACAGGAGAGGGCTCTCTCCGTCAATCTCGATAAAATGAGCAATAGGGTGCGAGATGACTTATGATAGGAGCTGATTTTAGGCTAGTAAAGAGATAGGTAAGTTTGATTTTGATTTTTTGGGTTTTCGCTGGAGAAATGGGAAAACAAATTTTGGGTCCGGGGATAAGGTCAGACCTTTGCAGATTTCGAGTTGGGGCGAGGTAGGTGAGTGTCTTGATGCTTTTGATTGGATATATGGACAGATTAGACCGACGAGGAGCTGAAGAGGGCAAAGAAGAACTTGGATCCTCTCCAAACAGCTGAAAACATATAGAACTAGCTGAATTCAAAGGCCAAGCACTGTAAACAATGGATTCAACCTTATTCACTCATTCAATTTAGTTCAGAAGCATATGAAAGGATGGAATACATTAAACATGAAGAAACTTACAGTAAACAAAGGAGAAACATCATCAAGAACAGAACACCACAGGGATCCCAACAAGTGCCGCAAAACCCCTGATCTTTCCTTAGCCAAAATATGAAAAGTATGTACAATAGTATCAAAAGTATCCCAAGAGTCCAACCTGTAGAATGCCTCAGAAATTACAATATATAGATCACTCTAACCCCTTTCCCCACCTCCAGGGGTCGAATTCCCTCTTCAGGGATCAGTTTCAACCAATTCTAATCATGGAACTACAATCTAGGCAGCTAACAACTTGCCTCTAAAAGAGTGGAAACTGATCCATTACATGATTTTTACTCATTTGAGAGTGAATCTTCTAGAAGAGATAAAAACAAGCCAAAGTTACATGCCAAACATGAATTTACATCATAAAAACCCAAGAATTCTATCCATAGACAAAACTGGTCCAAAATAGGCGAAATACTGAGCTGGCAGCTGAAAACTCAAAAAATTCTCTAGGTGGGTCGCTCCTGAACTGCGTGGGTCGCTCATGTTCCAGGCTGATTTTGAGGTAGCTCCCGACATCCAAATTGAGCTCATGATAGCTCGTTGGAAATCCCGGGATGTCTAATTTCCAACCCAAGTGGAATTTCTGAATTTGGAGTTGATTTGACCCTTCAAAACCTCATTCGCCCAGAGGTACTTCCTGCTGGTGTAAAAGGTGGCAGCAAGGTGTTTTTTATGGTGTTTTTGAGCTGTTTGACCATCCAGATTTTGTTGAAATGCTAAGTTGACTTCAGAGGATGCATATTTAACCATGAAAAATCCAAAAATGTAAAAATCTCCTCCAGCAAGTGCCCCAAAAAAATGCGAGCGCATGAGCGCGCGACCCACCTAGCTACAAAACCTGTTTTTAAGACCAAAAATTTGGAAATGACAAAATTTTCTCAGAATTTGCCCAAATTCGGAGCGGAGGTCCTCCATCATGTGTCTTGCCCAGTCAATGAAGCCTCGGCCAAAATCCGAAGTGGATTAGGCCTTTTCCGCCGTTGAAATGCCTTGCGCAACCTCCTCTTCATGATCTTCATCCTCGCTTTGCAAACATGCATGCGAGCCCAGTAATGGCCTTTCATGTGGCGAAGCATGTATTTGTCTCGATTGGCCTTCGCCAACAAATTCTCCAGATGTATATTCACCCGCGTGAGTACAGTATCTCTGTCAGCTGGTGTCATGTCACCGGGCCTCTTTCGATTCCACTGCCTGTCCTCACGGATTTGGCGCACCTCATAAAATGTGAGCTCATCCTCGAGCTGTTTGTTGCGCTGCTCCAAATAGTTAATCACCCACTGAGCTTTCTGCAATTGGTCTTTCAGCTGGTCATTCTCGGCCCTTTTCTCCTGGATGACTTCCCTCAACTTCGAGCTAGGAGAGCCCGTATCAACATCAATGACTGTCATATCGGTGTCCCGGCCTCTTGATGGGCCCTCATCATGCATGGGCCTCTTGCCCCTGTCTTGTACCTGTACCTGCACTGAAGAAGAAAGCGAGACCCTTTCCACATCACGTGGGGATAATACTCGCCGTGTCGATGAAGTCGGCAGGACCCCTTCCAACTCACGTGGAGATAGTACCCGCCGTGTCGCTGCAAATAAGGCCTTGTGGCCTCGCTGATATGTCTGAAACAAAGGAGTAATGATATGCCCAACCTCAAGCATGTCCGGCTGGTGTGAGGGCTCTCCTGCATCATAAAATGCCTCGGGAGGCTGTTGTGGCACTCTGAAAAAGTCTCTAGAAATGAAATCCTCCCAAGTGATGTCCTGCTCTGTCAACTGATGTGACACCAAGATTTTGATCAAAGCGAAATGATATATACTCCTGTACTGCTGCACTGGGCTCGTCTTCTTCTGCACAAATGTAACCATCTTCTCTATGTTGCGGTATATGAAATAAGGAATATTCATCATACGCACCCTTGTGAAGTGCATCAGCAAACGAACATGATACGAGAAAAGACGAGCATACCTGCCCTCACAACTGAAATACTGAATAATGAGCCTCATGAGTGGCGCATACTCATCTCTCAAGAATCTGAATGGAAAAAATCTGCTCAGGTAAGCCACATATCCAGTTTTAATGTATGGCTCATAGTGAAATTTCTCTAACTGCTTACCCTTGCTCCATTCCTCGCCCATGTTCGGTATGCCAGTGGCTTGAGCAATAGTCAAAGGTGATACAATGAAATCAACCCCAGCAAGGTTTACCCGATCACCTCGCAAATGAAGAACAAACAGACGTGCTAATTCACGATGAGGTCGGGTTTGTACAACCATCTCACAAAATCTGAAACATGACAAGAATCGAAAACAATCCATAGCTAATGGACATGCCTGCAACCGAGCCAAAGAGGTAGGCTCCTCTCTGCGATGATCACCACTTCTGTTTTCTCTGCGGGAACTCCGTGGCACATTACCTTCGGCCACCGAATCACTGCCTGACCCTGGCTCATATTCTGACTCTGTCTCTGACATATCTCTGATCAAACTTTTGGCAATGTGTACACTGATATGAATGCAGTGAAAGCAAAATTAGGATGTATGTTTAACACTCAACCAATATCCCACCGCCAAAGCACCATCAAGGAATCAAATTATGGATAAAATCTCTGCTTCAAATGGACTGAAAAGGCACCATCTCTGTTTTGAAAGCAAATGAAATTTTTACCAAATAGGAGCAAGCAACCTTCAAAAGTTTGGACACATTTAGTTAAAGGAGAGCATGGTATTAACAGTGATATGTTTGTCTATGAGTTATGAGCATAAAGGTTTCAATGGGCCATTCGAAACAACGACATGAGCATATGCTAACATTGGGCAATGTGACTCATTACAAACATGAGGAATGTGACTCAAAGGGTTTAAACATGGCATAACACTAACAATGGTAGCAGTGGTATTATGGGTATGACAACAAATTGATTTTGATGTTATATAGAAGGCTGGCCATATCACTGTTTAAGATAGCAAACACACTCTTTACACCATTCATTTTCATTTCAACCCTGAAAACAATAATCTTATAACAGTGGGGTTTTAAATCCTTCATTTGCATATTAGAAACCACCCATGATGACAGAAATATGTTTGAAAACCCCAAGTGATTAATGAAAACCTGTTTTGAAGGCAACTAGAGTCGATTCCGAGCCAATCTGGGCACTCAAACTCAATTCCAAAACTCTGTGTCTGCGTGGGTCGCGCAGGCTCTGTTTGGGTCGCGCAGCCCAGGTGGGTCGCGCACCTGCAAACCCACAGTGCTGAACTGAGTCTGCGTGGGTCGCGCAGCCCAGGTGGGTCGCTCTGCCTCAAGTTAGGTCGCGCAGCCCTAAAACTCTGTCTACGCCCTTCAAAAGTCTGAAATCGGCCTCAACTTTGCAAATACGATTTGGGAGGAATGAAATCGTTTCAAATGAACTTGTTTGGCTTTTATAATGTCACAAATATCTTCACAATCAGATTTTATTTCAAATCAAATCTCAAAACCCATATTACAAATGTTTTTGTAATTTTCACTTTGGCTTTTTCAAATACAAACTTCCTTTGGCTTTTTTCTGAGATCGATACTAATGATTTTGCTGTCTTCTTGCAGGGATATGACTATCTTGGCTAGAGAAAAGACCAGGGGTCTGTTTTTACAATGTCTTCATGGCGGAACAATTACAATTTATTACAAAATGATAATAACAATTTCTAGTTCCAAAACAGGGTTTTGGACTAGAAATGTATTTTTTTAAGAAAATGCCGATGATAATAAAATAGAAATCACAAGTGCTGGACTTTCCTCACTTTGCAGGCTTTATGACTAGTGTATAAATGACTCAAAAACCCTAGACACCAAGACCTAGGACACTTATTGACATTTTAATGACCTCATACATAATGACAATGACTATAAATAATTTTTTGAGGAAATATTTTTTTTAAAATAGCGCTGCAGGTATAAACATGAGGAAACAAAAAATGACACAACCCTTCGTTCATGGCATAGTCTAGTGATATGCGAAAGAGTGAAACAAGAAAGACACCTAATAATGAAGTATGCAAAACCCGAAATGATCACGGCGGAGGGGCGGCAGGGGCGGCTCTAACATTGGCTCCGTGGGATGGTGGCTCCCATGGAGATGCCAAGAACGGCCGGATCTGCGGGGAGTCCCGAGCCGTGCCTCTCATCCATTGGGCGATGGAATCATTATTTCAGCGTGAGACAAACTTTGGACAATTTTATTGGCTCAACGATTTATTTAAGCAGAGCTCAAACCAACTCGATGGCAAGGCGAAATAACTTGAGAAAAGCCGACTCAACTGACCAAACACAAATGACTCATGACTGACTTAAGACAAAAATTTACAGAGCTTTTTGAAAAAAGGCAGCAGTCCATCAAGATTTGAAATCATGATGACAACCACCTACATACAAATGAAATATGTACAATCATGTATGAGCCAAACTTTCAATGTAACAAATGACGGATGCCTTGCTCATGATTCTCGATGGAATCTCCTGGTCAACCACTCTGGCCCGATCTTGGGCATCAAAAAACATAATTGAACATGATCTCCTTCATCACTGAACACTGCAATAAACACCTTCACTGTTGACTGCAACAAACCTGCCAGAGGATCCTGAAAAACATGAAGATTTACCTCCTGCTGAAGAAACAATGTGTCTTTCTCTTCTGATTCTGATCTGTCTTCCTCATCAACCGCCCGGTAATAATATGTTCCACGAGCTTGAAAAAATTGAGCAATAGATGGCGGCTCTCCTCTTGTAAAAACATTTCAACACATGAAACATATGAAGAGGAATCTAAAAGGGAATCCTGAATGGTTTGATTTTCTGTAGTCTGAATATACTGTAGGTCATCTTCATATAATATGACAGCCAGATTATCATTATATTCATCAATCATAAGGAAAGCAACTTCAACTGATTCTTGATGCTCAACACTATCATTTCTATCATCTACCATAAATTCATCCAAAGGAACTGTTTCACTTACTTGAATGAAGATCCCATCCTGTTTTTCATTAACTGACTGAATGGCTTCTTTCTGAACGTTGTGTTCTAATGAACTGAAAACATTTGAATCCATACCTTTGTTTTCTTCTTTCCGGATGATCTCAACAGCAGAATTCTCCTTGATGGGTTTCAGCACAAGATATGCTTGGTCATTATAATCTGAATCTAGATCTGAAATAGCTGGCTGGTCATTATCACAATCTGAAACTGAAACTTGAGTTCCCGGCATGCTTTCTTCTTCTGTGGGCAGATCTGAAACAAGCTCTTCTCTTTCATCATTTTCCGCCATATAGAACGGCAGATCTCTGGGAGAGCAGACAGTGCCTCCATCCATTGGGCGATGGCATCATTATTTGAACGGATAACACAAAACCTTTGACACATTTATTGAATGAAAACTTGACTGAAAACTTGACTCAAACCGACTCGATGGCAAACTGAAATAACTTGAAAAAACTGACTCAACAGACCAAACACAAATGACTCATGACTGACTTAAAACAAGACTTTACAAAGCTTTTGGAAAAAAGGCAGCAATCCATCAAGATTTGGAATCATGATGACAACCACCTGCATACTAATGAAATATGTACAATCATGTATAGTGGAATTTCCAATGTAACCAAACCAGCAGATGCCCTCTTGACTGATTCTCCCGATCAGATCTCCTGGTCAACAATACAAACTGATAACTGGGCATCCAAAAACATAGTTGACCATGATCTCCTTCATCACTGAACACTGCAATAATCACTTTCACTGCTGACTGTAACAAATCTGCCATTGGATCCTGAAAAACATGAAGATTTACCTCCTACTGAAGAAACAAGGTGTCTTTCTCTTCTGATTTTGATCTGTCTTCATCATGTACTTTAGTAAAAGTATGCTCCTGGGCTTCAAAAAACTCTGAACAGGTAGGTGAGCAAATCTCTTCTTGAGAAAACATTTCAACACATGAGATATATGAAGAAGAATCTGAATGGAAATCCTGAATGTTCTGATCTTCTATAGTCTGAAAGTATGCTAGGTCATCTTCATATGATATCACAACCAGATTATCATGTTCTTCATTGCATTCATCAATCATGAGAAAAGCAACTTTAGATGATTCTTGAAACCCAAACATGACATTCCTATCATCTACCATAGATTCATCAAAATAAACTTTTTCACTTTCTTGAACAAAAATTCCATCTTGCTTTTCATGAACTAACTGAATTACCTCTTTATGAAGACTTTGTTCTGATGAACTGAAAACACTTGGATCAAAAACTCTATCTATGGTCTCAACAGCAAAACACTCCTTTTCGGGATTCAGCACAAGGTATGCTTGGTTATTACAATCTAAATCTAGATCTGAAATGACACTTTCTCTTTCATCATCTTCAGCTATATGACAAATTTCAACCTGCTGATCTATAAGGCTACTTACCGGACTGTCATCCTTTTCAGAAAAGGAAGAAGTTTCACCATCACCTTCTTGACCATGTGCACACTGCAGATCTGTGTTAACTTGAGCTGGAACATGACCTTTCAATAGCTGATCTATCTCATCTTCAGATAGAGGAGATAATACCTTTTGTTTTCTTTTGCTCAAACAATGATTGTCTTCATTGATTTCAAGTGAAGGAGTGTACTGATTCTCTTCATACTGCTGATCCATTTCAAATAATTCATGTTCACTGTCAAGATGCAAAATTCCTTCATCTTCCACCGCACTAAGATCTTGATCCTGCTGCAAATTTTCATGATCTTCTCTTTGCTGCTGAAATGAGTTTTCATACAATGCTTCCATGATCTCATCATCCATGAAATTATCATCTTCATAATATTTCTCAAGACTTTCAATAAAAGTATAAGCATATTTGCAACAATCATGAACTAAATTTAACGATGGATAAGATAGTTGATATCTTTCAATGAACAGGGCATGAAAATCCTTTAAACAATAAATACAGGCCAGCGGCAAATTTTCATACCAAGATTGGGCTTCACCTTCCAGAGTGGCTAGGAATATCTTCATCAAACAATCTTCAGGAAAAGCCACCTTCAACTTGCGAATATGCATGTGAAATCTAATCAGATGTAAAGCAACATCTTTCTTACCATCATCGTTAAACGTAGGCAGATTCCTTGACCAATCTACCTTGGGCATCTTATTCGGAAAACCTGGAATGTGATCTCGGCTCATGGGAGCGTATCTTCTTGTGATTCGGTCCATCTTGAAAATCTCACAGCTACTGATCTCCCTGCAATGAAGTCACCATGAAGCATCGATTTCTGGATTTGTTCAGTGAATGAAGTCACCAGGTGAATGATTTCAGCCTTGCGATGTCTGACCGTTGTTCACCATCAACAATCAGATCTGAACTTGATACATGTACTGGGGAAATTTACAAGTTAAATACTACGATTACAAGTTAAACCGGAGATCGACTGAAGCAGTGTTTATCTACTTCGCTGATGCATAGCAACAACGTTTCGAAGGCTACCTGGCGTGACTTCAGACTCCGTCTATAACAAGCAAACGTTTTGAGTTTGTCCCCGGTATGGTCGCCAGCATGTTAGCACTCCAAATCTACCTCGGTAGAAATAGAAGTAAAACTCAAGGCTACATCAAGCCACGCTCAGCCTCGTAGCTAGCCCTACGAGGACAGGAGAGGGCTCTCTCCGTCAATCTCGAGAAAATAAGCAATAGGATGCGAGATGACTTACAATAAGAACTGATTTTAGGCTAGTAAAGAGATATGTATGTTTGATTTTGGGTTTTCGCTGGAGTAATGGGAAAACAAGTTTTGGGTCCGGGGATAAGGTCAGACCTTTGCAGAGTTCAAGCTGGGGCGAGGTAGGTGATGATCTTGATGCTTCGAATTGGATTTTATGGATAGATTAGATTGACGAGGAGCTGAAGAGGGAAAAGAAGAACTTGGATCCTCTCCAAACAGCTGAAAACATATAGAACTAACTGAATTCAAAGGCTAAGCACTGTAAACAATGGATTCGACCTTAATCACTCATTCAATTTAGTTCAGAAGCATAATGAAAGGATGGCATACATTAAACATGAAGAAACTTACAGTAAACAAAAAAAACATCATCTGAGAATGAAACCTACAAGGATCCCAACAAGTGCCGCAAAACCCACAGTCTTTCCTTAGCCAAAATATGAAAAGTATATGCTAATAGTATCAAAAAGTATCCCAAGAGTCCAACCTCTCCAACCTGCGAAAATGATTGAGAAATTACAATATATAGATCACTCTAACACCTCCCCACCTATGAGGGGTCAGAATTCCCTCTTCGAGGATCGGTTTCAACCATTCTAGTAAACGGAACTACAATCTAGGCGGCTAACAACTTGCCTCTAAAAAGAGTGAAGCTGATCCATTACATGATTTTTACACATTTGAGAGTGAATCTTCTAGAAGAGATAAAAACAAGCCAAAGTTACACATCAAACATGAATTTACATCATAAAAACCCAAGAATTCTATCCATAGGCAAAACTGGTCCAAAATAGGCGAAATACTGAGCTGGCAGCTGAAAAACTCAAAAAAAAAATCTCAAGGTGGGTCGCTCCTGAACTGCGTGGGTCGCTCATGTTGCAGGCTGATTTTTAGGTAGCTCCCGACATCCAAATTGATCTCATGATAGCTCGTTGGAAATCCCTGGATGTCTACTTTCCAGCCCAAGTGGAATTTCGGAATTTGGAGTTGATTTGACCCCTCAAAATTTCATTCTCCCAGAGGTACTTCCTGCTGGTGCAAAAGGTGGCAGCAAGGTGTTTTTTATGGTGTTTTTGAAATTTGTTTGACCATCCAGAACTTGTCAAATGCTAAGTTGACCCTGAAGGGGGATGCATATTTGACCATAGAGAAAAATCCAAAAATGTAAAGATCTCCTCAGAAAGTGTCTAAATGCGGCGCATGAGCGCGCGACCCACCTAGCCACAAAACCTGTTTTTTAAACCAAAAATTTGGAAATGACAAAATTTTCTCCGAATTTGCCCAAATTCGGAGCGGAGGTCCTCCATCATGTGTCTTGCTCAGTCAATGAAGCCTCGGCCAAAATCCGAAGTGGATTAGGCCTTTTTCACCGTTGAAGTGCCTTGCGCAACCTCCTCTTCATGATCCTCATCCTCGCTTTGCAAACATGCATGCGAGCCCAGTAATGGCCTTTCATGTGGCGAAGCATGTCTTTGTCGCGATTGGCCTTCGCCAATAGTTTCTCCAAATGTATATTCACCGCGTGAGTACGGTATCTGCAATCGGTGGTGTCGTGTCCTAGGGCCTCTTTCGATTCCTTTGTCCTCACGGATTTGGCCTCATAAAATGTGAGCTCATCCTCGAAATTTGTTTGTTGTATTGCTCCAAATAGTTAATCACCCACTGAGCCTTCGCAATTGGTCTTTTAATTTGGTCATTCTCGACCCTTTATCCTGGATGACTTCCCTCGACCGAGCTAGGAGAGCCGTATCAACATCAATGGTGTCATATGGGTGTCCCGATATACGGTGGGCCCTCATCATGCATGGGCCTCTTGCCCCTGTCTTGTACCTGTACCTGCACTGGAGAAGAAAGCGAGACCCTTTCCACATCACGTGGAGATAATACTCGCCGTGTCGATGAAGTCGGCAGGACCCCTTCCCCCTCACGCGGAGATAGTACCCGCCGTGTCGCTGCAAATAAGGCCCTGTGGCCTCGCTGATATGTCTGAACCAAAGGAGTAATGATATGCTCAACCTCAAGCATGTCCGTGGTGTGAAGGGGCTCTCCTTGCACCATAAAAGCCCACCCCACTCGGGGAACTATGTTTGTGGCACTACGAAAAAGTCTCTAAATAATCCTCCCAAGTACTTACTGTACGCCAGCGATGTTTCAATTTGATCGAGGCGGCGATATATACTCCTGTACTGCTGCACTGGGCTCGTCTTCTTCTGGACAAATGTAACCATCTTCTCTATGTTGCGGTATATGAAATAAGGAATATTCATGATACGCACCCTTGTGAAGTGCATCAGCAAACGAACATGATATGCGAAAAGACGGGCATACCTTCCTTCGAAATGCGAATAATGAGCCTCTGTGTGGTGGTGCATACTCATCTCTCAAGAATGCGAATGGAAAAACCACCGCTCCAAGTAAGCCATATCCGAGTTTTTAACATATGGCTCTTGGTAAATTTCTCTAGCTGTACCTTGCTCCATTTCTCGCCTATGTTCGGTATGCCGGTGGCTTGAGCAATAGTCAAAGGCGATACAATGAAATCAACCCCAACAAGGTTTACCCGATCACCCCGCAAATGAAGAACAAACAAACGTGCTAATTCACCGATGAGGCCGGGTTTGCACAACCATCTCACAAAATCTGAAACATGACAAGAATCGAAAACAATCCATAGCTAATGGACATGCCTGCAACCGAGCCAAAGAGGTAGGCTCCTCTCTGCGATGATCACCACTTCTGTTTTCTCTGCGAGAACTCCGTGGCACATTACCTTCAGCCACCGAATCACTGCCTGACCCTGGCTCATATTCTGACTCTGCCTCTGACATATCTCTGATCAAACTTTTGGGCAATGTGTACACTGATATGAATGCAATGAAAGCAAGATTAGGTTGTATGTTTAACACTCAATCAATATCCCACCGCCAAAACACCATCAAGGAATCAAGTTATGGATAAAATCTCTGTTTCAAATGGACTGACAGGAAGCATCTCTGTTTTGAACGCAAATGAAATTTTGACAAAATAGGAGTAGGCAACCTTCAAAAGTTTGGACATATCTAGTCAAAGGAGAGTATAGTATAATCAGTGATAGGTTAGCCTACGAGTTTATGACCATAAAGGTTTCCATGAGCCATTTAAAACAATGCTAACATTGGGCAAACAAAGACATGAGCAAATGCTAATATTGGGCAAGGTGACTTATTACAAACATGAGAGATGTGCTCAAAGGGTTTAATCATGGCATAACAATAACAATGGTGACAATGATATTATAGGTATGAGAGCAAAGTGATTTTCATGTTTTATGAAAGGCTGACCATATCACTATTTCAGACATCAAACCCATTTTTACACCATTTATTTTCATTTTAACCGTGAAAACAATAATCTCATAACAGCGGGGTTTTAAATCCTTCATTAGCATATTAGAACCATGTATGATGACACAAAAACGTTTGCAAACCCCAAATGATTGAAGAAAACCTGCTTTGAAGGCAACTGGAGTCGATCTGAGCGCTCAAACACAATTCCGGAATGTTGTCTCTGCGTGGGTCGCGCAGGCTTAGTTTGGGTCGCGCAGCCCAGGTGGGTCGCGCAGGTGCAAACCCACTGTGCTAAACCCGTTCTGTTTGGGTCGCGCAGCCCAGGTGGGTCGCGCAGGCTCAAGTTGGGTCGCGCGGCCCTAAAACACTGTCCACGCCTTCCAAAAATCCAAAATCGGCCTTCAATCTTGCAAATACGTTTTGGGAGCGATGAAATCGGTTCAAATGAACTTGTTTGGCCTTTATACACTTCACAAATATCTTCCCAATCAGATTTCATTTCAAATCTAACTTTAAACCCACAGTACAAATGTTTTTGTAATTTTCACTTTGGCTTTTAAATACAAACTTTGCTTTGGCTTCTCTGAGGTCGATACTGATGATTTTATTGTCTTTTTGCAGGGATATGGCTGTCTTAGCTAGAGGAAAGACCAGGGGTCTGCTTCTACAATGTCTTCATGGTGGAACAATTACAAATTTATTACAAAATGATAATGACAAATTTCTAGTTCCAAAACAGAGTTTTGGACTAGAAATGTATTTTTTTTTTAACATATGTTGATGATAATAAAATAGAAATCACAAGTGCTGGACTTTCCTCACCTTGCAGGCTTGATGACTAGTATATAAATTACTCAGAAACCCTAGACACCAAGACCTAGGACACTTATTGACAATTTTAATGACCTCATGTATCATGACAATAACTATGAATAATTTTTTGAGAAATTTTTTTTAAAATAGCGCTGCAGGTGTAATATGAGGAAACACAAGATGACATAACCCTTCGTCAGTTCATGGCATGATCCTAGTGATATGCAAAGAAGTGAAACAAGTGAGACACCTAATAATGAAAATGCAAAAGACGAAATGATCACTGACGGAGGGCAGCAAGGGCTGACTCTAACAGGGCTAATGTAGGCCCATAAGCTAATTCTATAAACTCCTAATCAATGTATAAATAGGATCTAGTTGGATTCATTTGTATCATCACTTGACTTGGGATCTCCCTATCTTTAGAGAACTTGGAATTTTTCCTTGGAGGAATATTTTGGCTAATGGATGCATTTTGATGTATGGATTGGACTATTTTTATCTTCGAGCTTTGTTTTTATCTTAACTATGCTTCATAGTAATAAATACAATTAAATCAAGTGACAAAATTTTCATTATGAATATCGACCATAGTTAGAAAATCAACATCTTGAATTCAATATGTATGGAGATATTATGGTGAGCATCAAAAGGGTCGATGTGTGTAATTGTATGTGCTATAGAGGTTTACATATCTTGCGAAAACTAGGGAAACTGTCATGAACACAAAGTTACAAAAGTTAGAAACCTTTTTTAATGAAATAAAAAGAAATATACATAGCCTATTGTAGGGGAATAAGCTATGATACCTTAAGAACATAATATATCAAGAGAAATGAAGGAAAAATTAAATATTATTATTGGAAGTGCTTATAATATTGCTCAACTAAAAATTTATGTCTTGGTAATGAAGGAAAGGGCTTGGAAAAAAAATAATAGTTGTAACTTTTGACTCGAAACGAAATAGCTTTTATTCAATAAAACAATTAACTCTTGCAAGTGGTATTTACCTTAAATAATTTATATTCCTTTTGAATTATATTGGGATGTGACATGTTGCTATGCAGGTTAATAAGGAGTAATTCTCATAGCGAATATAATAATTACCTTCATACTTCTTTATTACCATATACATTTACCATTACTCACATTCCCCTTCAGGTAATGGTTTCCTTTCATGGGTATTTCTATAGTTTCTACAAGTGTTTTAGACTTTTATTTTATTTTTAGGTTAGCGTATTCATATTCTAATGTGCAAGAATCCTATGTGGAAATTAAATCTATATCTTGTCCTTTTAACATGCCTTTATCTCCTCCAAGAAACCAAACCTAGCTTACCCTAGCCTATCTTTGTCTAGCATGGACTACTCCAGCCTAACCTAGCATAGTCTACTCTAGGTTATCCTAACCTCTCATGGTGTAGACTAGCCTACTCTATCCTATCCTAGCCTAACCTATCCTAACCAAGCCTACTCTAACCTAGCCTAGCCTACGCTACTCTAGCGTTTCCTACACTGCATAGCTTACTCTATCCTAGCCTAAAATAATCTAGGATACTTAACCTAGCCTAGCCTTCTAGATCCTAACCTAGCCTACTATTTCCTAGCCTTGGTGACTCTTTTCTAGCCAAACATGCTCTAGCCTAGCCTAGCCTAGCCTACACTAGCCTACACTAGCCTAGCATAACCTAGCCTACTATAGTCTACCCTAGCCTTCTCTAGTGTAGCCTAGTGTTCTCTAGCCTAGATTTTTCTCAACTTAGGTTAGCCTACTCATGGTTAGCCTACTTAGCCTAGTGCAGTCTACTATTGCCTAAGCTAGCTTACTTTTTTCTACGATAGCCTACCCTTTCTTAATTGAGCATACTCTAGTCTAAAATACCGTACCCCGCTCTATGCTAGTCTAGTTTAGCTTACTCTAGCTTAGCCTACTCTATCCTAAACTACTCTATTCAAAACTACTCTAGTCTAGCCTACTCTTTCATAACCTAGCATAGCCTACTCTAGCCTAACATAAACTACTCCAGTTGACCCTATCATAGCTTGACCTATTCTACTCTAGCCTAGCCGAGCCTAACCTGGCCTAGCCATACCTACTCTATCCTAGCATAGTTTATCCTAACATTGTCCACTCTAGCCTATTCTAGCCTCTAGCTCACCCTATCCTAACCTAGTCTAGTCTACTATATCCTAGTCTACTCTATCCTAGCTTAGCCTAACATAGCCTAGCCATACCTTCTCTATCCTAACCTACTCCATCCTAAAATATTCTAGGTTAGAATATTCTAGCCTAGCCTAGCCTAGCGTTGCCTAACCTAGCCTAGCCTAACCTAGCCTAGCCTAGCCTAGCCTGGCCTAACCTAGCCTATCATAACCTAGTCAACCCTAGCCTACAACCACCTAGTGTAACTTATCCTACACTTTCCTAGCCTAGCCTAACCTATCCTAGCCTAGCCTAGCTTAACCTAACCTAGCCCACCCTAGCCTAGCCTAGCCTCCTATAGACTAGCCTAACATAGCCTTGCCTAGCCTAACCTAACTTGGCCTACCTTAGTCTCACCTAGCCTAACCTAGCCTAACCTAACCTAACCCAGTCTAGCCTAACCTAGCCTAACCGAACCTACCCTACCCTGGGCTACCCTAGGCTAACCTAGCCTTTCCTAGCCTAGCCTATTCTACCCTAGCTTATCCTAACCTAGCCTAACCTAACCTTACCGTGTCTATTCTCTGACTTAGTTACACCTCAATCATCTTTTTTCACAAGGACCTGCAAATAGCTAAGCGGGGGAGTATGTTGGGCTGAGAATGAGGGACATTTTCACCCTTCCTTTACCAAAAAGTTGTATCCACCTTTACAAATTTTTCCTCATCCTAACAGTAAAGGAAAGGAAGATTAATGTAAAATCAGGACAAAACGAACTAACAGTAAAAGGGATGTTTTACAACGGGAAATTGACTTTTTATATCTTTATTTACGGGGAAATAAGTAGTTGAATCAATGATGACCAGAAGACAGCTAACAGATAGAGACTAACATAACCATGATGACTACCATGGAAAGGCGAAAGAGGGAAATGCACCTCCATGTCTGAAGAACACAAACGACATCCACAAGCAGCAAAATCTCATATGGAAAAGACCGTTACCACTGTTGTAATCGCCTTGAAAAGGCCAAAAATGAACAATATAGATAGATCAAAATAGAGACTTTATTATCTAATAGATGTATCGAGACAACATTGTCCAATTATATCGATGTATTAACTTTCAACTTAATAAAGGTCTTGGCATTTTTATAGTCAATTTCTGAGTTTTCCGTAGCGGCAGACTTCTCGTGGTTTAGTCCCAGCCCTGGAAATTTCTGTGCTAATCTCTATTCTATACGTTCAATTACAGAATTTACGTTTCAGTCATCAAGTATATTTTATGAGATATCATTTAATTGGTTGAATTGTGAACATAAGATACTACAACTTTCTCTTTCATTATAATAGTTCATTATTCATGTTTCCTTGTTTACAATGAATGCTTTCATATTTTTTAGATGCTTTCATCATTTCCCAATGATTTTATACTCGTTTCATTTGTTTTAGCATGACTGTTGTTCAATTATGTAAATAGCTAAGATTTGGATCTTTCCATCAGTAATGTAAGGCGTCTAGTTGTTAATTGATTCAGAGAGATGTCATCTATTTAATTTAAAAAGAGAATTCCATTGCAAAATTAGATAAGAAATTACTATTCAATTTATTGAAGCCGTTGTTCAATTCTGTAGGACTGTTGTTCAATTCATTTCTATGTTTTTCAATCATTGGTTGCTCTTTTCTACACTTACTTAGACAGAATAGTTAAACATAATTTTAGAATTCCATTTCCCTTTGAATTGATTAAGCTTCAAGAATTATATAGTACTCTTTATGGTAATATAGAGTAGGGGTTCTTTGATATCACTTGCATATACTATGCTCACAGTCTTGAAATAATAAGACTTTCCCTGAGTTGACAATTGAATGAGAAGCATCGAAATTGGCTATAACAGTCACCTTTAGGACCCAACAGAAGTGTCAGTGACTTTCGGGTGTGCTAAGGAGGGAGTGACGTCAAGTTATGTTAGGAAGTGTTAAGGCATGCTAGAGGATAGGGAACACATGCTAATATGTGCTAGGTTCCATGGTGTGCCAATGGTTGCTAGGCTGGAGTGTTTGGGAGTGGCTCAGAAAAATAAGGGAGCACTTGTCTCAAACGCATGGAAGTGAATGAATAAGAGTGTGTAACAATGAGTATCAATGAGTTCTAGGTGTGCTAAGGAGGGATTTTAAAGGTATGCTAGGTAGTGCCAAGGAATGCTAGAGTGTGAGGGCGACATGCTAGGATGTTCCAAGTGCTAGGTTGCGTCAATAAATGCTAGGGAGTGCCATGGAAACACAAGGGAGAACTAGTTCAAAATGCATGAAAATGAATGAATAAGGATGTGTGATAGGGAGTGTCAATGAGTTTCAAGTGTGATAAGGAGGGAGTAGCAAGGTTATATGCTAGGAGATTCCAATGTATCCTAGAGTGCTAGGACATGTCATGGAGTGTTAGTGTGTGCTAGGGAGTGCCAAAGCATGGCAAGGAATGGAGGGGATGCTAACACATGACAGATAATGCCAAGGGATTCTAAGACGCGCTATGCAATATGGTATGTTAAGATGTAAACTCTGTTGCTAATTTATTTTACTCCCACAGTTGGATGTGAGCCTTGTCTTGGTAACTTGTTAAGTTCGATGAGTTGAAATTGGACATGAGTAGCATAAGATGAGTTTTAGGTATCTTTTAGGTGAAAAAGGCATATGTTCAATTTCCGCGACACATGAGAATCTGGGTTTTGTCTTAGAATATTTAATGCAAACACACTCAAGTGCTAGAACACATCTTCTTTAATGCACAATGAAATCTACACAAATCAAGGAATCAACTAGTGCACATGATAATTTTCCCATTTTCAAACCCTTCTTTATTATATTACAAACTAAAATACAACAAGCTAGAGCTCATGTAACATGGATCGCGACCCTTTACAATCACACTCAAACAAGGAATACAACTAGGGATCAATCACCCTTTCCAACACTTTTGATGGGTCCCATGCATCATTATGGCACTCATGGACCCAAGTATGCCTGCTAGAAGGCCCCAAGACATAAGTTAACCTCTTGTGAGGCTTATTATTCCATGTATGAGTTGATAGCTTGGTCGGATTGTCACCAAAATTTAGGGTTACTTGCATATTATTTTATGTTTAGGGGCTAATGTAGGCCCATAAGCTAATTCTATCAACTTGTAATCAATGTATAAATAGGATTTAGTTGGGTTAATTTGTATCATCACTTGACTCGGGATCTCCCTATCTTTGGAGAACTTTGAATTTTTCCTTCGAGGACTATTTTGGATGATGGATGCATTTTGATGTATGGATTTGACTATTTTTATCTTCGAGCTTTGTTTTTATCTTAACTATGCTTCACAGTAATAAATACAATTAAATCAAGTGACCAAATTTTCATTATGAATATCGACCATAGTTAGAAAATCAACATCTTGAATTCAATATCTATGGAGATATTATGGTGAGCATAAAAAGGGTCGATGTGTGTAATTGTATGTGCTATAGAGGTTTACATATCTTGCGAAAACTAGGGAAACTGTCATGAACACAAAGTTACAAAAGTTAGAAACTTTTTTTAATGAAATAAAAAGAAATATACATAGCCTATTGTAGGGGAATAAACCATGATACCTTAAGAACATAATATATCAAGAGAAATGAAGGAAAAATGAAATATTATTATTGGAAGTGCTTATAATATTGCTCAACTAAAAAATTTATATGTCTTGGTAATGAAGGAAAGGGCTTGGAAAAAAAAAATAGTTGTAAGTTTTGACTCGAAATGAAATACCTTTTATTCAATAAAAAAATTAACTCTTGCAAATGGTATTTACCTTAAATAATTTATATTCCTTTTGAATTATATTGGCATGTGACATGTTGCTATGCAGGTTAATAAGGAGGAATTCTCATAGCGAATATAATAATTCCCTTCATACTTTTCTTTTACCATATACATTTACCATCACTCACATTCCCCTTCAGGTAATCGTTTCCTTTCATGGGTATTTCTATAGTTTCTACAAGTGTTTTAGATTTTTTATATGATTTTTAGGTTAACGTATTCATCTTCTAATGTGCAAGAATCCTATGTGGAAATGACATATATATCTTGTCCTTTTGACATGCCTTTATCTCCTCCAAGAAACCAAACCTGGCTTACCCTAGCCTATCTTCGTCTAGCGTGGACTACTCCAGCCTAACCTAGCATAGTCTACTCTAGGTTATCCTAACCTCTCATGGTGTAGACTAGCCTACTCTATCCTATTCTAGCCTAACCTATCCTAACCAAGCCTACTCTAACCTAGCCTACCCTAGGCTACTCTAGCGTTTCCTACACTGCATAGCTTACTCTATCCTAGCCTTGGTGACTCTTTTCTAGCCAAACATGCTCTAGCCTAGCCTAGCCTAGCCTACACTAGCCTACACTAGCCTAACATAACCTAGCCTACTATAGTCTACCCTAGCCTTCTCTAGTGTAGCCTAGTGTTCTCTAGCCTAGATTTCTCTCAACATAGGCTATCCTACGGATGGTTAGCCTAGTGTAGTCTACTTTAGGTTAGCCTACTTAGCCTAGTGCAGTCTACTATTGCCTAAGCTATCTTACTCTTTGCTACAATAGCCTACCCTTGCTTAATTGAGCATACTCTATTCTAAACTATCGTACCCCGCTCTATTCTAGTCTAGTTTAGCTTACTCTAGCTTAGCTTACTCTTTCCTAAAATACTCTATTCAAAACTACTCTAGTCTAGCCTACTCTTGCATAACCTAGCATAGCCTACTCTAGCCTAACATAACCTACTCCAGTTGACCCTATCATAGCTTGACCTATTCTACTCTAGCCTAGTCGAGCCTAACCTGGCCTAGCCACACCTACTCTATCCTAGCATAGTCTATCCTAACATTGTCCACTCTAGCCTATTCTAGCCTCTAGCTCACCCTATCCTAACCTAGCCTAGTCTACTCTATCCTAGTCTACTATATCCTAGTCTACTCTATCCTAGCTTAGCCTAACGTAGCCTAGCCATACCTACTCTATCATAGCCTAATCCATCCTAAAATATTCTAGTATAGACTATTCTAGCCTAGCTTAGCCTAGTGTTGCCTAACCTAGGCTAGCCTAACCTAGCCTAGCCTAACCTAGCCTAGCATAGCCTAGCCTGGCCTAACCTAGCCTATCATAACCTAGTCAAGCCTAGCCTACAACCACTTGGTGTAACTTATCCTACACTTTCCTAGCCTAGCCTAACCTATCCTAGCCTAGCCTAGCTCAACCTAACCTAGCCCACCCTAGCCTAGCCTAACCTAGACTAGCCTAGCCTAGCCTCCTATAGACTAGCCTAATATAGCCTTGCCTAGCCTAACCTAACTTGGCCTACCTTAGTCTCACCTAGCCTAACCTAGCTTAACCTAACCTAACCGAGTCTAGCCTAACCTAGCCTAACCGAACTTAACCTACCCTGGGCTACCCTAGGCTAACCTAGCCTTTCCTAGCCTAGCCTAGTCTACCCTAGATTAACCTAACCTAGCCTAACCTAACCTTACCTAACCTAGCCTAGCCTAGCCTTGCCTAACCTAGCCTAAACTAACCTAACCGAACCTAGCCTAACCTAACCTAACATTGGATAACCTAACCTAACCTAACCTAACATAGGCTAGCCTAACCTAACCTAGGCTAGGCTAGGCTAGCCTAGCCTTGCCTAGGATAGCCTAATCTAACCTTGCCTTGCCTAGTCTAACCTAGTTTACCCTAGCCTAGCCTAGCCTAACTTAACTGAACCAAAACAAAACTAACCTAACCTAGCCTAACCTAACCTAGCATAGCCTAACCTAGCCTAACCTATCCTAGCCTAACCAAGCCTAACCTATCCTACCCTAGCAGAGCCTAGCCTAACCTAGACTAACCTATCCTAGCCTAGCCTAGCCTATCCTAGCTTATCCTAGCCCAGCTTATCCAAACCTAGCATGGCCCAGCCTATCCAAACGTAGCCCAACCTAGCATATCCAAACCTAACCTAGTCCAACGTAGCCTACAGAGCCTAGCCTAACCTAGCCTATCCTAACCTAACCAAGCCTAACCTAGCTTACCATAACATAGCCTAACTTAGGCTAGCCTAACCTAACCTAACCTAGCCTAACCTAGCCTAGCCTTCCCTAACCTAGCCTAGCATAGCGTAACCTAGCCATGCCTAGCCTAGCCTAGCCTAGACTAACCTTGCTTAGCGTAGCCTTACCTTTCCTAGCATAGAATAGCCTAGATTAATCTAGTATACCTTAACCTAGCCTAGCCTAACCTATCATTGCCTAACCTAGCCTAATCGAACCTAACCTAACCTTCCCTAGCCTAACCTAACCTAGCCTTACCTAGCCTAGCCTATCTTAACTCATCCTAGCCTTACCTAGCCTAGCCTAGCCTAACCTATCCTAGGGTTAGCTAGACCAGCCTTACCTAGCCTACCCTCGACTCACCTAACATAACCTTTCCTAGCCTAACCATACCTATCCTAGCCTAACCTCGCCTAGCCTAACCTAGCCTAACCTAGCATAACCTATCCTAGCCTAACATATCCTTTCCTCCCCTAGCCTAACCTACCCAAAATTAACCTAGCCTTGCCTTCTGTAACCTCGCCTAGCCTTACATAGCCTAGGCTAGCCCAACCTAGGCTAACCTAGGCTAACCTAGCCTAGCCTAGCATAAGCTAACCTAGTGTAACCCAACCAATCCTAGCATAACCTAACCTAGCCTAACGTAGCCTAGCTTAAACTAGCCTACCCTATCATAACGTTTGCTAGCCTAACCTTAGCTAGCCTAGCCTAAGCATGCCCAACCCAACCTTGTCTAACCTAAACTAACCTAACCTAGCCTAGCCTATCCCAATGTAGCCTAACCAATTCTAAGCTAGCCTAGCCTAACCGAGTCTACCCTAACGTAGCCTAACCTAGCCTAGGATAACTGAGCCTAACCTAACCTAGCCTAACCTATCCTATCATAGCCTAGCCTACCCTAGCCTACCCTAGCATAGCCTACCTTATCCTATCCTAGCCTAGTCTATCCTAGCCCAGCTTATCCAAACCTAGGCCATCCTAGCCTATCCAAACCTAGCCCGGCCTAGCCTACCCAAACCTATCATACTCCAACATAGCGTATAGACCCTAGCCTAACCTATGCTAGACTAACCTAGCATATCCTAACCTATCCAAGCCTAACCTAGCGTAGCATAACCTAGCCTAACCTAACCTAACCTAGCCTTGCCTAGCCTAACCTTCCGTAACCTAGCCTAACATACCATAACCTAGCGTAGCCTAGCGTAGCCTAGACTAACATTTCTTATCCTAGACTTACCTTGCCTAGCCTAGACTAACCTAGCTTAACCAAGCATAACTTAACCTAGCCTAGCCTAATCTATCATTGCCTAACATAGCTTAACCAAACCTAACCTAACCTTCCCTAGCCTAACCTAACCTAGCATTACCTAGCCTAACCTAGCCTAATGTATCCTAGCCTTATCTATCCTAGCCTAGCCTAACCTATCCTAGCCTTACCTAGCCTAGCCTTACCTAGCCTACCCTAGACTAACCTAACATAACCTTTCCTAGCCTACGCTAGACTAACCTAACATAACCTTTCCTAGCCTAACCTAACCTAGCATTACCTAGCCTAACATATCCTAGCCTTACCTATCCTAGCATAGCCTAACCTATCCTAGCCTTACCTAGCCTACCCTAGACTAACCTAACATAGCCTTTCCTAGCCTAACCATACCTATCCTAGCATAACCTCACCTAGCCTAACCTATCCTATCCTAACCTAGCCTAACCTAGCATAACCTATCCTAGCCTAACATATACTTGCGTAACATGTCCTTGCCTAGCCTAGCCTAACCTACCCAAACTTAACCTAGCGTTGCCTTGGGTAACCTTTCCTTGCCTTGTGAAACCTCGCCTTGCCTAGAGTAGCCTAGCTTAGCCCAACCTAGGATAATCTAGCTTAGCATAAGCTAACCCAGCCTAACCCAACCTATCCTAGCATAACCTAAAGTAGCCTAACCTAGCCAAGCCTAAACTAGCCTAGCCTATCATAACGTTTGTTAGCGTAACCTTTGCTAGCCTAACGTTAGCTAGCCTAACCTAACCTTGCCTAACCTAACCTAGTCTAGCCTAACCCAATGTATCCTAGCATAGCATAGCATAGCGTAGCCTAGCCTAGCCTACACTACCCCAACCTAGCCTTGCCTAACCTATTTTAACCTAACCTAGCCTAACCTACCATAGACTAACCTACCCTAGCCTCGACTATCCTAGCTTAGAATATCCTAGCCTATGCTACCCTACCCTACCCTACCCTAGTCTAGGCTAGCCTAACCTAACCGAACCGAACCTACCCTACCCTACCCTACCCTACCCTACCCTAACCTAAATTGGCCTAGCCTAGCATAGCCTAGCCTAACCTAGCCTAACCCAAACTTATGCAGCCTAGCCTATACTACTAACCTAACCTGACCTAAACTAGCATAACTTAACCTACCCTCGGCCTAGACTACCCCAATGTATCCTAGCATAACATAGCATAGCCTAGCCTAGCCTAGCCTACACTACCCCAACCTAGCCTAGCCTAACCTAAATTAAAGTGGCGGACACATAAAAGTTGTTTAAAATATTCAGGAGGCGGGAGAGCTTTACATTCAACAAAAATTGTTGACGCACTAGATAATAGGACCATACCTGGAACTAGAATTGGAATTGGGATTTGATTTCATTTCTTCAGCTAACATTAGAAGCGCCCTCAAATGACCTGTATCATTCATTTATTTTTCAGCAATATTAGCGACCTTATCGCTACCCAGTAATTTACAATTAAAAAAAACAAGCCAACGGAATACAGAGCGATGAGATTAAATGGAATTCCATGTGATTACCATGCTGAAGAAAGATGATCATTGATCTGCATGAGCCCAAAAACTGTTTGGGGTTCAGAAATCCTCATACAATTGAAAGAGAATCATAAGATCTACAGGATGCCCTTCACTTTAAAGATTTAACTGTGGGCTATGGGACTAATATCAATATCTTCCATGAATTCAAACAAAAGTATAATATAAATAAAATTCATTACAAATTTCAGTCATTTCACATCTATCTTGCTGATAATAGAGATATAATAGATGAATATACATCACCCCCAAATTTCTGCCATGGGACGGTAATCTTGGATTCCGTTTCATTCTCTTCCCTATGTCAAACTGAAAATTCTCTTGCAGAGGCATCTGGCCCTTGTCTTGCAAAGGCACTACCGCCCTCATCGAAGGTCTAGTATGAACAGAAAACCGATCTTCATCACTCTAATCGCTTGCTTTCTATCAAAATCATAATGACGGCGCTATCTAGTCGGAGACCTTCACCACGAAATTCTCGTCCAAAAGAATGTTCTGAGGCTTGACATCCAGATGAATAATGTAAGCCATGCCCAATAAGATATTGATTTCTTTGTACGAATATTTCCTCACCATCACTTCAGACATACTGTTCATAGCTCCACTTGAAAGTTTTGTCTAGGTTTCGACTTCTCCTAAGAAAATAAAAATCACTGCAGCTGCGAACAAACCGACTGCCACTTTGTAAGAAGTACTGCCATGCTTTGAGGTCTTCGGATTCTTGATCATGGCATTACTTTGCCCTTTGATGAAAATAAATTTCTCTCGTTTGAAAGTCTCTCACCGACTCAGACTGAAAAGACACAGAGAACATAGAGAACATAGATAGTTGAGGATGAAATGGTGAAAAATGATAGGACTCGAGATATACATATATATCTCTGGCGCTTTTGGAACCATCCATTGATATACATATTTGAGTCTCCTACCTCCTCTCCAACCATCCCCCGAATCATGGGCTTTTTTCCTGCAACGGTTACTTCAACGGCTATGGCTTGAGGGCATGGTTGATAGAAACAGATCATCCTTGCTGTCCACGTTTTTTTTTACTCCAACAGTTACTTCAATTGACAGCCATGGTTGATAGAAAGCCATAAAGGGCTGAGTTGATACAAAGCCATAAAGGTTACTTCAATGGCTATGGCTTGAGGGCTGAGTTGTCTTCCACCAAAGCCATAAAGCATAAGCTATAGGATATTAAAATGTTGTATAGGGTTACCTATGGTTTATAGGATATTAAAATGCTGTATAGGGTTACTCTTAGATTTAAACTAATTTAAATCTAATTATGAGCATATACTACCCTAGGACATTTAATATTGTATAACTTATGATTTATTGTTTGCCGTAAAATTTCACTTTTTCTAAATGAATATTTGAATTCCAACGCGACGGAAAATTTCAAATAGACGTGAGCGGAAAAGTTGAAATTCAAATGTGCACACGACAATGCAATAAAATTGAAATTCAAATGAGAACCCACCACTGAGTCAGCGTGAGAAAGCACGAGAATACTACATAAACTCAAACATAGATGCAACGTACATTTAATTGATTAACTACGACATTTTTCCTGCTCGGAAAGATGGATGGAGTGATCGCAAAACAAACGGCACACGTCACATCTTAGATGCGGCTTCCAGAAGCATAGCATGGTTATGTATGGTGAATGGTTGCTATCGGGCGCATTAAATCTCAATCAGGATTTCGTGTGTTTATTTTATCTATTCTGTCAACCCCACAACCCTAAAATTGTATGTACTCATGTTTATGGAAGACCTAACACTACTATTGCTAATGCATCTCCAATGATCTAATGATATAATTTTTTGCTTTCAAATATTTTGTTTGTGATTACTTTTTTCAGTGGTTTTTTTTTTCTTTTCACCTTTATTCATACAAATACACAAGAGATTACTGCAGAGCTAAGCTTTGGAATATTTCGAGGTACTCATGGAATATTTCATAAGATAAATAGGAAAATGATAATGCTCTATTTTTTTTTCATTGGTTTAAGAAATATGTAAGTGCTATTTTAAAAAATCAAATCAATCTTTTTTGACATATTTAAAATTGATTTTTATAATTTATTTATTTTTAATAGTAGATTTGTTGAACTTACTTTACAGTTTTGAGAAATATTTATTAACTTACAAATTTGTGATATCTTTTTCTTCACTTATATGATAAATAATATTATTGTAAACGTATTGTACTCGGCTTGGAGATGTTTGTAGAATACCTACCTGCAGTTTTCAGTGACCACCAACCCTATAGGCTGCACGTAGGGACATTTGGCACTTTTGAGTTGTCGATCTACCTAGGCCCGATCTGACGATTGTATTTGGCCATGATAGGGTTAGTGTAACCAACCCGGACCAATACCCCACCTCATTCTTGGAGTTTCCTTCCCTTTTTTTCTCAAATGAAGCTCTACAGCTATGGAGACCTTACTATGCACAGATATGGTCATCGACTACCCTTATCTCTAGTTAGTTTTCTCTCTACTGGTATTTGAATCTGAACCTAAATAATTTTTCATCCCTGGTTACTCGTTTGGAAGCTCACTGCCGATTCATATCTTCTGGTCTCGATGGCATTTCGAGGCACTGAGAGAGATAGGCACTGTGGCGTACGGTGCATTTGGACACACAACACTCCCTCTGGTAAGTCTATTTGCTTTGCATAGAACTGTTCTTAGCTCGTAGGCGTTCAAAGGTGAAATTGTATACCGTTCTTAAGTTTTTGTCTTTTGTTTGTGTTTTGGTAGGTTATGGGACCACCCACTCGTAACGCCACTAGCCCTCCTCATCTTGGCCATGACTGTTCTAGATTTTTGGTTTAATTCCTTTTACCTCGCTACTTGTAATGTATCTAAGGGTTAGGTTAAGAGGCATTCATGAACCGGGTTTTTTCCTTCAAACATTTTCATAATGGATGTATTTGTTACAATGGAGTGTGTGTAAATAATATTTCAATATTTTTTATTTGAAATCAGTTTTGGCCAAGGGTATTTTTAGCTCTTCTGGTGACATACATTAGGCTGCCTTTTTTAATATGGTTTTTCTTTACCCTTGGAACTTCCAAGTCTTCACGATGTAATGCTATGATTTAAATGTGTAAAATTTTTGGGGTGATAATCCATTGTTTTTGGTTTCATATCGAATTACAGTCCCTTGTCATTACCATTTTAGGTTGGCACTGTTGTCAGGGTTCCTGTCATCCTGCCAACAAGAGTTATTTGTTAATTTAATGTTACATTAATATATGAAACTAGTATAATACCTTGAATTAATGCATGTACCTGTTGGGTTATTACTGTTGTAACTGTAATATTATTCATGAAATTTTGTAAATTGTTATACTTGATTTCTTACGCCATGAAGGTTTTGCTACACGCTAGTTTAGTTTAGTTGACTCATAGCTTAATGTTATTTCTGATAAATTTCATGGAATGTATATCATTTATTCATGGCTATTTTCTAAAGAAACATCCGATAGAGAGAACCTTGTACCCTCGGGCTTCCATCTGCCCATGTGGTGTACATAATTTTTCTAAGGTTTGGTATCATACTGTTCTAGAATCCTCTTTGAACTTAACTAATGTCTGTCTATAGTTTGATTCATCACGAACTATATTCTTAGATTAAAGGTTTTATTTTTGTTATACCATTGCTCCTTGGTGGCCAGTTAATGAGTTTTTTCTGCTGGTTTGGATTACCATATTATTTATCGGTTTTACCACAGTACATACTTTAAAACTGTCAACAGGGCACGAAACCATTGCCATTCACAATAGAACTTACATATTAATGTTATAGAAAATTTTAAGTAATAGGAACACACATATAACTTATAACATTATATTTCAGTTTTCTCATACTTATTTGGTTATTCTCTTAAGCATAGAACACGACTTGAAAGATAAATTAAAGACTCTTATTTGGATTCCCTACATACCAGATGGGATCCTTAAACCAAACACTGTAGAATCTAATTTGGATTTTTCACCGGGGAGATCCCCTTACTGTTGGAGATACATTTTCAACCATCAACACATACATAGCACTCCTCCAAAAAAATCGAGCTACTATTCTCATAAGCCATTGTTATCAATAAGATACCATAAACACATATTTTCACACATCAATTAGAAACATAATATTAAAAAACAAAGTATATACATTCATTAAAACCATAGACATACAAACTCTCATAGAAATAAAAAAATAGCATTGAACAACACGGTTCATGATTCAAATATGCATAAGTAATATACCTATTTTTATATCTTAAACTAGTTGGAAACTAAGGGAGGGACTTCCACTGTGCACCCAACTATAAGCCAGCTACAATGAAGCTTTCTTATACCTGACCACCCTTGATTTAGATCCAATGTCTGAGGAAATTATTTCTTAGGGAATTCACACCAAAAGCATGTCTTTTCATCCACGTTATGTAGCCCACTGCCCAAGTCATTTATCAACTTACCTTTAAAATCAAGCACCAAGGTGGTTTACTTGTTGCACCTATAACAAGTGTTAGGTTGGTTTATCAATTTCTCTTAGTACTGAGCACCAAAATGACTAAGTCTTATCTTTTAGTTCATTCACAAGGATTCACCAAAATTTTAGATGGGGTATTGCTTCGTTTCAAGAGTTGGAATCCACTGTCAAGATGGTTTCCCTATTTTATTTTCATATTTTCTAGGTGGTTTATTAGCTATACAGCAAGCACCATAATGATTCAATCATCTACTAAGCCCCCCACTCACCACACAAGCTTAAAAAACATAATATGATGGCCTCACGCAATTCACGGGGAATGCACCCAAAATTCATAAGGGCTTAACTCATACATAGGGTTCCACAACTAGCTGATATATTACTTTGTATTCTCCTACCAATTCCCAACAACTTCCACATGCTCAAAAAACAGCTGGGCACACTCAAATAAGAGGGAAACATATTCCAAGGGAAAGGACCATATCCCAATGGCATGTTGCTAATGGGGAGGTCACAATTCTTCCATTGCAGTGTGTGTGTATAGAGAGAGAGAGAGAGAGAGAGAGAGAGAGAGAGAGAGAGAGAGTCAATTGGATCTAGCTTGGATAGTTAAGAGGCGAAATTGTTCTCCTCCCCACACAAGTTCAAATCCCACTTTATGACATGTTTTCTATTTGTGAACCAATTAAAGCTAGCAAGGTACCAATAATATCATTCTCCTATAAGTGTTTGAGGGAAGGTTTTAAGGATGAGATCTTTCTTTTGCGTGTGTGTACACCTACATAAACCTATGCTCAAATCCTACCTTATGACATGTTTTCCCTTCATTGATTGATTGAATCTATCAATGTACCAGTTATCTCATCTCATTCTCTCTTAAGTTATCATTCTCACCTAACTGCTTGAGGTTGGAATGAGATGTTGATTGTGTTTGTGTACACCTGTATACACCTATGTTCATATCCTACCTTATGACATGTTTCCCTTCATTGGATCATTAAATCTAATAATGTACTAGTTATATCATATCATTCTCCCTTAATTTATTAATGGTTAGAATATACCAATTATCTCATTCTCACTTAAGTTATTAAGGCTGGGATGAGTTTCTTTTTTGTGTGTGTGCACATGAAAACACTTATGTTCATATCCCACTTTATGGCATGTTTTCCCTTCATGGGCCATTTAGAGCTAACAATGTACTAGTTATCCTATTCTTGCATAATTGTATGAGGGTGGGATCAGATGTTGTTGTGTGTGTGTTTTAACAACCCCAAAGTTTAGATTAATCAATTGAACCATCAACTAAAGTCATGTTGCTAATAAGGAGGCCATAAGCAAAGGGTTCAAATTTGTAGACTTATTTAATGTTACTAGTCATTATTGTAACTAGTTAATTCATTACCCTCCATCCAAATATTCTAGGGAAGAGGGATGGATCCCATGAGTTTTCACTTGAAACAATACGTATATATTCTAAGGAAATAATGTCACCCCATGCTCACGCACTTAATAAAAGAACTAATGTATTGGTACCATGCCGATTCTCCTTGGAATTTTTTATATTCAGTGTAAATCAACCATAAATATATGGGACGCTTGTAACCCTATATTACACTATGATATTTAATGCTAATACCTTTCTAGACTTAGCACAATAGCATCTATCAATCTAGTGAAACCTTTGGGCACTATTTTTTTTTAATGGAAAATTTCCTTGGAAAATCCCTCTAGGCACTTACCCACATTTTGGGAATGGTTCCTAGGATAAGTTATACTAGAAAAAAACATAAAAACCTAACCTCAAAGCCCCATGTGAATTTGACCTCATGACCTTCTTAGCGAATATGTTTTTGGCATGGAAAACTTCTTAAACTAACCATAAAGATTAGGCCTTCCAGATTATTTCTTCTATGTTTCTATCAATAAATATATCTCCAATGCTTACATTAAAAATTTCAAGGTTTTGTGTGTGTGTGTGTGTGTAAGTTTGTGACAACAGTCTTAGACTTGTATGATTTTCTACTACAATTATACAAACTTTAATCTAAAAATTTCATCATTCATGTATTGAAAATGCTTTAACAATATAAAAATTAGATTTTGTAAAATTAGAAAAGATATTACTAATATAAAATTTTGGATTAATATAAATTGTTTGTATACATGAAATTATACAACATATTACCAATATAAAATCTTGACTTTCTAACTCTTACCAAAAGTTTTATAAATATATACACAAATTTATATTAAAAATGCTTCGATAAAGATCCACAGGGTTGTGGATATACAATGATTGGATCCTTTGTTAAGGTACTCCTTAACACAATTGGGTAGTTTTTGATGATTCCCTAAAAGATGCGTAAGGAGGCTCGACAAAAGGGAGAGGAATTGGAAGCTTGGGGAGTGACTTATTTAGAGGGATCACATCTTGGGGGTGACTTATTTAGAGGGCCCACAAAATAAGTAAAGCAAGGAGAAATACCATCCTCCTGTTTTAAACTAAAATTACCTGTACACGATATGGAGAACTTCGCATCAAGAGAGAGACCACACAGTGCTAGAGTACACTAACATCTAAGTCACTCGTTCAATTCCCCCACTAGATCAGAATGATATATTGGACATGTTGAAGATGTATTATTGCCAAGCTTAAAAGAAATACTTCTATAAATACTAAAAATAACACCATAAGAAAATTATGCATATATAAATGATAATATCATATAATTATATAAATAAAAACAAAACAAAATATTATATATATAAACTAAACCAAAATAATTATTAAAAATATTTCTAATAATATTATATAATTATAATAAATAATATTAAATAATATATTATATAAATATCAAGGATTATATCTAGATCAAATATTTATTTCCCTTCATTAAAAAGATTCTAAATTGATTTTAAAAAAAATTATTAAATTGAAAATTAAACTACAAAATTAAACTTTCCCACTTTGTTAACCATAAAACTTTTCTCTCAAAAATATTTTTTATATAATGAGGAAAAAATGAAAGTATTAGCCATATAAATGAAAAAGATTTCACGAGTTAAGTTACACCTAAATCTACTATTACAAGAAAATTATAAAAATCAATATTGAGTATGTCAAAAAATATAAATTTGATTTTTTAAAATAACATATATATACATATTTATATTTCTTAAAGGATAAAAAAAGTCGAAAGAAAAAAAGAAAGAAAGAGAAAAAGCATTATCATTTTCCTATTTATCCTGTGAGATCATCCATCAATACTTCAAATACTATTCAGATCCTCTTGTAACTCATTTATATTCAAGATAGTAGTTTCGTGTAACTCATTTATATTGGATAACGAACGCATAGATAATGAGCACTTTATTTTCATATTTATAACCATGGGAAAGTGGATTCCAAAGATCTCAGCAGTAATCCCTTGTGTATTTGAATGACTAAAGCTACAAAGTAAAAAATAATCACAAAGAAAATATAAGATATTTTTTTATGTGAAAGCACAAATAAAGGTAGAAAATTAAAAAAAAAACCTACGGAAAAAATTAATCACAAACAAAATATAATATTTTTATTTCAAAGCACAAAATTATATCATTATATTGTTGGAGATGCATTACCAATAGTAGTGGTAGGTTTTCTACAAACCAGAGTACATATAATTTTAGGTTCATGCCGTAGAGAGAATAAATAGCATAAATACATAAAATCCTGATTGATATTTATTATTATTCTTTCACCATGCAAGGAATGAAATTATTCTATATGTAGTTGCCATTAATAAGAAAAACTTCAAGCTTCATCCCGCACAAACTACTGCCAATAATGCGACCTTTTATCTTTGATTTCCTTAGCCATGGACTAGATATCATGTTGTATTGGTCATGTCAACATTATTCTTTGCTAGGCATCATGGAGAATCGGTTTCCAAAATCGCAGATGGCAGTGGCCACTCTCGTTGAACCAAAGCTCAGCCCTCATAGTTGGCTACTTATTTTCATCCATTCATTCATTAAATAAAGGTAATCGACTCTAATGTCTGTCATGAAAATTGAAAGAAACATTAGAAAATGAAATAATGTCACCCCATGCTCACGCACTTAATAAAAGAAGTAATGTATTGGTATCATGCCAATTCTCCTTGGAATTTTTTATATTGAGGGTAAAACAACCATAAATGTATGGGAGGCTTGTAACCCTATATTACAATATGATATTTAATGTTAATACCTTTGTAGACTTAGCACAATAGCATCTATCAGTCTAGTGAAACCTTTGGGCACTATTTTTTTAATGGAGAATTCCCTTGGAAAATTCCTCTAGGCACTTACCGACATTTTGGGAATGGTTCCTAGGATAATTTCTACGAGAAAAAAAAATATAAACATAACCTCAAACCCCCATGTGAATTTTACCTCATGACCTTCTTAGCAAATATGGCTTTGGCATGGAAAACTTCTTAAACTAACCATAAAGATTAGGCCTTCCAGATTATTTCTTCTATGTTTCTATCAATAAATATATCTCCAATGCTTACATTAATAATTTCAAGGTTTTGTGTGTGTGTGTGTAATTTTGCGACAACAATCTTAGACTTGTATGATTTTCCACTACAATTATACAAACTTTAATCTAAAAATTTCATCATTCATGTATTGAAAATGCTTTAACACTATAAAAATTAGATTTTGTAAAATTAGAAAAGATATTACTAATATAAAATTTTGGATTAATATAAATTGTTTGTATACATGAAATTATACAAAATATTACCAATATAAAATCTTGACTTTCTAACCTTACCAAAATTTTTATAAATATATACACAAATTTATATTAAAAATGCTTCGATAAAGATCCACAGGGTCGTGGATATACAATGATCGGGGTCTTTGTTAAGGTACTCCTTGATACAATTGGGTAGATTTTATTGATTCCCTAAAGGATGCGTAAGGAGGCTTGACAAAAGGGACAGGAATTGGATGCTTGGGGAGTGACTTATTTAGAGGGCCCACCAAATAAGTAAACCAAGGAGCAATACCATCCTCCTGTTTAAACTAAAATGACCTGTACACGAGATGGAGAACTTCGCATCAAGAGAGGGACCACAGTGCTAGAGTACAGTAACTTCTAAGTCACTCGTTCAACTCCCCCGCTAGATCAGAATGATATATTGGACATGTTGAAGATGTAATCTTGCCAAGCTTAAAAGAAATACTTCTATAAATACTCAAAATAACACCATAAGAAAATTATGCATATATAAATGATAATATCATATAATTATATAAATAAAAACAAAACAAAATATTATATATATATAAACTAAACCAAATGATTATTAAAAATATTTCTAATAATATTATATAATTATAATAGATAATATTAAATAATATATTATATAAATATCAAGGATTATATCTAGATCAAATATTTATTTCCCTTCATTAAAAAGATTCTAAATTGATTTTAAAAAAAATATTAAATTGAAAATTAAACTACAAAATTAAACTTTCCCACTTTGTGAACCATAAAAATTTTCTCTCAAAAATATTTTTTATATAATGAGGAAAAAATGAAAGTATTAACCATATAAATGAAAAAGATTTCATGAGTTAAGTTACACCTAAATCTACTATTACAACAAAATTATAAAAATCAATATTGAATATGTTAAAAAATATAAATTTGATTTTTTAAAATAACATATATATACATATTTATATTTCTTAAAGGATAAAAAAAGTAGAAAGAAAAAAAAGAAAGAAAGAGAAAAAGCATTATCATTTTCCTATTTATCCCGTGAAATCATCCATCAATACTTCGAATACTATTCACATCCTCTTGTAACTCATTTATATTTAAGATAGTAGTTTCCTGTAACTCATTTATTCCATCAATACTTCGAATACTATTCACATCCTCTTGTAACTCATTTATATTTAAGATAGTAGTTTCCTGTAACTCATTTATATTCGATAATGAACGCATAGATAATGAGCACTTTATTTTCATACTTATAACCATGGGAAAGAGGATTCCAAAGATCTCAGCGATAATCCCTTGTGCATTTGAATGACTAAAGCTGCAAAGTAAAAAATAATCACAAACAAAATATAAGATTTTTTTTTTATGTGAAAGCACAAATAAAGGTACAAAATTAAAAAAAACCTATGGAAAAAAGTAATCACAAACAAAATATAAGATTTTTATTTGAAAGCACAAAATTATATCATTAGATTGTTGGAGATGCATTACCAATAATAGTGGTAGGTTTTCTACAAACCAGAGTACATATAATTTTAGGGTCATGCCGTAGAGAGGATAATTAACATAAATACACGAAATCCTAATTGATATTTATTATTATTCTTTCACCATGCAAGGAATGAAATTATTCTATATGTAGTTGTCATTAATAAGAAAAACTTCAAGCTTCGTCCCACACAAAATGCGACCTTTTCTCTTTGATTTCCTCAGCCATGGACTAGCTATCATGTTGTATTGGGCATGTCAACGTAATTCTTTGCCAGGCATCATCGAGAATCGGTTTCCAAAATCGCAGATGGCACTGGCCACTCCCGTTGAACCAAAGCTCAGCCCTCATAGTTGGCTATTTATTTTCATCCATTCATTCATTAAATAAAGGTAAACGACTCTAATGTTTGTCATGAAAATTGAAAGAAACATTAGAAAATGAACGATAGTTCATAACGAAGGAACAAAACAATTCCTATATTGGCATTTTAGCTCACGGACAAACTTATCTATGAGATAATATGTGATTTTCTTATACCATTTGTCTTCTGTAAAAGAGATCTGCGACGGGGTTCAGATACAACAAAGTTGAGTGTAGAAGGGGGAGGAGGCCCATATTCGTGGACATAATGTGATAGTCTGGGGAGTATTATGGAGTTGCTAAGCTAACTCAGAAAATACAACGAAACATCCATTCGTATTCTCCATAGCTTGCTCAATTTGTTTAGTTTGGAAGCAAAGCCAGGAGTTATGAATACAACATCGCAATGGCATCAGAATCAAATTTAGAAATCTCATTAATGTAACCAAAGGAAAAAATGCCGCTATGTATCATATTTTGTACAGTGTTTCCATTTCAGTCATGTGACACATGTCATTAAAGGCCCGATTGCATTGTTTCCGAACAATGCAATGACCAGCCATGTGACGGCTATGACTATCTCCGAACTCTTATGATTTAATCAGTTAAACTTTATTTTAATTTGACATGAAATTAGTTGAAATGATCATTTCAACTAAATAATATATTGATAAATAACAATCTAGAAAGTAAATAATATAATAAAGTAACAATTTTAATCTCAATAGTGTATTAAAAAATACCGTTTTTTAATGATCGTTCAAGTTACCGCCAATAATATATATATATATATATATATATATATATATATATATATATATATATTTATTTGTTTATTTAAACTAATATTATTTTAAAAATGATGTTACAAACTATAAAAATATGTGGCCGCATGGTAAAGAAAAATTGGACCTTTTCTTTCATCATCTTAATGATCAGTCTGACGCCATTAAGTTTACCATGGAATTCAAAGTGGATGGTAGTCTTCCTTTTCTTGATGTCCTTATTACTAGGAATGAATACGGCTCTTTATTTTATCAAGTTTTTAGAAAGAAGACGCATACTGAGCAGTATTTACACGTGGACTCTCATCATTTCCCGGCTCAGAAATTAGGGGTTCTCAGCACTTTAGCCACTCGTGCTTTGATAATCGCTGATGAACACCACCTTGAAGATGAGAAATCTCATCTTTTTAAGGTTTTCCTTAAAAATGGTTATAGCAAGATTCAGTGTCATAGAGCTTTCCGAAAAGCGGAAAAAAGTCCTAGGGTTAAAAGTGATAATTTTGACAGGTCTGCTGGTGTTCACCTCCCCTTTATCCAAGGAACGACTGATAGGATCACCAGGATACTAAGGAAACATAGTGTTCCTTCAACCTTCAAGCCCCTCCGCATGATTCGAAATTCGCTCAGATCGGTTAAGGACCCAATTTGCCCTAAGGAGGGTAAGGGTGTTTACTTGATTCCGTGCTCTTGTGGGACCCCTTATATTGGTGAAACTGGTCGATCTATCAGTCAAAGAATTCATGAACATGCCGCTGACCTAAAGCATAATAGATCTCGCTCGTCTGCCTTAGCAGAGCATGTTGAAAAGACAAAGCATCACATTTGCATTGAAGATGCTGAGGTCATTGCGAAGGTGGAACATTTTCACCATCGAAAGTTTAGGGAGGCCCTTGAGATTGAAAAGAGGCCTGTTAACCTCAACAGAGATGATGGGTGGAGTGTGAGCAGGTGCTGGATCCCTGCCCTTCATTCGTAGCTTTTTGTTTTTTTCCCTTCTGTTTGTCTGAGGTTCGTCGTTTTCTTTCCTCTCATTCGTTTTTTCTTTTCTCCTTTCTGTTATTCTTTTTTATGTAATTAATTATTATTTTAGCATAGTTATGTTTATTATTGGTTAAAATAAATAAATAAATAAATAAATAAAATAAAAATAAAAAATAAAATTAAATAAAAATAAAGTAATTAATTTAGTTTCAAATTATTTTTTGAATTATGTTCAAATAATGTATATTTTATTATTTTATTATTATTATTATTTTTATTTTTATTTTTATTTTTTACTTTTTCTTTTTCTAATATTTTTATTTTTATTTTTATATTTTTTATTTTTTATTCTTAATTTTTGAAAAAAAATTATTGTTTATTTTTATTGATTTATTTTTATTTATTTATTTATTTTTGGGGTCAAACTAGCCATTATTTTTATTTATGTTTATTTTTAGTTTTTAGTTTTTCATATTTTGTTTTATTTATAGTTTTATTTTTATTTTTATTTTGTTATTGGTATTTTTTATTTTTATGGTCAAACTAGCCGTTATTGTATAACGGCTATTTGTAGCTTCTTTATCTATTTAAGCTGAGTCCTAGATCAGATTTCGTATCTTGTCCTGATGATGAACCATACTGGCTGGAAACGCGTCGACAAAAATTTTTCCATTGTGATTTTCACCGAAATATTTGATACATAATAAAAATATATTATTAAAATGGTCATTTGTCATTTCTTAGTCGATAGGTATGGATGTTGAGTGACATGTTATTTAATGCATTGCAATGTATAGTTGTATAAGAATAATTATTTATAAAATTGTAACAAAATAAACATAATAAATTATTAGTAAAATGGAAATAAATATAAATATAAGAAAAAAAATATAAAAATAGGTAATATAGAAATAAATATAAATATAAGAAAAATCAAAATATATAAAAATTGTTAATAGAAATAAATATATTTTAGTTTTTGGTATTGGTTTTATAAATATTGATAAATATTGATGAGTACTGAGAGTTTTCAAAAATATGTTAAAGAGAAAGAGCTTAAGAGTTTAGGTAAATATTGTCTTTATTGGAAGTGAAAATAGAGGCTTCATGGGAGATTTTTTTCTAGGGAGGACTACCAATATTTAACTTTTTCAAAATGTAACAAAGTTAGTTGATAGACAAGTTCCCATGCTTAGATATGGGTCATGACATCAACAATATAGTCGTCTTGGACTTGTAGTTGTTGTACTATATCATAAAATTATTTTTGTTTAGTGTTTAATTTCATTTGCACCCTGAAAACAAAATTGATAAAATCAAAAGTTTGACATTTGCTAGATTTATACTAGTGAGCTAATGTTTTAGCACAATGATTTTTCTCTCATAATACTTTATATTCTTCCCAATGTCAATAGTATTATGGACACCAGCTTTTGATAGAGTAAACTAGCAATTAAAAAAAAATAAAAAAAATTCATCACCATGGTCTCAGTACTGAGAATTATTTCATAATTCCAAGGAAATTCTCATAAATTTGTGCCTCTACCTTATTACTTTGCTTCATATACTTATCTACTTATCAAATATAAATAACTGCAAATTTATAACTTTGTCAACTAGTTTTGGAATAAAATCATCACTACCTACAACCATGCTCACACCGCAATTTATTAGCGACGGTTTGAGTAGTGATGACTTATTTCATTTATGAAGAATGTTGTTGCTACATATTGAACTCATTGGCATTGGTATTTTGTGCCAATTATTTTCATTTTTTTCTTGTTTCATAAACTTTTTTTTCATCCCGATTTTTCTCCTATTCTCCTCTACTCTTCAACATTATCTTCAAGTTCTCTTTTAGCCAATATATTAGTCAATAATTATTCATAATTTAATGTTTGTATGAATATTTTAAAGGTAATTTTCTTCATGCTTGTAATGGTAGAAGATTCATCGTAACTTTTCAATTTTCAACAATTCTCAGGGGAGTGCAATATGGAAGATAATGAATATATGTATATATAGTCAATGTTTTAAAGAGAATATATCTTATTATGATAATTGAGAACTATAATTTTATGTTGTTAAAAGTTGGAAAAGAGAATACACAATAGGTCATTACAACTTATTTGGTGATTATCTCACGGGATAAAAAAATATAGTAGGTTAAAGGGATTTTTTATTTATATATTTGATAATATGAAGAGATGGGAGTTTTAAATCATTGATAAATTCAAGAGTTGATGGTGGTGACAAGAGATGAAATTCCACTTCAACAACAATTGGTAGTAGAACCGTTCGAACGGTGGGCACTAGATTTTGTTGGACCATTCAACACACCACCGAACCATAAAATATGCATACCAGTTGCCATAGATTATGTAACAAAGTGGGTAGAAAAGGTGGCTTTATCAAGAGCCATGAAAGAATCTATAATTAAATTCCTTTTTGAGCTATTTGTGAGATATGGTTTACTACGAGAAGTGATAACTGATGGAGGGGCACAGTTTGTGGGTAATAAAATTACAGCCACCTTAAAGAATCACCATATCATCCATAGAGTCACGTCTCCTTACCACCTGCAGTCAAACAGGCAGGTCGAAAGTACCAACAAAGTCCTTGAGGAAATTCTTACTAAAACAGTATCAACACATCGCCGGGACTGGGCCACTAGACTACCAGAGGCCTTGTGGGCTTACCGCGCAATGTGGCGAAACACCATAGGATATTCTCCGTATCATCTGGTATTTGGAAGAGAGCCTATTTTTCCTATTGAATTCGAGATAAAGACCTTAAGGACAACATAGGAGGTAGGGTTGGACTTGATGGAGGCTTAGATTAAAAGACTCCAACAAATAAATGAGCTAGATGAAATATGACTACTGGCTCTGCAACGCACAGAAATCATACAACAACAACGAGCTAAGTAGCATGACAACCTCATCAAAAAGAATACATTCCAAAAAGGAGATTGGGCACTTCTCTATGACTCCAGATTCAATATTTTCTAGGGAAGTTGTAAACAAGGTGGCTCAGTCCATACGAAGTTCAATAAGTACAGAACAATGGTATCCTCATCTTGACCGCCATAGATGGGTCCAGTTCTACATTTCGAGTCAACGGGCACAGAGTATGCTTCTATGAAAAACCTCTTACAAAGGAGACTTTCTACCATCAGGTATGCAACGATCCTATTATCCAAGTTTTAGCATAAGGGGGTGATAACCCAACAACTTTAAATACATAAGAGCCTGTTGTTTCCTTTTGTAAATATTGTATATAATTTCCCTGCAATTTTTTTTTTATTCTGTTGTACATTCTTCATATTCCTGACCAATTTTCATTTTCATATCACCCTTGTTTTTTTCTTTTTTGTTTTAATATTTAAACAATACTTTTCAATCCCATTGAATAGTTGTTCAATCGAAAAATTCATTCAACCATGTTTCTGATTTTTTTCTTTGTTGTTCAAATCTTTGAACGACTGCTGTTAAGTCCCATTGAATAGTTGTTGTTCAATCAGGTTGAAAAACCGTGTTTTTGTTTTTTTTCTTTGTAGTTCAAATCTTTGAACGACTCTTTTATTCAATCGGATTTAGCAGTAGTGTTTTTGTGTTTTATTCTTCATTCAATGTTTTAAATAGTTTATTTATTCTAATCAATTGAACACTTGCTATTCAATGAGTCTAAACAACTGTGTTTTGCATTTTTACGACTGCTGTTAAAATCTTTGAACGACTGCTGTTAATCCAATTGAACAACTGTCATGTTTTTTTGTGTTTTACTTTGCTGTTTAATCATATAGAACTGCTGATTTTTTCCCTCTTTAAGCATAATTCTTCTTTCTTTTTTTTGATGATCTCTCCTCACAAAAACCTCTCCTCGTCCCACACCCCAGCTGTAAAACACATTTTTGAGTGGGAATTGGCACCTAAAGAGGAGAAAAGTAGCAATATTACTAATATGATGATCCTTTCAAAATTTAATGGAAATCTCTACTCCGGAAGTTGACATGGTACATCTATGCAATGGACGTCTAAGACATCTCCTATTTAAAAATGTTATTACATGATACATAGTATTATAATGGTATATCTTTCTACACTCTCGAGTAGTATTTCCATTTGACATAAATATTTAGGAATAAGGAGTATTAATTGTATTCGCATTATTTTTTTTAATTCACACACCATCCCTAAGTCTTAAGGAGTTAATGAGCCTCCCTTCATCTATAAAGAATAAATATTAAGCTTGCATGAAAATTTTTAAAAGAGAATAGGGGGTCTCATCACGAGCTAACCTACCATGATCATAAGGGTTTAGCAGGTGACATGCCCACAATGGCCAACACACCAGGGTAATGACCTTCTTAACTGCTTGAAGGACAGGAGGTCTCATCACAAGCCGACCTGATCACTATGTTACAATCCTAGTGAATGGCACTGTGACTATCTAGCTACCACACCAGCACAATGGTCTCTTCATAAAACAAAACGAAATGCCTACTTTTAAAAAAAATAAGTACTATGTCTATATGAAAATTGTTAAGGGAGAATAGGGGGACTCATCACGAGCCAGCCTACCATGATCATAAGGGTTTAGCAGGTGACATGCCTACAATGTCCAACACACCAAGGTAATGACCTTATCAATTGTTTCAAGGACAGGAGGTCTCATCACGAGCCGACCCGATCACTCTGTTAGAACTCTAGTGAGTGGCACCTTGACTATCTGGCCACCAAACCAGCATGGTGATTTCTCCATAAAATTGGAAAAATAACTACTTTTACATAAAGGATTCTGGCTCATTTTTCGTGTTAAAATAGCAACCCTGTCGATGCTATGAACACTAGCTAGCAGCAGTGGCTCTGTTTGTGGTATGGGAGTATATTATAACGATAGCCAATTACTCTTACATATACCTTATCTCTTATTTCCATCTATTTCCAAGATAAATCAACTACTCGAATTAGTGATAATAATATTTGAATGCATAAGTAGCTATAAATGAACTATGCTTTCATGTTTTAATTCTGGGATGACAACACCAATCATTATCTATCATAGTCATGCTTCCATCACACCATACCATTAAATAAGGACATCCTATCATAATAACTGTTGTATTTCTTTCTTCCCATCTTCGGTCACTTCCGCATGAGATACACTTATGATAAATTCCAATTCTAACCTTTAAAATCGCACGCGTTCATAATTGTTACAATCACTCCTCTTTTCTTGAGCTCCAAGGCCACAGACATCGTTATCGTGTACAGATTGTGATTACTGATCCCTGACATTTTCCCCCATATGCATTCATGATTGATTAAATGTCTCTTGTACTTATGGAAAAGGACACCCTTATTTCGAGAGAGGGGGTGTAAATATCCATAAATATTAAGCATGCGAATTCCTTGCACGAATTTCATTGGATACGCTGATAAGACCAAAAGATCATTGCAATTACGATATGAAGTTACCTACATTTATGACAGAAGGCTGCAATTTATTTTTCTCTTGCATGCAGTGTTTATTCTAACCAATAGGTCCGAAAAGAAACATAAACAGAAGGAGAAATTAGCTCAATAGAACGCATCAGCCATGGGAGCGAAATCTCTCCGGAATGAACCTACGACCTTCCCAATCTCAGACGTAACTCACACCATTCTCCAACAAGCTGGTTGGCTGCCATACTTAGGCAAATTGTAAGGGTTTGACACAGAGATAGCAATATAATTCCCACATAACCTACAGGAGGGACATACCAGACTCAATTGAAGGATTATACCGGTCACATAGGATATCATTGCTGAAGTTTCTGGAATGCCAGCAAAGGGAGAAATATTGACCGAAAAGCACCTTCTTCTATGAGAGGCAATCGCAGTGTACCAGGATCCAGGAGAACCATTGGAATAGAAAGGAAAGGGGATTAAACCTACCTCTCTACAACAACCATGGTAGGAATTGGAAACATTCATCTAAATATTCATCACATGCGATAGATGCCAAGACGTGGTAAAACCCCGTCAACTCAAATTTTTAGCTGTTTTTAAACAAAAGATTTCAGTTAATCTTCCTTCTTACTTAAATTTTGTACATGACACTATTGTTCGAATGAGAAAGAATAAAAACCCCTAAGCAGGCGTCAGCCACCATGGTTTAATCAAGTTAATTATCATGCATGAATTAGGAAAACAAAAAAAATCCTAGGACAACTTTGTTAACCATGTTGTGCATGCACATGAGGAAAACCCTGCCGGGACCGAAATTGAGCTCCCTAAAATGAACATACCTAGAGGAACAAGAATGAAAAAGACCCATGCTTTGAAAAAAAAACCAAGCAAGTGAAGACGGTCCAAAAGACTATAATTACAACAAGAAACCTTGTAAACGCTAGAGGAGGCAGGGCCATCCCATTCACCACCTTGAAGCCCTCAAAACATACCATTATAAGACTACAAGGAAGATATGGATCGAGTTCTAGAGAAAATGAGGGCATCCTATGAAACTAGAAGCCCATATGAATAGCTGAGGAGCAAGAGGAACTGTTAAACCAATCTTCCACCACCAGCATCTCTGGCCACAGTTATATATTACCTCACCAAGATGAATCGTAGGTTTTTAGGGCCTTGCCTCCTCCCAAGAGTGATGGGGTGAATAGGGAAGATCAGGTAGAAGGTGTAGCTGAATCTGAAAATCAGTCAGGAGACACCATCCCCTTAGAACAAAATACAAGCATGGAAACAATCCCTCTAACACCTGAAGGGAATAATACCTCACCCAATCGGGAAATTAATGCAAAAGTAAGCTCTGGAGTACAGGTAGAAAATATCATCACAGACAACCTTGAAACTTGCACCACTATTCCTGAAAACAAGGTTGCTGCTCCTCCATCCCCTGCCAAAACCAGGCCATAAGAGAATTTCGCTGAAAATAAGTTGAAGAAAATGAGAAGAAATTGAAAAAGGTTAAGGAAAATGATAAAACATTTGAGGAAATAGCTAAAGGAAGTAATCAAGGCTCAGAATCCTAAGAAAGAATTGGTCACCACAGAAACCCAAACAGAGCTTGTCACCAATTTGATAGACACTGCTGAGGTTGAGGTACAGACTGACTTAGCAACCACTGCTGAGATTGAGGTACAGACAGACCTAGTGGACACTATTGAAACCTTTGTGCAAACTAGGCTGGAATTTAGAGAAGAAAAGGGAACCCAAATGGAGGAAGCCCCTACCTACGCTCTTTTGGTAGAAAAGGCTGCCAATCAAAAATTGCATAATGAATTAATTCGAATACGCATGATTTAGCACAATGCGTAAAGGAAGTAGTGCCCACACAAGAGTATTAGGTACTATTAAAGAAAATTCACGATCTTCTACAACAGCATGAGACATTTTCAACTCCGCAGAAGAAAAAGTGAAACCATTACCATTCACAATAGAACTTACATATTAATGTTATAGAAAATTTTAAGTAATAGGAACACACATATAACTTATAACATTATATTTTAGTTTTCTCATACTTATTTGGTTATTCTCTTAAGTAGAGAACACGAATTGAAAGATAAATTAAAGACTCTTATTTGGATTCCCCACAAACCGGATGGGATCCTTAAACCAAACACTGTAGAATCTAATTTGGATTCTGCACTGCAGAGATCCCGTTACTGTTGGAGATACATTTTCAACCATCAACACATACATAACACTCCTCCAAAAAATCGAGCTACTATTCTCATAAGCCAATGTTATCAATAAGATAACATAAACACATATTTTCGCACATCAATTAGCAACATAATATTAAAAAACAAAGTATATACATTCATTAAAACCATAAACATACCAAATCAAATAGAAATAAAAAAATAGCATTTAACAGCACGGTTCATGATTCAAATATGCATAAGTAATATACCTATTTTTATATCTTAAACTAGTTGGAAACTAAGGGAGGGACTTCCACTCTGCACCCAACTATAAGCCAGCTACAATGAAGCTTTCTTATACCTGACCACCCTTGATTTAGATCCAATGTCCGAGGAAATTTTTTTCTTAGGGAATTCACACCAAAAGCATGGCTTTTCATCCACGTTATGTAGCCCACTGCCCAAGTTTTTTATCAACTTACATTTAAAAGCAAGCACCAAGGTGGTTTACTTGTTGCACCTATAACAAGCGCTAGGTTCGCTTATCAATTTCTCTTAGTATTGAGCACCACAATGACTCGGTCTTATCTTTTAGTTCATTCACAAGGATTCACCAAAATTTTAGATGGGTTATTTCTTCATTTCAGGAGTTGGAATCCAATGTCAAGATGGTTTTCCTATTTTCTTTTCATATTTTCCAGGTGGTTTATTAGCTATGCAGCAAGCACCATAATGATTCAATCATCTACTAAGCCCCCCACTCACCATACAAGCTTAAAAAACATAATATGATGGCGTCATGCAATTCACGCGGAATGCACCCAAAATTCATAAGGTCTTAACTCATACATAGGGCTCCACAACTAGTTGATATATTACTTTGTATTCTCCTACAAATTCCCAACAACTTCCACATGCTCAACAATCAACTGGGCACACTCAAATAAGAGGGAAACATATTCCAAGGGAAAGGACCATATCCCAATGGCATGTTTCTAATGGGGAGGTCACAATTCTTCCATTGCAGTGTATGTGTACAGAGAGAGAGAGAGAGAGAGAGAGAGAGAGAGAGAGAGTCAATTGGATCTAGCTTGGATGGTTAAGAGGTGAAATTGTTGTACTCTACGTAAGTTCAAATCACTTTATGACATGTTTTCTATTTGTGAACCAATTCAAGCTAGCAAGGTACCAATAATATCATTCTCATATAAGTGCTTGAGGGTGGGATGAGATGTTTCTTTTGCGTGTGTGTACACCTACATAAACCTATGCTCAAATCCTACCTTATGACATGTTTTTCCTTCATTGATTGATTGAATCTATCAATGTACCAGTTATCTCATCTCATTCTCTCTTAAGTTATAATTCTCACCTAAGTGCTTGAAATGGAATGAGATGTTGCTTGTGTTTGTGTACACCTATATACACCTATGTTCATGTCCTACCTTATGACATGTTTCCCTTCATTGGCTGATTAAATCTAATAATGTACTAGTTATATCATATCATTCTCCCTTAATCTCTTAAGGGTGAGAATCTACCAATTATCTCATTCTCACTTAAGTTATTAAGGCTGGGATGAGTTTCTTTTTTGTGTGTGTGCACATGAGAACACTTATGTTCATATCCCACTTTATAGCATGTTTTTCCTTCATGGGCCATTTAGAGCTAACAATGTACTAGTTATCCTATTCTTGCATAATTGTATGAGCGTGGGATTAGATGTTGTTGTGTGTGTGTTTTAACAACCCCAAAGTTTAGATTAATCAATTGAACCATCAACTCAAGTCATGCTTCTAATAAGGAGGCCATAACCAAAGGGTTCAAATTTGGTAAATGTATTTAATGTTACTAGTCATTATTGTAACTAGTTAATTCATTACCCTCTATCCAAATATTCTAGGGAAGAGGGATGGATCCCATGAGTTTTCACTTGGAAAAATATGTATATATTCTAAGAAAATAATGTCACCCCATGCTCAAGCATTTAATAAAAGAACTAATGTATTGGTACCATGCCGATTCTCCTTGGAATTTTTTATATTGAGGGTAAATCAACCATAAATGTATGGGAGGCTTGTAACCTTATATTACACTATGATATTTAATGCTAATACGTTTCTAGACTATATTGGCATTTTAGCTCATGGAGAAATTTATCTATGAGATAATATGCGATTTTCTTATAGTTAACTCAGAAAATACAACCAAACATCCATTCGTATTCTCCATAGCTTGCTCAATTTTGTTAGTTTGGAAGCAAAGCCAGGAGTTATGAATACAACATCGCAATGGCATCAGAATCAAATTCAGAAACCTCATCAATGTAACCAAAGGAGCAAATGCCGCTATGTATCATATTTTGTACAGTGTTTCCATTTCAGTCATGTGACGCATGTCATTAAAGGCCCGATTGCATTGTTGCCGAACAATGCAATGACCAGCCATGTGACGGCTGTGACTATCTCCGAACTCTTATGATTTAATCAATTAAACTTTATTTTAATTTGACATGAAATTAGTTGAAATGATCATTTCAACTAAATAATATATTGATAAATAACAATCTAGAAAGTAAATAATATAATAAAGTAACAATTTTAATCTCAATAGTGTATTAAAAAATACCGTTTTTTATGATCGTTCAAGTTACCGCCAATAATATCATATATATATATATATATATATATATATATATATATATATATATATATATATATATATATATATATATATATATTTATTTAAACTAATATTATTTTAAAAATGATGTTACAAACTATAAAAATATATTATTAAAATGGTCATTTGTCATTTCTTAGTCGATAGGTATGGATGTTGAGTGACATGTTATTTAATGCATTGCAATGTATAGTTGTATAAGAATAATTATTTATAAAATTGTAACAAAATAAATATAATAAATTATTAGTAAAATGGAAATAAATATAAATATAAGAAAAAAAATATAAAAATAGGTAATATAGAAATAAATATAAATATAAGAAAAATCAAAATATATAAAAATTGTTAATAGAAATAAATATATTTTAGTTTTTGGTATTGGTTTTATAAATATTGATGAGTAATGAGAGTTTTCAAAAATATGTTAAAGAGAAAGAGCTTAAGAGTTTAGATCAATATTGTCTTTATTGGAAGTGAAAATAGAGGCTTCATGGGAGATTTTTTTCTAGGGAGGACTACCAATATTTAACTTTTTCAAAATGTAACGAAGTTAGTTGATAGACAAGTTCCCATGCTTGGATATGGGTCATGAAATCAACAATATTGTCGTCTTGGACTTCTAGTTGTTGTACTATATCAAAAAATTGTTTTTGTTTAGTGTTTAATTTCTTTTGCACCTTGAAAGCAAAATTGATAAAATCAAAAGATTGACATTTGCTAGATTTATACTAGTGAGCTAATGTTTTGTCACAATGATTTTTCTCTCACAATACTTTATATTCTTCCCAATGTCAATAGCCTTATGGAGACCAGCTTTTGATAGAGTAAACTAGCAGTAAAAAAAATAAAAATAAAATAAAAAAAATTCACCACCATGGTCTCAGTAGTGAGAATTATTTCATAATTCCAAGGAAATTCTCATAAATTTGTGCCTCTACCTTATTACTTTTCTTCATATACTTATCTACTTATCAAATAGAAATAACTGCAAATTTATAACATTGTCAACTAGTTTTGGAATAAAATCATCAACTAGTTTGCCAATTGTTTTCATTTTTTTGTTGTCTCATAAACTTTTTTTTCATCCTGATTTTTCTCCTATTCTCCTCTACTCTTCAACATTATCCTCAAGTTCTCTTTTAGCTAGTTCCTATTGCTTTATTTTTTCTATTTCAACTTCAGCTCCTTGTTTTTCTTCTCTTCTCCTATCTTTCTCCACTTCAAATATCTTTATGTTAGTTTTAACGTTTTCCTCGCATTTATTCCTTCTTGCTTGTTTCTTCTTGGATTCAATCTCTTGCATTATTTTCTTCTTATCTTCTACATAAAAATTGGCTTTCTTTTCAGATTCTACTCTTCATTAACATTTCTACCTTCACTCTAGGATTGACCTCTTTGGTAGTTCCTCTTTGTTTTTCCTTAGAAATAACCTATATATTAGTCAATAATTATTCATAATTTAATGTTTGTATGAATATTTTAAAGGTAATTTTCTTCATGCTTGTAATGGTAGAAGATTCATCGTAAATTTTTGATTTTTAACAATTCTCAGGTGAGCGCAATATGGAAGATAATGAATATATGTATATATAGTCAACGTTTTAAAGAGAATATATCTTATTATGATACTTGAGAACTATAAGTTTATGTTGTTAAAAGTTGGAAAAGAGAAGACACAATAGGTCATACAAATTATTTGGTGATTATCTCACGGGATAAAAAAAATATAGTAGGTTAAAGGGATTTTTTATTTATATATTTGATAATACGAAGAGATGGGAGTTTTGAATCATTGATAAATTCAAGAGTTGATGGTGGTGACGAGATGAAATGCCACTTCAACCACAATTGGTAGTAGAACCGTTTGAACGATGGGCACTGGATTATGTTGGACCATTCAACCCACCACCGAACCATAAAATATGCATACTAGTTGCCATAGATTACGTAACAAAGTGGGTAGAAAAAGTGGCCTTATCAAGAGCCATGAAAGAATCTGTAATTAAGTTCCTTTTTGAGCTATTTGTGAGATATGTTTTACTATGAGAAGTGATAACCGATGGAGGGGCACAGTTTGTGGGTAATAAAATTATAGCCACCCTAAAGAATCACCATATCATCCATAGCGTCACGTCTCCTTACCACCTGCAGGCAAACAGGCAGGTCAAAAGTACCAACAAATTTTTTGAGGAAATTCTTACTAAAACAGTATCAGCACATCGTCGGGACTGGGCCACTAGACTACTAGAGGCCTTGTGGGCTTACCGTGCAATGTGGCGAAACACCATAGGATATTCTCCATATCATCTGGTCTTTGGAAGAGAGCCTATTTTTCCTATTGAATTCGAGATAAAGACCTTAAGGACAACATAGGAGGTAGGGTTGGACTTGATGGAGGCTTATATTAAAAGACTCCAACAAATAAATGAGCTAGATGAAATACGACTAGTGGCTCTGCAACGCACAGAAATCATACAACAACAAGGAGCGAAGTAGCATGACAACCTCATCAAAAAGAATACATTCCAAAAATGAGATTGGGCACTTCTCTATGACTCCAGATTCAATATTTTCTAGGGAAGTTGCAAACAAGGTGGCTCAGTCCATACGAAGTTCAAGAAGTACACAAAAATGGTACCCTCACCGTCACTACCATAGATGGGTCCGGTTCTACATTTCGAGTCAACGGGCACAGAGTGTGCCTCTATCACAAACCGCTTACAGAGGATACTTTCTGCCATCAGGTACGCAATGATCCTATTATCCAAGTTCTAGCATAAGGGGGCGATAACCCCACAAATTTAAATACATAAGACCTGTTGTTTCCTTTTGTAAATATTGTATATAATCTCCCTGCATTTTTTTTATTATTCTATTGTACATTCTTCATATTCACAATGGTGTCATTTTCCTTCATCACCCCTTGTTTTTTTTTTCTTTTTGTTTTTCAAATATTAGAACGACTACTTTTCAATCCCATTGAACAGTTGTTGTTCAATCGGATTGAACAACCATGTTTTTGCTATTTTTTTCTTTGTTGTTCAAACCTTTGAACGACTGCTGTTAATTCCCATTGAACAGTTGTTGTTCAATCAGGTCGAAAAACCGTGTTTTTGTGTTTTGTCTTTGTAGTTCAAATCTTTGAACGGCTGATGTTCAATCCCATTGAACAACTACTGTTCAATCGGATTTAACAGCCATTTTTTTGTGTTTTTATTCATTGGTGTTCAAAAATTTGAACAGTTGTTGTTCAATCCAATTGAACGCTTGCTATTCAATCAGACTGAACAACCATGTTTTTCATTTTTACGGCTGCTATTAAAATATTTGAATGACTGCTGTTTAATCCAATTGAACAACTGTTGTTCAATCGCATTGAACAGTCATGTTTTTTTGTGTTTTACTTTTTTGTTTAATCATATAGAACAACTGATTTTTTCCCTCTTTAAGCATGATTATTTTTTTTTTTTTTTGATGATCTCTCCTCACAAAAACCTTTCCTCGTCCCACACGCCAGCTGTAAAACACAATTTTGAGTGGGAATTGGCACCCGAAGAGGAGAAAAGTAGCAATATTACTAATATGATGATCCTTTCAAAATTTAATGGAAATCTCTACTCCGGAAGCTGACATGGTACATCTATGCAATGGATGGCTAAGACATCTCCTATTTAAACATGTTATTACATGATACATAGTCTTATAATGGTATATCTTTCTACACTCTCGAGTAGTATTTCCCTTCGACATAAATATTTAGGAATAAGGAGTATTAATTGTATTGGCATTATTTTTTTTTACTTCACACACCATCCCTAACTCTTAAGGAGTTAATGAGCCTCCCTTCATGTATAAAGAATAAATATTATGCTTGCATGAAATTTTTTAAAAGAGAATAGGGGGTCTCATCACAAGCCAACCTACCATGATCATAAGGGTTTAGCAGGTGACATGCCCACAATGCCCAACACACCAGGGTAATGACCTTCTTAACTGCTTGAAGGATAGGAGGTATCATCGCGAGTCGGCCTGATCACTCTGTTACAATCCCAGTGAATGGCACTGTAACTATCTAGCTACCACACCAACACAATGGTCTCTTCATAAAACAAAACGAAATGCCTAATTTAAAAAAAAATGAGTACTATTTCTATATGAAAATTGTTAAGAGAGAATAGGGGGACTCATCACGAGCCAGCCTACCATGATCATAAGGATTTAGCAGGTGACACGCCCACAATGGCCAACACTCCAGGGTAATGACCTTCTTAATTGCTTCAAGGATAGGAGGTCTCATCATGAGCCAGCCTGATCACTCTGTTAGAACTCTAGTGAGTGGCACCTTGACTATCTGGCCACCAAACCAGCACGGTGATCTCTCCATAAAATTGGAAAAATATCTACTTTTACATAAAGGATTCTGGCTCATTTTTTGGGTTAAAATAGCAACCCTATCGACGCTATGAACGCTAGCAGCAGTAGTGGCTCTGTTTGTGGTATGAGAGTATATTATAACGATAACCAATTACTCTTACATATACCTTATCTCTTATTTCCATCCATTTCCAAGATAAATCAACTACTCAAATTAGTGATAATACTATTTGAATGCATAAGTAGCTATAAATGAACTATGCTTTCATGTTTGAATTCTAGGATGACAGCCCCAATCATTATCTATCATAGTCATGCTTGCATCACACCATACCATTAAATAAGGACATCCTATCATAATAATTGTTGTATTGATTTCTTCCCATCTTCGGTCACTTTCGCATGAGATACACTTATGATAAATTCCAATTCTAACCTTTAAAACCGCACGCATTCATAATTGTCACAATCACTCCTCTTTCCTTGAGCTCCAAGGCCACGAACATCGTTATCGTGTACAGACTGTGATTACTAATCCCTAACATTTTCCCACATATGCATTCATGATTGATTAAATCTCTCGTTTACTTAAGGACGTGGACGGCGTTATTTCGAGAGAGGGGGTGTAAATATCCATCAATATTAAGCATGTGAATTCCCTTCACAAATTTCATTGGATACACTGATAAGACCAAAATATCATTGCAATTATGATATGAAGTTACCTACATTTATGACAGAAGGCTGCAATTTATTTTTCTCTTGTATGAAGTGTTTATTCTAACCGATAGGGCCGAAAGGAAACATAGACAAAAGGAGAAATTAGCTCAATAGAACACATCAGCCATGGGAGGGAGCTCTCTTTGGAATGAACTGACGACCTTCCCAATCTCAGATGCAACTCACACCATTCTCCAACAAGCTGGTCGGTTGCCATACTTACACAAATTGCAAGGGTTTTACACAGAGATAGCAATTGAATTCCTCCATAACCTACAGGAGGGACATACCAGACTCAATGGAAGGATTATACCGGTCACATAGGATATCAGTTCTGAAGTTTCTGGAATGCCAGATAAGAGAGAAATATTGACCGAAAAGCACCTTCTTCTACAAGAAGCAATCGCAGTGTACCAGGATCCAGGAGAACCATTGTAATAGAAAGCAAAGGGCATTAAACCTACCTCTCTACAACAATCATGATAGGAATTGGTAGCATTCATATAAATATTCATGACATGCAATAGACGCCAAGACGTGGTAAAACCCTATCAACTCAAATTGTTAGTTGTTCTTAAACAGAAGATTTCAGTTAATCTGCCTTCTTGCTTAAATTTTGTACATGACACTGTTGTTCGAATGAGAAATGCTAAAAAACCCCAAGAAGCCGTCAGCCACCATGGTAATCAAGTTAATTATCATGCATGAATTAGGCAAACAACAAACATCCTAGGACAACTTTGTTAACCATGTCGTGCATGCACATGAGGAAAACCCTGTCGGGACCGAAATTGAGCTCCCTAAAATGAACATACCTAGAGGAACAAGAATGAAAAATACCCATGCTTCGAAAACAAAACCAAGCAAGCAAAGACGGTCCAAAAGACTGCAATTACAACAAGAAACCTTGGAAACGCCAGAGGAGGTAGGGACATCCCATTCACCATCTTGAATCCCTCAAAACATACCATTATAAGACTACGAGGAAGATATGGATCGAGTTCTAGAGAAAATGAGGGCATCCTGTGAAACTAGAAGCCCATCTGAATAGCTGAGGAGCAAGAGGAACTGTTAAACCAATCTGCCACTGCCAGCAGCTCTGGCGGCAGTTATATATTACCTCACCAAGATGAATCACAAGGTTTTAGGGCCTTGGCTCCTCCCAAGAGTGATGGGGTGAATAGGGAAGAGCAGGTAGAAGGTGTAGCCGAATCTGAAAATCAGTCAGGAGACACCATCCCCTTAGAACAAAATGTAAGCATGGAAACAGTCCCTCTAACGCCTGAAGGGAATAATATCTCACCCAATCGGGAAATTAATGCAAAAGTAAGCTCTAGAGTACAAGTAGAAAATATCATCATAGAAAACCTTGAAATTGGCACCACCATTCCTGAAAACAAGGTTGCTACTCCTCCCTCCCCTGCCAAAACCAGGCCAGAAGAGAATTTCGCTGAAAAGAAGTTGAAGAAAATGAGAATAGTTTGCAAAAGGTTAAGGAAAATGATAAAACATTTGAGGAAATATTTGAAGGAAGTAATCAAGGCTCGGAAGCCAAAGAAAGAATTAGTTACCACAGAAACCCAAACGAAGCTTGTCACCAATTTGATAGACACTGCTGAGGTTGAGGTACAGACTGACTTAGCAACTACTGCTGAGATTGAGGTACAGACAGACCTAGTGGACACTATTGAAGCCTTTGTGCAAACTAGGCTTTACTTTAGAGAAGAAAAGGGAACCCAAATAGTGGAAGCCCCTGCCTATGCTCTTCTGGTAGAAAAGGTTGCCAATCAAAAATTGCATAATGAAATAATTCGAACACCGCATGAGTTAGCACAATGCAGAAAGGAAGTACTGCCCACACAAGATTATTAGGCACTATTAAAGAATTTCACAAACCTTTCTACAACAGAGCATGAGACATTTTCTCAACTCGGAGAAGAAAAAGCGAAGGTAAAGAAAGCACAAGATTAGGTGGGACAAGCTAAGAAGAAAGCCACTATGGTTTTCTCTCTGTACTCTGATGTGCTAACATGCAGGGCACCAGCCACCAACTATGCCCTATTTCTAGTAGAATGATAGCTGTTACTGAATATCAAGGTCGTCGGGGCAGGGAAGCCCATGAATTTTAAAACCATAGAGGAATTTTTCCATTGCTGCAATGATCAAAATGAGCAGGTCCAATACCTCTTGTGTGAAATATACATGCACAAATTCTTCTTAGAGGAGGACAGGGATAGTAATCCCAACCCCTTTATAGAAGATATTCAGTTCCAGGCTTTCCTCTCTTTTTCTAAGAACCAGACTCGGTGGGCTAAAGCCTACAACATTTTCTAGAAGAGGGAACATGGCCTAGACCTGTGGGTTAGGGGGCAACCTAGTAGACCCCTGCATCTATTCACACAACATAAGAATTTCATGCAAAGAAAGGGAGTAAGGACTAAAATAGGACTAAAATGAGGACATTCAGGAAGCAGCTCTTGAAGCAGCCAAACAAAGGTGGATGGCCTCCATGAACAACGTGTAAAACAGAGAGACATTTGGCTACAAAAACTTCAAAGTGGCTGCCTCTAGATTCCTTTTATACAACAATCTAGTATTAAACATGGGCCCTACATGGATAGGATTAGGGTAAATATGCCCACTCATCTGTTACCCCCTGAGGGTTATGATCATGGTTACGAGCTGCCAGAAGCGCACAAAAATGCTGCCTTTGCAAATATCGGACAGAGACATGGCTTCTGAGCCTATAAAGAAGAAGTCTACCATGTCTATTCTCTGAGTTAGTTACACCTCAATCACTTTTTTTCACGAGGACCTGCAAATAGCTAAGTAGGGGAGTATGTTGGGCTGAGAATGAGGTACATTTTCACCCTTCCTTTACCAAAAATTTTTATCCACCTTTACGAATTTTTCCTCATCTTAACAGTAAAGGAAAGGAAGATTAATGTAAAATCAGGACAAAACAAAATAACAGTAAAAGGGATGTTTTACAACGGGAAATTGACTTGTTATATCTTTATTTACGGGGAAATAAGTAGTTGAATCAATGATGACCAGAAGACATCTGACAGATAGAGACTAACGGAACCATGATGACTACCATGGACAGGCAGAAGAGGGAAAGCCACCTCCATGTCTGAAGAACTCAAACGACATCCACAAGCAGCAAAATCTCGTATGGAAAAGACCATTACCACTGTTGTAATCGCCTTGAAAAGGCCAAAAACGAACAAGATAGATAGATCAGAATAAAGACTTTATTCTGTAATAGATGTATCAGGACAGGATTGTCCAATTATATCAATGTATTAAATTTCAACTTAATAAAGGTCTTGGCATTTTTATAGTCAATTTTTGAGTTTTCCGTAGCGGCAGACTTCTGGTGGTTTAGGCCCAGCCCTGGGAATTGCTGTGCTAATCTCTATGCTATACGTTCAATTATAGAATTTACATTTCAGTCATCAAATACATTTTATGAGATATCATTTAATTGGTTGAATTGTGAACATAAGATACTACAGCTTTCTCTTTCAGTATAATATTTCATTATTCATGTTTCCTTGTTTACAATGAATGCTTTCATAGTTTTTAGATGCTTTCATCATTTCCCAATGCTTTTATACTCGTTATATTTGTTTTAGCATGACTGTTGTTAAATTATGTAAATATCTAAGAGTTGGATCTTTCCATCAGTAATGTAAGGCGTCTAGTTCTTAATTGATTCAGAGAGATGTCATCGATTTAATTTAAAAAGAGAATTCCATTGCAAAATTAGATAAGAAATTACTATTCAATTTATTGAAGCTGTTGTTCAATTCCGTAGGACTGTTGTTCAATTCATTTGTGTGTTGTTCAATCATAGGTTGCTCTTTTCTGCACTTACTTAGACAAAATAGTTAAACATAAATTTACAATTCCATTTCCCCTTGAATTGATTGAGCTTCGAGAATTAGATAGTCCTCTTTATGGTAATATAGAGTAGGGGTTATTTGATATCACTTGCATATGCTATGCTCACAGTCTTGAAATAATAAGACTCGCCTTGGGTTGACAATTGAACGAGAAGCATCGAAATTGGCTATAACAGTCACCTTTATGACCCAACAGAAGTGTCAGTGACTTTCAGGTGTGCTAAGGAGGTAGTGATGTCAAGTTATGTTAGGAAATGTTAAGGCATGCTAGAGGCCAGGGAACACATGCAAATATGTGCTAGGTTCCATGGTGTGCCAATGCTTGCCAGGCTGGAGTGTTTGGGAGTGGCTCAGAAAAATAAGGGATCACTTGTCTCAAACACATGGAAGTGAATGAATAAGAGTGTGTAACAATTAGTATCAATGAGTTCTAGGTGTGCTAAGGAGGGATCTTAAAGGTATGCTAGGTAGTACCAAGGAATGCTAGAGTGCGAGGGCGACATGCTAGGATGTGCCAAGTGCTCGGTTGCGTCAATGCATGCTAGGGAGTGCCATGGAAACACAAGGGAGAACTAGTTCAAAATGCATGAAAATGAACGAATAAGGATGTGTGATAGGGAGTGTCAATGAGTTTAAAGAGTGATAAGGAGGGAGTAGCAAGGTTATATGCTAGGAAATTCCAATGTATGCTAGAGTGCTAGGACATGTCATGGAGTGTTAGTGTGTGCTAGGGAGTGCCAAAGCATGCAAAGGAATGGACGGGATGCTAACACATGACAGATAATGCCAAGGAATTCTAAGACATGCTATGCGATATGGGATGTTAAGATGAAAACTCTGTTGCTAATTTATTTTACTCCCACAATTGGATGTGAGCCTTGTCTTGGTAACTTGTTAAGTTGGATGAGTTGAAATTGGACATGAGTAGCATAAGATGAGTTATAGGTAGCTTTTAGGTGAAAAAGGCATATGTTCAATTTCCACGACACATGACAATCTGGGTTTTGTCTTAGAATATTTAATGCAAACACACTCAAGTGGCAGAACACATCTTTTTTAATGCACAATGAAATCTACACAAATCAAGGAATCAACTAGTGCACATCATAATTTTCCCATTTTCAAACCCTTCTTCATTATATTACAAACTACAATACAACAAGCTAGAGCTCATGTATACATGGATCGTCACCATTTACAATCACACTGAAACAAGGAATACAACTAGGGCTCAATCACCCTTTCCAACACTTTTGGTGGGTCCCGTGCATCATTATGGCACTCATGGACCCAAGTATGCCTGCTAGAAGGCCCTAAGACATAAGTTGACCTCTTGTGAGGCTTATTATTCCATGTATGAGCTGATAGCTTGGTCGAATTGTCACCAAAATTTAGGGTTACTTGCATATTATTTTATGTTTAGGGGATAATGTAAACCCATAAGCTAATTCTATCAACTCCTAATCAATGTATAAATAGGATTTAGTTGGATTTATTTGTATCATCACTTGACTTTGGATCTCCCTATCTTTAGAGAACTTTGAATTTTTCCTTGGAGGACTATTTTGGATGATGGATGCATTTTGATGTATGGATTGGACTATTTTTATCTTCAAGCTTTATTTTTATCTTAACTATGCTTCATAGTAATAAATACAATTAAATCAAGTGACCAAATTTTCATTATGAATATCGACCATAGTTAGAAAATCAACATCTTGAATTCAATATGTATGGAGATATTATGGTGAGCATCAAAAGGGTCGATGTGTGTAATTGTATGTGCTATAGAGGTTTACATATCTTGCGAAAAGTATGGAAACTGTCATGAACACAAAGTTACAAAAGTTAGAAACCTTTTTTAATGAAATAAAAAGAAATATACATAGCCTATTGTAGGGGAATAAACTATGATACCTTAAGAACATAATATATCTAGAGAAATGAAGGGAAAATGAAATATTATTATTGGAAGTGCTTATAATATTGCTCAACTAAAAAATTTATATGTCTTGGTAATGAAGGAAAGGGCTTGGAAAAAAAATAATAGTTGTAACATTTGACTGGAAACGAAATAGCTTTTATTCAATAAAACAATTAACTCTTGCAAGTGGTATTTACCTTAAATAATTAATATTCCTTTTAAATTATATTGGGATGTGACATGTTGCTATGCAGGTTAATAAGGAGGAATTCTCATAGCGAATATAAGAATTCCCTTCACACTTCTTTATTACCATATACATTTACCATCACTCACATTCCCCTTCAGGTAATCGTTTCCTTTCATGGGTATTTCTATAGTTTCTACAAGTGTTTTAGATTTTTATATGATTTTTAGGTTAGCGTATTCATCTTCTAATGTGCAAGAATCCTATGTGGAAATTACATCTATATCTTGTCCTTTTGACATGCCTTTATCTCCTCCAAGAAACCAAACCTAGCTTACCCTACCCTATCTTCGTCTAGCGTGGACTACTCCAGCCTAACCTAGCATAGTCTACTCTAGGTTATCCTAACCTCTCATGGTGTAGACTAGCCTACTCTATCCTATCCTAGCCTAACCTATCCTAACCAAGTCTACTCTAACCTAGCCTAGCCTAGGCTACTCTAGCATTTCCTACACTGCATATCTTACCCTATCCTAGCCTAAAATACTCTAGGATACTTAACCTAGCCTAGTCTTCTAGATCCTAACCTAGCCTACTATTTCCTAGCCTTAGTGACTCTTTTCTAGCCAAACATGCTCTAGCCTAGCCTAGCCTAGCCTACACTAGCCTACACTAGCCTAGCATAACCTAGCCTACTATAGTCTACCCTAGCCTTCTCTAGTGTAGCCTAGTGTGCTCTAGCTTAGATTTCTCTCAACTTACGTTAGCCTACTCATTGTTAGCCTAGCCTAGTCTACTTTAGGTTAGCCTACTTAGCCTAGTGCAGTCTACTATTGCCTAAGCTAGCTTATTCTTTGCTATGATAGCCTACCCTTGCTTAATTGAGCATACTCTAGTATAAACTACCGTACCCCACTCTATGCTAGTCTAGTTTAGCTTACTCTAGCTTAGCCTACTGTATCCTAAACTACTCTATTCAAAACGACTCTAGTCTAACCTACTCTTGCATAACCTAGCATAGCCTACTCTAGCCTAACATAACCTACTCCAGTTGACCCTATCATAGCTTGACCTATTCTACTCTAGCGTAGCCGAGCCTAACCTACCCTAGCCAAACCTATGCTATCCTAGCATAGTCTATCCTAACATTGTCTACTGTAGCCTATTCTAGCCTCTAGCTCAACTTATCCTAACCTAGCCTAGCCTAACGTTTCCTAACCTAGCCTAGCCTAACCTAGCCTAGCCTAGCCTGGCCTGGCCTAACCTAGCCTATCATAACCTAGTCAAGCCTAGCCTACAACCACCTAGTGTAACTTATCCTACACTTTCCTAGCCTAGCCTAACCTATCCTAGCCTAGCCTAGCTTAACCTGACCTAACCCAACCTAGCCTAACCTAACCTAGCCTAACCCAACCTAGCTTAACCTAGCATAACCTAACCTAACCTAGTCTAGCCTAACCTAGCCTAACCGAACCTACCCTACCCTAGGCTAACCTAGCCTTTCCTAGCCTAGCCTAGTCTACCCTAGCTTAACCTAACCTAGCCTAACCTAACCTTACCTAACCTAGCCTAACCTAGCCTAAACTAGCCTAACCGAACCTAGCCTAACGTAACCTAACATTGGATAACCTAACCTAACCTAACTTAACAGAGGCTAGCCTAACCTAACCTAGTCTAGGTTAGCCTAGCCTGGCCTTGCCTAGGATAGCCTAACCTAACCTTGCCTTGCCTAGACTAACCTAACTTAACTGAACCAAAACAAAACTAGCCTAACCTAGCCTAAGCTATCCTAGCCTAACCAAGCCTAACCTATCCTACCCTAGCAGAGCCTAACCTAACCTAGAATAACCTATCCTAGCCTAGCTAGCCTATCCTAGCTTATCCTAGCCCAGCTTATCAAAACCTAGCATGGCCCAACCTATCCAAACGTAGCCCAGCCTAGCATATCCAAACCTATCCTAGTCCAATGTAGCCTACAGAGCCTAGCCTAACCTAGCCTATCCTAACCTAACCAAGCCTAACCTAGCCTAGCATAACCTAGCCTAAATTAGGCTAGCCTAACCTAACCTAACCTAGCATTTCCTATCCTAGCCTTCCCTAACCTAGCCTAGCATAGCGTAACCTAGCCAAGCCTAGCCTAGCCTAGCCTAGACTAACCTTGCTTAGCGTAGCCTTACCTTGCCTAGCATAGACTAGCCTAGATTAATCTAGTATAACTTAACCTAGCCTAGCCTAACCTATCTGTAACACCCCCAATTTATGTGTTTGAATTTCAAAGCTAGACATTGAACTTAATCCTAAAGGGAGTGGACCCCAAAGGACAAGAAATTGGTGAATGTAATTAAATAATTAATTGGAGGAAATGAATAAAATGATTTTGTGCAGATTGACAAAAATGATATTTATGAGATCACTTGCTAAATCCATGAGGATGGACAAAGAAAATATTTCCCCATAATCTTTCAAAAACTCCTTGAAAGAAATTATTTCTAAAGTAGATTTTTGAGGAAAAATATGAATTCCCCAATGATGAGGAAAGTAGTCGGGAAGAGGTAAAAAGCTGGAAAAGCTGGGAAAAGCATAAAACAGCTTTAAAGAATCCCAAAAATGGGAAACCTAGGCAAACAGGAAGAAAAGCATCCTGATATTCTAGATGCAGAATTAGAAACATTCTTTCGGGAACAATAGCTTAAATAAGCTGCTCCTAAATAGATTGGAGGTTGATCTGTTCTAGGAGGGATCTCAGCTTGGGGGTGAATTCTAAAGATAAATGAATTCTAAGGTTGGGTGGATTGGTCATCTAATTAAGTGGTATGCACAGTTCATTTTTATGTTTCTTCTATAAGGGGTAGGAGTAAATTTTATGTTGCATAGGAATGTGAAAATATTATATGTACATGCTGTGTGTGGTAATATTCCATACATTTAACAGAAATCTCAGTAGAATTAGCTTCAATTTCTGTACAGTTGTAGGAATCACATCAACGGAAAGAATTCATCAGAATCTCTAAACCATAGATGGTCTAAATATGAGAATACATATTTTCCAAAGATGAGTTATATTCTAACTTTAATCTGCTTCTGCAATTTGACAATAAAAAGAAGGCTCATTCAAAACTAGGTTCAACCAGATTTCCATCTATTAGAGTCTGAAATCAAAACAAACTACACTGTAATTGTTCCTGTAACAGAAATCATATTTGGGTCAAACACAATAGTCTATTTAATAATGTGAGGTAATAAGAGTGAACTCTGCTAGCCAGTTAATAGTTAAAAATTCTGTTTGAGTTATGAAAATTTGGAGTTAGAAAGTATGTATAAGTCTTTGCATCCAAAAGTAGCACAAATAGCTGTGATGTATTTTGGTTATATTAAAATCTCCTTCTTTTCAATTGCCATGAGATTTCGTGGTAAATTTAGATAAGAGTAGTTGTGCATAGAAAGCTGCTAGAAATTTCAGAGTCTTAGAAAACTTGCACCAGCGGCAACTTAAATTCAGGAAAATACCATTATCATAAGAAATACCATTTTATAGTTCGGGAAAGTGCATGTGTATAGATATACTACACAGTCTTAATAAGAATAAATTATTGAATTGGCTGAGATCTACTAAACCGTACAGCCTGAAATACCCCAAATAAAATCCAGATTAACATGCATAATAATCACTGTAATTACAGTGAAGGTCTTGTTACGGAATAATAAGATAGAAACTGTAATTATTCTGAGGAAGTGAATCATTACAGCATAATCAACATTATCGAATCTCTACCTTCTCATGATATATCTACTCACTGAAATTAAATAACAAAAAAAAAAACCAATGGTTTGCAAACACTGTTGTCACTTCTAGGGTGTCAATACATTGCATTCTGCACTTAAAAATAATTATGCAAGGTGACGCGTGAGGGCAGAACCTTCGGCCATCCATGTAAAAATTTTTATTGTAAGGGCGGTGAAATAGGCATGAGTATTATTAATTATTAAATACAGGTCCTTTTAAATTAGCACTGTTGTTGCAGACATTTAATAGAAATAAGAACAAGAAACTGTACTGGGGTGCTCTGCAAGAAAGTAGACAAGCGTCTTATAATGGTTATATGCAGACGGGATTTCTGTGAAAATCTGGACAGAAAAAAAATAAAATATTTGTGCAACTGAACAATGCGCAAAAATTGAAATCAAGTGACTGAAACTCTGGCAACCATAGCTAGAATCCCAAACGAACGCTGAGGGAGTGTAGAGAACCTGTATGGTAGACGAGCTAAAATAATGGAGCCGAAATGAAGATTTAACCAAAAACGAGAAAGAAAAACCCTGAAACCATTGTTCGGTGGGACAGAGCTTCCTCATACCTCGAACAAAAATAAATCACGTATTAATTAAGAGTTGTAAAAGAAAAATCGATGTAAACAGGAAAAGGGTATAAAGGCAAATGATATGTGAGACTGGTGTTGTTAACCTTCGAAGGAGTCCACGCTCTGAAAAAAAATGGCACGCGGGACTAACCATGACCGCAGAAATGGTCTCCCAAAAGCTGAGTCTGGCTTGTGCTAAATCGATACCGAAAACCTATTGCCCATCATCGTGGAAGTAGAAATACTACATTCCTCGGAGCTCAAATCCGTTACCCGCAATAAAAAGGGATGGGTTAGACGCATGTATAACTAGAGAGCTGTATGAATGCTCAAGGTCAAAATAGGAAGTCTGAACAAGAGTTTACTGTAAAAACACTACCCATTTGTATAAATTAAAAAGGGGAAAAATCATTAGATAATAATACGTTCAAACCCATGATTCTGAAATGAGAATAAGCGCAGAACCATTGAACAGTGCGGAGATAACCTACAAAGACGAAAACGACGGAGCAAACTGAGAAGGAAATCGCTTACCAGCGTGACCGGTGTTGTAATGCACACTCTGGTACTCCTTCCTCGTGGCTATAGATTTCCATTATCTCGAGAAAAGCCGAGAAGGCGGAAACAAAGAGTGATAGTCCAGGTAAATGTAACAATGAGGAAAAAAAAATGAAACTTAAAAGAAAAACCTAAAACCCTAATACGCAAATCGATACTTGTAATTCAGAGCTGTGGTTGGAGGGAGGGTATGAAATTCGGAAACCTAAAACTTAATGGGAGAGTACTTAAAGAAATCTCGAGAGGGATCGTAGAAATTAGTTGATGGGATATCGTCGTACCCTTCCTGTCTTATTTCCTTTTTCATTAGACCACCGGTTGAACGCCAAATAGGCAGAGTACATTTACGATCTGGATCTTTCATGGCTAGAGTAACCCTTACGCAATTGAAGTCCAACTGTTAATGCTACGTGTCCAAAGATAGTACGAGAGAGAGTTGGAAAAAGAAATTCAAGCCGGAACGAGTCAGAACGCTATCATGAAGATTTAAAATTTCCTTTATAAGAGACGGGATGGATAAAATGTATAAAATACAAGATACCAACACAGTAACGTGAACCTTTACAAAGATCTGACATAAAGTAGCTATCTATCGAACAAAATGGTGAGAGGTCAATGGGGTTTTAACCGTAAGCGTACGAGACACAACCGTGGCTAGCTATGAAAAATTTATACATAAGACTAAGGGTTAGTCCTTCGACTTCACCCTCCCATGGTAAATATAAAAGTATAAGCATAATCAAATTTATACAATGTACCATGAACTCAAATATATATATATATATATATATAATACGTTGAATTTAAATCATATAACCTATAGTTACATTATAGCCTTTGGAATTAATTATGTTAATTCCATTTAAGTGAAATGGCATATATGTGAATCTAGAAGTTAGAAGAAGTTATAACGTTATTGAAAACCAGCATTTTGGGACAAGTAAAATGCAACAGTTAGGGACGCTAACAGTTATTATAAAAATAAAAAAAAATTGGGTAGAAGAGAGAGACAGACATTACAAATGGTATCAAAGCACAAGTTATAATACTGGGTTGTTGTCATTATGCTCACTGTTGCTGTGTGTTCCTGGTATAAATGAGTATTGTGGAAAATTTTCTTTTTAAATCTTACTGATCTGTGTTGTGTAGTGTACAGTGGTGCTGAAATGGCAGAAGGTGAAGAAATTTATGTGGATCTGCGTGATGAGTATGGCACACCAGATCCCAACGCTCCAGTGATGGCTATGTTGCACAAGTTGCAACGAGAATTGGCTGCATTGAGAAGCCAGAATGACAGGTTGCCATCAGCCAGTAAGGAGCAAGAAAAGCTCATTAGAGAACTAGCTTCACGGAACAGCCAAGAAGGCGAGGGTTCCGAAAAGAGGAAGATTGACGAGTCTGATGATGATGATGATGCTAGGCATCAATATAAATAGAAAAGGGAATTACAGGGGGAATTTCGAAAGATCAAACCTCCCTCCTATGATGGGGAGAAGGAGGAAGACGCTGAAGCCTGGTTGCTGAATATGATTAAATATTTCCAGGTCTATGAATATGAGAGCAATCTGAAGGCCAGATTAGCTATTTACCAGCTACAAGGTAAAGCTACCTTGTGGTGGGAGGAGACAAAAATGGTCCATGCCATTGACGAAAATATAGTTACTTGGCAGGATTTCCAGGTTAAGTTCAAAAATCGCTATCTAAATGAACGTTACTATGATGATAAAGCCAAGGAATTTCATGAACTTAGACTGGGACAACTCACTATCGATGATTTTGTCACTAAGTTTACAAATCTGTTGAGATATGTCCCTTATATTAGGGAAGAGAAGGCAAAGGTACAAAGGTTTCTGAACTGTCTTCCGGCTGTGTACAAAGAGAAGATCGAGTTTGATAATACAAAAACAATGGACGAGGCAGTAAGGAAGGCAAGATTATGCTATCAACAGTTTAAAGTAAAGGCTGAGCATGGGAAAAGTTGGCAGAATAAGAGTGAGTTCAAAGGAAGGAAACATAAACTAGCCTATTTGAAAAATTTTGGTAGGGATCATCAGCGGAAAAAGTTTAATAAACCCAAAGAAAGTCAAACTTCTCAATCCCAAGTGGCCTTAAAACAAACAGATGGAGACAACAAGAAAGAGGGCACATTGAAAATGAGAGAACCCTTGAAATGTTGGGGCTGTGGAGAACCCCATCTTCTGAGGGATTGTCCTCATTGAAACATTCAGATGATCATGAGAGATCGAGAAGCTACAACAGTAAATGACATAGCAAGAAATATACCCACCATCAGTGCAGCCTTGGAAAATCGCCAAGCAGAACATCAAGCTACCATGGTTGAAATGGAGGGTAAGATTTCTAACCAATCTGTTACAGTTTTGATTGAACCGGGTGCTTTTTGAGTTACATTAGTCCAAAAATTGTAGAAAAATGTAATCTTAAAATTGAAAAATTTCAGCAGTCATGGTTGGTTCAGCTGGCCACTGGAACCAAGAGGAAGGTAACACATAAATTGCCCATAACAGAAATTAAACTAAATGATTTTCAAACAGAGGTAAATTTGAATATTCTGCCTTTAGGTTCACATGCTTTGTTGATAGGAATGGACTGGCTGGAAAAGAAGAAGGTTGTGATGAACTGTTGGGACAAGACCTTACATTGTGAAGATGAAGAAGGGAAACCTTTTATCCTCAAGGGAAAACAAAAACCTATCTCTGTGAGACAAATATCAGCACTGCAATTAAAATGAACAGCTAGAAAAGGATACCAAGTTTATGCAGTACATGTGGAAGAAATAGAACAGAACACTGAAGAAAAATTGCTGGATAATTTACCAGTAGTAAGAGAATTTAAGGAAGTTTTTCCAGATGAGATTCCTCATCTTCCTCCCAAAAGGGAGATTTATTTTCCAATCGAACTAGTGCCGGGAGCAGTACCTGTTACCCGAGCCCCCTATCGAATGAGCCCCCCCGAACTAATGGAGCTGAAAATGCAATTGCAAGAACTGTTAGATAAAGGTTATATCAGACCGAGTGTGTCTCCTTGGGGAGCACCTGTGCTGTTCGTGAAAAAGAAAGATGGAACTTTTAGGATGTGCATTGATTATCACCAACTGAACAAGTTGACCATTAAGAATAGATACCCTTTACCAAGAATTGATGATCTTTTTGATCAAGTGAGAGGAGCTTCAGTCTTTTCGAAGATTGAATTAAGAACTAGCTATCACCAACTCCGAATCAAGGAAGAAGACATCAGCAAAACAACTTTTCGAACCAGGTATGGTTACTACGAATTTGTAGTCCTACCTTTTGGTTTGACAAATGATCCTGCCACATTTATGTGCGTAATGAACATTGTGTTAAATAAATACTTGGATAAATTTTTCCTTGTGTTCATAGATGATATTTTAGTCTACTAAAAAAGTGAAGAAGAACATAAAGAACATTTGAGGATAGTATTGCAAACTCTAAAAGAAAACCAGCTATATGCCAAGTTCAGCAAATGTGAATTTTATAAAGATAAGATTCAATACTTGGGCCATATTATTTCTGAACAAGGCCTTGTTGTTGACCCTGAAAAGATAAAGGCTATTAAAGAATGGCCTGTACCAACTGATGTTTCAGCAGTAAGATCATTCATGGGAATTGCAGGCTATTATCGCAAATTTGTGGAGAGATTTTCTGCCATAGCATATCCCATAACTTCCCTACAGAGGAAGGGTGTCAAATTTGAGTGGACTGAAAAATGGCAAAACAGTTTTGACCAATTAAAATTAAAACTTACTACAGCCCCTATACTGAAGATTGCAGATCCGGATAAAGAATTTGAGGTATGTACATATGCCTGTAGAGAGGGGTTGGGAGGAGTTCTTCTGCAGGAAAATTCAGTTATTACATATGAATCTAGGAAACTGAAGATACATGAACAAAACTACAGTGCCTATGATCTGGAGTTAGCAGCTGTTATTCATGCCTTGAAAATGTGGCGACACTATCTCCTTGGAAATTTTTTTACATTGATGACTGACCATATTAGTCTTAAATATTTCTTTTCCCAAACTGATCTGAATGCAAGACAGGCCAGATGGCTGTCTTTTTTAAGTGAATTTGATCTGGACATAAAACATATCAAAGGGAAAGAAAATAAAGTTGCTGATGCATTGAGCAGAAATGCTTGTGAGAATATAAACAACATTGGAAGTACTGCCCAGATTGAAGTAGAAGAGCTGGTGAGAAAAGAAGCAAACCAAGATCCAAATTATGAAACACTCTTGATGAAACTACAGAAAAAGGAGAAAACTGATTTCACTCAAAACCAAAAAGGGCTGATCTGTTATAAAAACAGATTATATGTTCCAAATGTGGAGATCTTGAAAAAAGAGATTCTAGATGAATATCACAAACAACCATATGTAGGACATCCAGGATATCAGAAAATGTTAATAGCTTTGAAAAAGAAGTTGTTTTGGCCAGGAATGAAGAAAGATGTAGCAGAATATTTGACTAGATGCGTGGAATGTCAACTAGTCAAAGTTGAGCATCAACATCCTGCTGGTCTTCTAAACCCTTTGCCAATTGCAGAGTGGAAATGGGACACATTTTCCATGGATTTCATAATAGGATTACCCAAAACCAAATACCAGCATGATTCAGTAATGGTAGTAGTAGACACTTTAACAAAAGCTGCACATTTTATACCAGTAAAATCTACCTTTGGGAAAACTCAAGTAGCGAATGTGCTCCTGAAAGGGATAGTAAGACTCCATGGAGTTCCGAAGGTGATTGTTTCTGAACGAGATGCTAAGTTTACAGCAGCCTTTTGGAAGGGGCTATTTGGAGGGATGGGTACTAAGTTGAATTTTAGTACTGCTTACCACCCTCAGACAGATGGTCAAACGGAAAGAACTAATCAAATTTTGGACGATATGTTGAGAATTTATGTGATGGACAGGACGTCAAAGTGGGAAGATTACTTGCATTTAGCTGAATTTGCCTATAATAACAGCTATCAATTCTCCATTAAGATGACTCCGTTTGAGGCACTGTACGGAAGAAAGTGTCGTACTCCTTTGAGCTGGAGCCAGCCAGAAGATAAACTAATGTTGGGACCAGATGCTTTACAAGAGATGGAAAGAATTGTTAAACAGATACAAAGAAACATCAAGACAACACAAGATCGCCAGAAAAACTATTCTGATAAGAAAAGGGTACACCGAGAATTCAAAGTGGGGGAGCATGTGTACTTGCGTATTAAACCCAAAAAGAGCACACTTAATGCTGGAAGTTGTGGAAAACTGGCTCCTAGATATTGTGGTCCCTTTGAAGTATTAGAAAGTGTGGGACCAGTGGCTTACAAGCTGGCCTTACCACCCCATGTTAGAGTTCATGATGTGTTTCATGTTTCGTTATTAAAAAGATATGTGCATGATGCTTCTTACATAGTTGATTGGACTGTTGTACAGGTGGAACCAGAAGGGGAGTTTCTACTAGAACCGCTTCAAATATTGAAGCGAGAAGAAATTTAATTGAGGAACCGAATGGTAGCAAGAGTAAAGGTGCAGTGGAAGCACTTTACTGCTGAGGAAGCTACTTGGGAAAGAGAAGCTGAAATGATGGAAAGATATCCATTTTTGTTTGAGAAATGAACTCTAGTAGTTGAATAAAAACACCGAGGATAGTGTTTATTTTCAGAGGGGGAATATGTAACACCCCCAATTTATGTGTTTGAATTTCAAAGCTAGACATTGAACCCTAAAGGGAGTGGACCCCAAAGGACAAGAAATTGGTGAATGTAATTAAATAATTAATTGGAGGAAATGAATAAAATGATTTTGTGCAGATTGACCAAAATGAGATTTATGAGATCACTTGCTAAATCCATGAGGATGGACAAAGCAAATATTTCCCCACAATCTTTCAAAAACTCCTTGAAAGAAATTATTTCTAAAGTAGATTTTTGAGGAAAAATATGAATTCCCCAATGATGAGGAAAGTAGTTGGGAAGAGGTAAAAAGCTGGAAAATATGGGAAAAGCATAAAACAGCTTTAAAGAATCCAAAAAGTGGGAAGCCTAGGCAAACAGGAAGAAAAGCATCTTGATATTCTGGACACAAAATTAGAAACATGCTTTGGGGAAAAATAGCTTAAATAAGCTGCTCCTAAACAGATTGGAGGTTGATCTGTTCTAGGAGGGATCTCAGCTCGGGGGTGAATTCTGAAGATAAACGAATTCTAAGGTTGGGTGGATTGGTCATCTAATTAAGTGGTATGAACATTTCATTTTTATGTTTCTGCTATAAGGGGTAGGAGTAAATTTTATGTTGCATAGGAATGTGAAAATATTATATGTAAATGCTGTGTGGTAATATTCCATACATTTAACAGAAATCTCAGTAGAATTAGCTTCAATTTCTGTACAGTTGTAGGAATCACATCAAGGGAAAGAATTCATCAGAATCTCTAAACCATAGATGGTCTAAATCTGAGAATACATATTTTCCAAAGATGAGTTATATTCTAACTTTAATCTGCTTCTGCAATTTGAAAATAAAAAGAAGGCTCATTCAAAACTAGGTTCAACCAGATTTCCATCTATTAGAGTCTGAAATCAAAACAAACTACACTGTAATTGTTCCTGTAACAGAAATCATATTTGGTTCAAACACAATAGTCTATTTAATAATTTGAGGTAATAAGAGTGAACTCTGCTAGCCAGCTAATAGTTAAAAATTCTATTTGAGTTATGAAAAATTGGAGTTAGAAAGTATGTATAAGTCTTTGCATCCAAAAGTAGAACAAATAGCTGTGATGTATTTTGGTTATATTAAAATCTCCTTCTTTTCAATTGCCATGAGATTTCGTGGTAAATTTAGATAAGAGTAGCTGTGCATAGAAAGCTGCTAGAAATTTCAGAGTCTTAGAAAACTTGCACCAGCGGCAACTTAAATTCAGGAAAATACCATTATCATAAGAAATACCATTTTATAGTTCAGAAAAGTGCATGTGTATAGATATACTACACAGTCTTAATAAGAATAAATTATTGAATTGGCTGAGATCTACTAAAACCATATAGCCTGAAATACCCCAAATAAAATCCGGATTAACATGCATAATAATCACTATAATTACAGTGAAGATCTTGTTACGGAATAATAAGATAGAAATTGTAGTTATTCTAAGGAAGTGAATCATTACAGCATAATCAACATTATCGAATCTCTACCTTCTCATGATATATCTACTCACTGAAATTAAATAACAAAAAAAAAAAACAATGGTTTGCAAACACTGTTGTCACTTCTAGGGCAGCAATACATTGCATTCTGCACTTAAAAATAAATATGCAAGGTGAAGCGTGAGGGCAGAACCTTCGGCCATCCATGTAAAATTTTTTATTGTAAGGGCGGTGAAATAGGCATGAGTATTATTAATTATTAAATAGAGGTCCTTTTAAATTAGCACTGTTGTTTTGTTGCAGAAATTTAATAGAAATAAGAACAAGAAACTGTACTGGGGTGCTCGGCAAGAAAGTAGACACGCGTCTTATAATGGTTATATGCAGATGGGATTGCCGTGACAATCTGGACAGAAAAAACAAAAAAACAAAATTTGTGCAACTGAACAGTGCGCAAACATTGAAATCAAGTGACTGAAACTCTGGAAACCATAGCTAGAATCCCAAACGAACGCTGAGGGAGTGTAGAGAACTTGTATGGTAGACAAACTACAATAATGGAGCCAAAATGAAGATTTAACCAGAAACGAGAAAGAAAAACCCTGAAACCATTGTTAGGTGGGACAGAGCTTCCTCATACCTGGAACAAAAATTAAATCACGTATTAATTAAGAGTTGTAAAAGAAAAATCGATGTAAACAGGAAAAGGGTATAAAGACAAACGATAGGCAAGACTGGTGTTGTTAACCTTCGAAGGAGTCCACGCTCTGAAACAAAATGGCACGCGGGACTAACCATGACCGCGGAAATGGTCTCCCAAAAGCTGAGTCTGGCTTGTGCTAAATCGATACCGAAAACCTATTGCACATCATCGTGGAAGTAGAAATACTACATTCCTCGGAGCTCAAATCCGTTACCCGCAATAAAAAGGGATGGGTTAGACGCATGTATAACTAGAGAGCTGTATGAATGCTCAAGGTCAAAATAGGAAGTCTGAACAAGAGTTTACTGTAAAAACACTACCCATTTGTATAAATTAAAAAGGGGAAAAATCATTAGATAATAATACGTTCAAACCCATGATTCTGAAATGAGAATAAGCGCAGAACCACTGAACAGTGCAGAGATAACCTACAAAGACGAAAACGACGTAGCAAACTGAGAAGGAAATCGCTTACCAGCGTGACCGGTGTTGGAATGCATGCTCTGGTACTCCTTCCTCGTGGCTGTAGATTTCCATTATCTCAAGAAAAGCCGAGAAGGCGGAAACAAAGAGCGATAGTCCAGGTAAATGTAACAATCGGGAAAAAAAATGCGACTTAAAAGAAAAACCTAAAACCCTAGTACGCAAATCGATACATGTAATTCAGAGCTGTGGTTGGAGGGAGGGTATGAAATTCGGAAACCTAAAAATTAATGGGAGAGTACTTAAAGAAATCCCGAGAGGGATGGTAGAAATCAGTTGATGGGATATCGTCGTACCCTTCCTGTCTTATTTCCTTTTTCATTAGACCACCGGTTGAACGCCAAATAGACAGAATACATTTACGATCTGGATCTTTCATGGCTAGAGTAACCCTTACGCAATTGAAGTCCAACTGTTAATGCTACGTGTCCAAAGATAGTACGAGAGAGAGTTGGAAAAAGAAATTCGAGCCGGAACAAGTCAGAACGCTATCATGAAGATTTAAAATTTCCTTTATAAGAGACGGGACAGATAAAATGTATATAATACAAGATACCAACACAGTAACGTGAACCTTTACAAAGATCTGACATAAAGTAGCTAGTTGTCGAACAAAATGGTGAGAGGTCAATGGGGTTTTAACCGTAAGCGTACGAGACACAACCGTGGCTAGCTATGAAAAATTTATACATAAGACTAAGGGCTAGTCCTTCGACTTCACCCTCCCATGGTAAATATAAAAGTATAAGCATAATAAAATTTATACAATGTACCATGAACTCAAATATAGATATATATATATATAAACTATATATATATATATATATATATATATATATTTATATAATACGTTGAATTTAAATCATATAACCTATAGTTACATTATAGCCTTTGGAATTAATTATGTTAATTCCATTTAAGTGAAATGGCATATATGTGAATATAGAAGTTAGAAGAAGTTATAACGTTATTGAAAACCAGCATTTTGGGACAAGTAAAATGCAACAGTTAGGGACGCTAACAGTTATTATAAAAAAAAAAAATTTGGGTAGAAGAGAGAGAGATACATTACACTATCATTGCCTAACCTAACCTAACCGAACCTAACCTAAAATTCCATAGCCTAACCTAACCTAGCCTTACCTAGCCTAGCCTATCTTAACTCATCCTAACCTTACCTAGCCTAGCCTAGCCTAACCTATCCTAGGGTTAGCTAGACCAGCCTTACCTAGCCTACCCTAGACTCACCTAACATAACCTTTCCTAGTCTAACCATACCTATCCTAGCCTAACCTTGCCTAGCCTAACCTAGCCTAACCTAGCATAACCTATCCTAGCCTAACATATCCTTGCCTCCCCTAGCCTAACCTACCCAAAATTAACCTAGCCTTGCCTTCTGTAACCTCGCCTAGCCTAACATAGCCTAGGCTAGCCCAACCTAGGCTAACCTAGGCTAACCTAGCCTAGCCTAGCATAAGCTAACCTAGTGTAACCTAACCTATCCTAGCATAACCTAACCTAACCTAGCCTAGCTTAAACTAGCCTAGCCTATCATAATGTTTGCTAGCCTAACCTTAGCTAGCCTAGCCTAAGCATGCCTAACCTAATGTAGTCTAACCTAAACTAACCTAACCTAGCCTAGCCTATCCCAACGTAGCCTAACCAATTCTAACCTAGCCTAGCCTAACCGAGTCTACCCTAACGTAGCCTAACCTAGCCTAGCATAACTAAGCCTAACCTAACCTAGCCTAACCTATCCTATCATAGCCTAGCCTATCCTAGCCTACCCTACCCTATCCTATCCTATCCTAGTCTATCCTAGCCCAGCTTATCCAAACCTAGGCCATCCTAGCCTATCCAAACCTAGCCCAGCCTAGCCTACCCAAACCTATCTTACTCCAACATAGCGTATAGACCGTAGCCTAACCTACGCTAGACTAACCTAGCCTAACCTAGCGTAGCATAACCTAGCCTAACCTAACCTAACCTAGCCTTGCCTAGCCTAGCCTTCTGTAACCTAGCCTAGCATATCATAACCTAGCCTAGCCTAGCCTAGCCTAGACTAACTTTTCTTATCCTAGACTTACCTTACCTAGCCTAGACTAACCTAGCTTAACCAAGCATAACTTAACCTAGCCTAGCCTAATCTATCATTGCCTAACATAGCTTAACCAAACCTAACCTAAACTTCCCTAGCCTAACCTAACCTAGCATTACCTAGCCTAACCTAGCCTAACGTATCCTAGCCTTACCTATCCTAGCCTAGCCTAACCTATCCTACCCTTACCTAGCCTAGCCTTACCTAGCCTACCCAAGACTAACCTAACATAACCTTTCCTAGCCTATGCTAGACTAACCTAACATAACCTTTCCTAGCCTAACCTAACCTAGCATTACCTAGCCTAACGTATCATAGCCTTACCTATCCTAGCATAGCCTAACCTATCCTAGCCTTACCTAGCCTACCCTAGACTAGCCTAACATAGCCTTTCCTAGCCTAACCATACCTATCCTAGCCTAACCTCACCTAGCCTAACCTATCCTAACCTAACCTAGCCTAACCTAGCATAACCTATCCTAGCCTAACATGTCCATGCCTAACATGTCCTTGCCTAGCCTAGCCTAACCTACCCAAACTTAACCTAGCGTTGCCTTGGGTAACATCGCCTTGCCTTGTGAAACCTCTCCTTGCCTTGAGTAGCCTATCTTAGCCCAACCTAGGATAATCTAGCCTAGTATAAGCTAACCTAGCCTAACCCAGCCTATCCTAGCATAACCTAACCTAGCCTAACCTAGCCTAGCCTAAACTAGCCTATCCTATCATAACGTTTGTTAGCGTAACCTTTGCTAGCCTAACCTTAACTAGGCTAACCTAACCTTGCCTAACCTAACCTAGTCTAACCTAACTTAACCTATCCTAGCCTAACCCAATGTATCCTAGCATAGCATAGCATAGCGTAGCCTAGCGTAGCCTACACTACCCCAACCTACCCTTTCCTAACCTAGTCTAGCCTAACCTAGCCTAACCTACCGTAGACGAACCTACCCTAGCCTTGACTATCCTAGCCTAGAATATCCTAGCCTATCCTAGCCTAGCCTACCCTACCCTAGTCTAGACTAGCCTAACCTAACCTAACCGAACCTACCCAACCCTACCCTACCCTACCCTACCCTAACCTAAACTACCCTAACCTAAACTGGCCTAGCCTAGCCTAAAATAGCCTAACCAAAACATATGCAACCTAGCCTATACTACTAACCTAACCTAACCTAAACTAGCATAACTTAACCTACCCCTGGCCTAGCCTACCCCAATGTATCCTAGCATAGCATAGCATAGCCTAGCCTAGCCTACCCTACTCTACCCCAACCTAGCCTAGCCTAACCTATCCCAACGTAGGCTAGCCTAACCTAGCCTAGCCTAACCTAGCCTAACCTACCGTAGACTAACCTACCCTAGCCTCGACTATCCTAGCTTGGAATATCCTAGGCTATCCTATCCTAGCCTAACATAGCCTACTCTAGACTAGGCTAACCTAACCTAATCTACCCTACCCTACCCTACCCTAACCTAAACTACCCCATCCTAATCTGGCCTAGCCTAGCCTAGCCTAACCTAGCCTAACCTAACCTAACCTAACCTAGCCTACCCGAACCTTACGCAACCTAGCATATCCTACTAACCTAGCCTAACTTAACCTACCTCGACGTCGCCTAGCTTAACCTAACCTAGCCCTACCTTACCAAGACTAGCCTAGCCTTGCCTAGCCTGACCTAGTATAGCGTAACCTGACCTAATGTAACCTAGCCTAGCCTAGCCTAGTGTACCCTCGCTAAACCTAGCCTAACCTAGCCTAGCCTACCCTATCCTAGGTTATCCTAACCTACATAAAATAACATAGCCTACATAGCCTAACCTAACCTAACCTTACCTAGCCTAAGGTTTCCTACTTAGCCTACTTAGCCTAGCCACATAGCCTAATTAGCCTACTTAGCCTAGCCTAACCTAGCCTAATTAGCCTACTTAGCTTACTTAACCTAGACTAACCTAGCCTAGCGTTGCCTACTCTTGCCTAGTTTAACCTAGCCGACAATAACCTAGTCTAACATAGCTTGCTCTAGCCAATCCTAGCCTAGCCTAACTTATTCTAGCCTATCCTAGCCTAGCCTACTTTAGACTAGCCTAAGCTAGCCTATACTTGACTAACCTACGCTTGACTCACCTAGCCTCACCTATCTAACCTAGCGTACAATATCCTAGTCTAACCTAACTTACTCTAGTCGATCCTAGCCTATCCTAGCCTAGACTCTCCTAACCTAACCTACATTTTCCTAGCCTAGCCTAGCCTCGCCTAGCCTAGCCTAGCCTAGCCTAACCTAACCTAGCCTAGCATAGCCAAGCCTAGCCAATCCTAACCTAACATAACCTAACCTACCCTATCTTACCCTACCTTACCCTAACCTAGCCTAGCCTAGCCTAGCTTAGACTAACCTAATCTAGCCTAGCTTACCCTTGCCTAGCTTAACCTAGCTTAACCTAACCTAACCCAACCTACCCTACCCTACACTAGCCTATGCTAGCCTAATGTAACCTAACCTGGCCTAGCTTAACCTAACCTAGCCTACTGTAACGTAACCAAACCTAGCCTAGCTTACCTTGACCTAGTCTAACCTAGCCTACTCTAGCCTAGCCTACCTGACCTAGTCTAACCTAGCCTACTCTAGCCTAACCTACCCTACCCTACCCTACCATATCCTAGCCTATCCTATCCTAGCGTGGACTATCATAGCCTATCCTAGCCTATTATAGCCTAGCCTAACCTAGCCTAACGTAGCCTAAATCCTAGCCTAGCGTAACCTAATGTAACCTATCCTAAGCTAGCCTATACTAACCTAACCTATCGTGGCCTAGCCTAACCTAACCTACAATAATATAATATAACCTAGCATACTCTAGCCTAACCTAACCTAGTCTCACCTATCCTAGCCTACCCTAGCTTACCCTAGCCTAGCCTTTCCTATCATGGCCTACCGTACCCTAGCCTAGCCTAACCTAACCTAGCCTATCTTAACCTAACCTAACCTAGCCTAGCCTAGCTTAACACAACCTACCCTACCATACCCTACCCTAACCTAGACTAGCCTAGCCAAGCCTAACCTATCCTACCCTAACATAACCTATCCTACCCTACCCTACCCTACCCTACCCTAGCCTAACCTAACCTAACCTATCCTAACCTAGCCTAGCCTAGCCTAGCCTAACACAACCTATCCTAGCCTAACATAACCTAGCATATCCTATCCTATCCTATCCTCACCTAGCCTAGCCTAGCCTAGCCTAACCTAACCTAGACTTGCCTAGCCTAGCCTAGCATAACCTAGGCTAGCTTATCCTACTAACCTAACCTAACCTAACCTAATCTAACCTAGCTTAATCTAACCTAGCCTAGACTAGCCTAACCTAACCTAACCTAGCATAGCCTAGCCTAGCCTAACCTAGCCTAACCTATCCTAGCCTAACCTAACCTACTTAACATAACCTAGCTTAGCATAGCCTACGCTAGCCTATCGTAGCCTAACCTAACCTACTTAACATAGCCTAGGCTAGCCTATCCTAGCATAACCTAACCTAACCTTCCCTAGCCTAAGATAAGATAACCTACCCTAACCGAACCCAACCTACCCTAACCTAGCTTAACCTAACCTAGCCTAGTTAGGCTACTCCTAAAATATATATTCAAAAGGAATCTTAACTTTTATAGTACAATTTAATTTTATCATATATATTATCAGTTTATATTATATAAATTTAAACAATTTTTCTTTATACATTGAAGTTATTTTAATTAAAAAAATATACCATTGATAAAAGTATAATAAAATTAAATAATATATTAAATATTTCAATTTAAAAATCATTTAAAAAAAATAAATTAAACTAAATCATATTGATAAAGAAATAATTCAAAAACAAAATAAATTAAAAACTATTAATAAAAACTAAAATATAAATTTTTTTATCTGAAATAAATTAAATGTGTTGCACACGTAAAAGCAGGAACTTCAATAGGTATTCATCTAACCGCAAACCTGAGTTTACCGTGCAATCACTATTTATATATGATTTCCCCGTCGCGCCCCTTTTTGTAATGGATACAGTGCTCAAGTGAAAATATTAAATCAGGTAATATGACAGGTAGCATAATACATAGGAATAATATACTCGTGATCCCATCCCCCAATACCGTACTGGTGTTGAAATCCTTACAACCAAAGGATTCTTTCTCCATTGATTATGTACCCATTATTGTTTGCGTTACCTTTCATAGACCAACCGTCCGATACCTAATTTGTAATGGGGTTTTAATTTTGGATTACTTCTCTTCATAATGTGCTTATAGGTTCTATCCCTCAACCCTGTAGATTTTTCTCTTAGTTCTCAGCATGAATTCTCTTCCTAGCAACTCCATCGAAAGGTAAATTTCCCGTCAAGGTAAGTAACCTTTTTTCCAATGGTTACTCATTCTACCCCCAATTTTCTAGTTTTCACATTATATTCCTTTGCCCTTGTTAGGTTCTGGAAAATCTGTCAGGTTTGGTCGAGGGTATCACGGCTGTTAGGAGCGCATACACCGTTAATTAGCCAGGGTAAATTGTACCATACTCCCGACAAATTCTTAAGCGATCCTTATTTTAGGGTTTACAGGGTTTCATCATGGAGGACCTCCAATCAGCTTTCAAGTATCTGTCACCTAAATTAAAGTGGTGGACACATAAAAGTCGTTTAAAATATTCAGGAGGCGGCAGAGCTTTACATTCAATAAAAATTGCTGACGCACTAGATGTTGGAATTTAATTTCCAACTGCCCGTATAAGTTTGCAGATAGCATAATTAATTGGAAAGGAATGGAGAGACATCAGAAAGGCGACGAAGTAATTGTTGATGGTAAGTTGAGGACGGTGGAAGCTCAATTCATATCTGCAGCAACCACCATATTAAATTCCCTGCCAACTCCATTTATTATACAACAACACTTAAGAGTTGAGGTGGAAAGACTTTCCACGGGGGTATGAGAGCTGGGGAGGATGAACTCCATGAAGCCCCCGGAATATATAAATGAAAAGAAACAAAAAGGGAAATAATGTTTTTAAACATTATGTTATAGTTTTGATTTAATTGTTTTATTTCACGGCAATGTTGTTTTGATTTTTACGCTGGGTAAATGTTTTATTACCGCAATATATTTTAAGTTTTAACTTTAGTTAAATATATATTTTAAGCCTTGTCCTGAGGATGAACCACATTAGATGGTTTGAAATGTCGACCAAATCCTAATGATGTGATTAATCCGAAAGATTTTCTATCTATCTACTTTATGGATCACAAAAGTCTTAGATCTAATATATATATATTATGTAATGTTTCATATAAAAGGGAATGTCGTGAGCGTTAAAAAAATAGTGTGTTGTAATTTTGTTTTTATTATTACACAGAACAGAAGTGTATGCACAGTAGTGCGAAAGGTGAAAAACACAGAAGAGTGTTTTAAGAGACAAAGTGTCTTGTTTTAAATGACAAAGTGTGTTATTTTGGCACTGTGCTTAGAAGCAGTCCAGCAATTGTAATCCCTCTATGTTGAGGAAGAATTTGTATCAGTTTTTTTTATGGAATATAAGTTTTTTTTTTGTGGAAACTCTGTCTGTGAATGAAATTTTTAATATTTTGTCTGTGTTAAAGAGGGGAGTTTTATTCTTCATTTATTGTTTTGGAATTTTCAAACATTCTAACATGGTATCAGAGCTAGTCCAGGCTCTTTGAAGATCAAATAAGCTGAAGGAAAGGAGTTCTTTGTTGTAGTAGCTTCTCCAGCAGTGTGAAGACTCAGCCAAAAAGAATCCAAAGGTATTTCTCTATACAGTTTATTGTCTTAATGTTGCAGAACAGTCAACTATTTTAAATAAATAGTCAAGTGTTCTTTGAATCATAGTTAAGAGTGCAGAATGGCTGGAGCCAGCATTGGTATGGGTATGGGAAATATCCATCTCCCAATATTTAATGGGAATAATTATGAGTACTGGTCAATAACTATGAGAGCATTATTTGTCTCCCAAGACTTATGGGAATTAGTTGAGGATGGCTTTCAAGAGCCAGCAAATGAAGAAGAGCTTTATGTTTTAACTCAGGCAGGAAGGGAGATATTGAAGAGCAATAAGAATAAAGACTCCACAGCTCTTTTGTTATTGTATCAAGCAGTGCATGAGAGTGTGTTTCCAAGGATAGCAGCAGCTAAGAGATCCAAAGAAACATGGGAAACTCTCAAGACAGCCTATCAAGGCATGGAAAAGGTGAAGACAACAAAGCTTCAGTTGCTGAGGAGAGACTTTGAGACTCTCTGTATGAAAGATTCAGATACTATTGACTCATTCTTCACTCATGTGATTGGAATGGTCACACAAATAAGATTTCATGGAGAGAATCTTGAAGACAAGAGGATTGTGGAAAAACTCTTGAGGAGTCTACCCTCAAGATTTGATGTGATTGTCACCACCATAGAGGAGACTAAGGATCTCACAAATTTTTCAGTGGATGAGCTATATGCATCACTGATGACTCATGAACAGAGATTGTGTAGGAGTGAAAACTCATCTCTTTAGCATGCCTTTAAGACCCAGATGTCTTTCATAAGAGGAAGAGGGCAAGGCAGAGGAAACAAGAGAGGAAGAGGCGGAAGCCAAAATAGAGGTGGAAGGGACAGCCCTTCACATTCACATGGAAGGTGCAATAGTCAAAATCACAGCCACGGTCAAGGCAGCAGCCAGCAAAGTGGTCAGCGGAATGCTCAAGGACAAAGGTATGATAAATCCAATGTCCAATGTCACTATTGTAAAAAATATGGTCATTATGCTAATGAATGTAGAAAGAAGCAACATGATATGGGAAGTAGAACTAGTGCAAATTTCACTAAAGAAAATATCAGCCAAGATAATCTGTTTTTAGCTTGTAATATGGCTGAAGAAAAGAGTGAGGATTTATGGTTTCTAGACTCCGGTTGCAGTAACCTGGCCTAACCCAACCTAGCTTAACCTAGCCTAGCCTAACCTAACCCAGTCTAGCCTAACCTAGCCTAACCGAACCTACCATACCCTAGGCTAGCCTAGCCTTTCCTAGCCTAGCCTAGTCTACCCTAGCTTAACCTAACCTAGCCTAACCTAACCTTACCTAACCTAGCCTAACCTAGCCTAAACTAACCTAACCGAACTTAGCCTAACGTAACCTAACATTGGATAACCTAACCTAACCTAACCTAACATTGGATAACCTAACCTAACCTATCCTAGCTTATCCTAGCACAGCTTATCAAAACCTAGCATGGCCCAACCTATCCAAACGTAGCCCAGCCTAGCATATCCAAACCTATCCTAGTCCAACGTAGCCTACAGAGCCTAGCCTAACCTAGCCTATCCTAACCTAACCAAGCCTAACCTAGCCTAGCATAACCTAGCCTAACTTAGGCTAGCCTAACCTAACCTAACCTAGCATTTCCTATCCTAGCCTTCCCTAACCTAGCCTAGCATAGCGTAACCTAGCCAAGCCTAGCCTAGCCTAGCCTAGACTAACCTTGCTTAGCATAGCCTTACCTTGCCTAGCATAGACTAGCCTAGATTAATCTAGTATAACTTAACCTAGCCTAGCCTAACCTATGATTTCCTAACCTAGCCTAACCGAACCTAACCTAACCTTCCCTAGCCTAACCTAACCTAGCCTTACTTAGCCTAGCCTATCTTAACTCATCCTAGCCTTACCTAGCCTAGCCTAGCCTAACCTATCCTAGGGTTAGATAGACCAGCCTTACCTAGCCTACCCTAGATTTACCTAACATAACCTTTCCTAGCCTAACCATACCTATCCTAGCCTAACCTTGCCTAGCCTAACCTAGCCTAACCTAGCATAACCTATCCTAGCTTAACATATCCTTGCCTCCCCTAGCCTAACCTACCCAAAATTAACCTAGCCTTGCCTTCTGTAACCTCGCCTAGCCTTACATAGCCTAGGCTAGCCCAACCTAGGCTAACCTAGGCTAACCTAGCCTAGCCTAGCATAAGATAACCTAGTGTAACCTAACCTATCCTAGCATAACCTAACCTAACCTAGCCTAGCTTAAACTAGCCTAGCCTATCATAATGTTTTCTAGCCTAACCTTAGCTAGCCTAGCCTAAGCATGCCTAACCTAACGTAGTCTAACCTAAACTAACCTAACCTAGCCTAGCCTATCCCAACGTAGCCTGACCAATTCTAACCTAGCCTAGCCTAACCGAGTCTACCCTAACGTAGCCTAACCTAGCCTAGCATAACTGAGCCTAACCTAACCTAGCCTAACCTATCCTATCATAGCCTAGCCTATCCTAGCCTACCCTGGCCTAGCCTACCCTATCCTATCCTATCCTAGTCTATACTAGCCCAGCTTATCCAAACCTAGGCCATCCTAGCCTATCCAAACCTAGCCCAGCCTAGCCTACCCAAACCTATCTTACTCCAACATAGCGTATAGACCGTAGCCTAACCTACGCTAGACTAACCTAGCCTAACCTAGCGTAGCATAACCTAGCCTAACCTAACCTAACCTAGCCTTGCCTAGCCTAGCCTTCTGTAACCTAGCCTAGCATAGCATAACCTAGCCTAGCCTAGCATAGCCTAGACTAACTTTTCTTATCCTAAACTTACCTTGCCTAGCCTAGACTAACCTAGCTTAACCAAGCATAACTTAACCTAGCCTAGCCTAATATGTTACTGCCTTAGGCCTAACATAGCTTAACCAAACCTAACCTAAACTTCCCTAGCCTAACCTAACCTAGCATTACCTAGCCTAACCTAGCCTAACGTATCCTAGCCTTACCTATCCTAGCCTAGCCTAACCTATCCTACCCTTACCTAGTCTAGCCTTACCTAGCCTACCCAAGACTAACCTAACATAACCTTTCCTAGCCTACGCTAGACTAACCTAACATAACCTTTCCTAGCCTAACCTAACCTAGCATTACCTAGCCTAACATATCATAGCCTTACCTATCCTAGCATAGCCTAACCTATCCTAGCCTTACCTAGCCTAGCCTTACCTAGCCTACCCTAGACTAGCCTAACATAGCCTTTCCTAGCCTAACCATACCTATCCTAGCCTAACCTATCCTAATCTAACCTAGCCTAACCTAGCATAACCTATCCTAGCCTAACATGTCCTTGCCTAACATGTCCTTGCCTAGCCTAGCCTAACCTACCCAAACTTAACCTAGCGTTGCCTTGGGTAACCTCGCCTTGCCTTGTGAAACCTCGCCTTGCCTTGAGTAGACTATCTTAGCCCAACCTAGGATAATCTAGCCTAGCATAAGCTAACCTAGCCTAACCCAACCTATCCTAGCATAACCTAACCTAGCCTAACCTAGCCTAGCCTATCATAACGTTTGTTAGCGTAACATTTGCTAGCCTAACCTTAGCTAGCCTAACCTAACCTTGCTTAACCTAACCTAGTCTAACCTAACTTAACCTATCCTAGCCTAACCCAATGTATCCTAGCATAGCATAACATAGCGTAGCCTACACTACCCCAACCTACCCTTGCCTAACCTAGTCTAGCCTAACCTAGCCTAACCTACCGTAGACGAACCTACCCTAGCCTTGACTATACTAGCCTAGAATGCCCTAGCCTATCCTATCCTAGCCTACCCTACCCTAGTCTAGACTAGCCTAACCTAAACTAACCGAACCTACCCAACCCTACCCTACCCTACCCTACCCTAACCTAAACTACCCTAACCTAAACTGGCCTAGCCTAGCCTAAACTAGCCTAACCAAAACTTATGCAACCTAGCCTATACTACTAACCTAACCTAACCTAAACTAGCATAACTTAACCTACCCCTGGCCTAGCCTACCCCAATGTATCCTAGCATAGCATAGCATAGCCTAGCCTAGCCTAGCCTACACTACCCCAACCTAGCCTAGCGTGACCTAGCCCAACGTAGGCTAGCCTAACCTAGCCTAGCCTAACCTAGCCTAACCTACCATAGACTAACCTACCCTAGCCTCGACTATCCTAGCCTGGAATATCCTAGGCTATCCTATCCTAGCCTAACATAGCCTAGTCTAGACTAGCCTAACCTAACCTAACCTACCCTACCCTACCCTACCCTAACCTAAACTACCCTAACCTAATCCGGCCTAGCCTAGCCTAACCTAACCTAACCTAACCTAGCCTAACCGAACCTTACGCAGCCTAGCATATCCTACTAACCTAGCCTAACCTAAACTAGCCTAACTTAACCTACCTCAACGTCACCTAGCTTAACCTAACCTAGCCCTACCTTACCGAGACTAGCCTAGCCTTGCCTAGCCTGACCTAGTATAGCGTAACCTGACCTAATGTAACCTAGCCTAGCCTAGCCTAGTGTACGCTCGCTAAACCTAGCCTAACCCAGCCTAGCCTACCCTATTCTAGGTTATCCTAACCTACATAAACAAACATAGCCTACATAGCCTAACCTAACCTAACCTTACCTAGCCTAAGGTTTCCTACTTAGCCTTCTTAGCCTAGCCACATAGCCTAATTAGCCTACTTAGCCTAGCCTAACCTAGCCTAATTAGCCTACTTAGCTTACTTAACCTAGACTAACCTAGCCTAGCGTTGCCTACTCTTGCCTAGTTTAACCTAGCCGACAATAACCTAGTCTAACATAGCTTGCTCTAGCCAATCCTAGCCTAGCCTAACTTATTCTAGCCTATCCTAGCCTAGCCTACTTTAGACTAGCCTAAGCTAGCCTATACTTGACTAACCTACGCTTGACTCGCCTAGCCTCACCTATCTAACCTAGCATACAATTTCCTAGTCTAACCTAACTTACTCTAGTTGATCCTAGCCTATCCTAGCCTAGACTCTCCTAACCTAACCTACATTTTCCTAGCCTAGCCTAGCCTCGCCTAGCCTAGCCTAGCCTAGCCTAACCTAACCTAGCCTAGCATAGCCAAGCCTAGCCAATCCTAACCTAACATAGCCTAACCTAATCTAACCTAACCTACCCTATCTTACCCTACCTTACCCTACCCTACCCTACCCTACCCTAGCCTAGACTAACCTAATTTATCCTAGCTTACCCTTGCCTAGCTTAACCTAGCTTTACCTAACCTAACCCAACCTACCCTACCCTACACTACCCTATCCTAGCCTAGTGTAACCTAACCTAGCCTAGCTTAACCCAACCTAGCCTACTGTAACCTAACCAAACCTAGCATAGCTTACCTTGACCTAGACTAACGTAGCCTACTCTAGCCTAGCCTACCTGACCTGGTGTAACTTAGCCTACTCTAGCCTAACCTACCCTACCCTACCCTACCCTATCCTAGCCTATCCTATCCTAGCGTGGACTATCATAGCATATCCTAGCCTATTATAGCCTAGCCTAACCTAGCCTAAATCCTAGCCTAGCGTAACCTAGCCTAACCTATCCTAAGCTAGCCTATACTAACCTAACCTATCGTGGCCTAGCCTAACCTAACCTACAATAATATAGTCTAACCTTAACTTCAATAATATAGTATAACCTAGCATACTCTAGCCTAACCTAACCTAGTCTCACCTATCCTAGCCTACCCTAGCTTACCCTAGCCTAGCCTTTCCTATCATGGCCTACCGTACCCTAGCCTAGCCTAAGCTAACCTAGCCTATCTTAACCTAACCTAACCTAGCCTAGCTTAACATAACCTACCCTACCATACCCTAGCCTAACCTAGTCTAGCCTAGCCTAGCCTAACCTATCCTACCCTAACATAACCTATCCTATCCTATCCTACCCTACCCTACCCTACCCTACCCTAGCCTAACCTAACCTAACCTATCCTAACGTAACCTAGCCTAGCCTAGCCTAGCCTACCCTAGCCTAACCTAGCCTACCCTAGCCTAACATAACCTAACATATCCTATCCTATCCTATCCTCACCTAGCCTAGCCTAGCCTAGCCTAACCTAACCTAGACTTGCCTAGCCTAGCCTAGCATAACCTAGGCTAGCTTATCCTACTAACCTAACCTAACCTAACCTAACCTAATCTAACCTAGCTTAATCTAACCTAGCCTAGACTAGCCTAACCTAACCTAACCTAGCATAGCCTAGCCTAACCTAACCTAGCCTAACCTATCCTAGCCTAACCTAACCTACTTAACATAACCTAGCTTAGCATAGCCTACGCTAGCCTATCGTAGCCTAATCTAACCTACTTAACATAACCTAGGCTAGCCTATTCTAGCATAAGCTAACCAAACCTTCCCTAGCCTAAGATAAGATAACCTACCCTAACCTAGCTTAACCTAACCTAGCCTAATTAGACTACTCCTAAAATATATATTCAAAAGAAATCTTAACTTTTACAGTACAATTTAATTTTGTCATATATATTATCACTTTATATTATATAAATTTAAACAATTTTTCTTTATAGATTCAAGTTATTTTAATTAAAAAAATATACCATTGATAAAGTATAATAAAATTAGATAATATATTAAATATTTCAATATGAAAAGAATTTTAAAAAATAAATTAAACTAAATCATATTGATAAAGAAATAATTCAAAAACAAAATAATTTAAAAACTATTAACAAAAACTAAAATATAAATTTTTTTATCTGAAATAAATTAAATGTGTTGCACACGTAAAAGCAAGAACTTCAATAGGTATTCATCTAACCGCAAACCTGAGTTTACCGTGCAATACAGTGCTCAAGTGAAAATATTAAATCAAGTAATATGACAGGCAGCATAATACACAGGAAAATATACTCGTGATCCCATCCCCCAAAACCGTACTGGTGTTGAAATCCTTACAACCGAAGGATTCTTTCTCCATTGATTATGTACCCATTATTGTTTGCGTTACCTTTCACAGACCAACCGTCCGGTACCTAATTGGTAATGGAGTTTTAATTTTGGATTACTTCTCTTCATAATGTGCTTATAGGTTCTATCCCTCTGGCCCCAAATTTCAGGTCAATATGACCTTTGGGTTGCCATTTTATTTGTATCCATTTCAGTAAATCCTTCTCTGTAGGCCAGACTAATATGAACTTACAAATTAAAGCATGATCTTTCATATAACCGCGGTACTCATTCAATGTTGTTGTAGGTATAGTGAATCTTGGCTTCTTAATAGACCTTGGCAAAGAAGACCCTTTCGACTGATCTTGCCAGGCGGCTCCCAAAACTGGTGAAGAATTCTGAGTTCCCTCGCGCGATGGCTGCACACACCCATCATAGTTTTCATGTCAAAATACATTGTAATAATTTATATTAAAAATATAGTAGTTATTTTTATTTAACAGTAATGACACACCATGCATTATTCGACATGCCATATTGTTGATATCCAATGTAGCTAACTCATTTCATAAGCCAAGCTAAATGTATGGCCAGGTATGCCCCGATATGATCCACTATGGTAAACGTATTGTACTCGGCTTGGAGATGTTTCTAGAATACCTACCTGCAGTTTTCGGTGACCACCAACCCTATAGGCTGCACGTAGGGACATTTGGCACTTTTGAGTTGTCTATCTACCAAGGCCCGATTTGACAATTGTATTTGGCCATGATAGGGTTAGTGTAACCAACCCGGACCAATACCCCAGTTCATTCTTGGAGTTTTCTTCCCTTTTTCTCCCGAATGAAGCTCTATAGCTATCGAGACCTTACTATGCACAGATATGGTCATCGACTACCCTTATCTCTAGTCAGTTTTCTCTCTATTGGTATTTGACTCTGAACCTAAATAATTTTTCATCCTTGGTTGCTCGTTTGGAAGCTCACTGCCGATTCATATCTTTTGGTCTCGACGGGATTTCGAGGCACTGAGAGAGATAGGCACTGTGGCGTACGGTGCATTTGGACACACAACACTCCCTCTGGTAAGTCTATTTTCTTTGCAGAGAATTTTTCTTAGCTCATAGGCGTTCAAAGGTGAAATTGTATACCGTTCTTAAGTTTTTGTCTTTTTTTTGTGTTTTGGTAGGTTATGGGACCACACACTCGTAACGCCACTAGCCCTCCTCATCTTGGCCACGACTGTTCTAGATTTTTGGTTTAATTCCTTTTACCTTGCTACTTGTAATGTATCTAAGGGTTAGGTTAAGAGGCATTCATGAACCGAGTTTGTTCCTTCAAACATTTTCATAATGGATGTATTTGTTACAATGGAGTGTGTGTAAATAATATTTCAATATTGTTTATTTGAAATCATTTTCGGCCAAGCGTATTTTTAGCTCTTCTCGTGACATACATTAGGCTGCCTTTTTTAATATGCTTTTTCTTTACCCTTGGAACTTCCAAGTCTTCACGATGTAATGCTATGATTTAAATGTGTAAAAATTTTGGGGTGTTAATCCATTGTTTTTGGTTTCATATCGAATTACATTCCCTTGTCATTACCATTTTAGGTTGGCACTGTTGTCAGGGTTCCTGTCTGCCCATGTGGTGTACATAATTTTTCTAAGGTTTGGTAGCATACTGTTCTAAAATCATCTTTGAACTTAACTAATGTCTGTCTATAGTTTGATTCATCGCAAACTATATTCTTAGATTAAAGGTTCTATTTTTGCTATACCATCGCTCCTTGGTGGCCAGTTAATGAGTTTTGTCTGTTGTTTTGGATTACCATATTATTTATCGGTTTTTCCATAGTACATACTTTAAAACTGTCAACATGGCACGAAACCATTACCATTCACAATAGAACTTACATATTAATGTTATAGAAAATTTTAAGTAATAGGAACACACATATAACTTATAACATTATATTTCAGTTTTCTCATACTTATTTGGTTATTCTCTTAAGTAGAGAACACGACTTGAAAGATAAATTAAAGACTTTTATGTGGATTCCCTACAAACCGGATGGGATCCTTAAACCAAACACTATAGAATCTAATTTGGATTCTGCACCGCGGAGATCCCCTTACTGTTGGAGATACATTTTCAACCATCAACACATACATAGCACTCCTCCAAAAAAAATCGAGCTACTATTCTCATAAGCCATTGTTATCAATAAGATAACATAAACACATATTTTCTCACATCAATTAGAAACATAATATTAAAAAACAAAGTATATACATTCATTAAAACCATAGACCTACCAAATCTCATAGAAATAAAAAAATAGCATTGAACAACACGGTTCATGATTCAAATATGCATAAGTAATATAACTATTTTTATATCTTAAACTAGCTGGAAACTAAGGGAGGGACTTGATTTAGATTCAATGTCTGAGGAAATTATTTCTTAGGGAATTCACACCAAAAGCATGGCTTTTCATCCACATTATGTTGCCCACTGCCCAAGTCTTTTATCAACTTACCTTTAAAAGCAAGCACCAAGGTGGTTTACTTGTTGCACCTATAACAAGCGCTAGGTTGGTTTATCAATTTCTCTTAGTAGTGAGCACCATAATGACTCAATCTTATCTTTTACTTCATTCACAAGGATTCACCAAAATTTTAGATGGGGTATTGCTTCATTTCAGGAGTTGGAATCCACTGTCAATATGGTTTTCCTATTTTATTTTCATATTTTCCAGGTGGTTTATTAGCTATACAGCAAGCACCATAATGATTCAATCATCTACTAAGCCCCCCACTCACCACACAAGCTTAAAAAACATAAGACGATGGCCTCACGCAATTCACGGGGAATGCACCCAAAATTCATAAGGGCTTAACTCATACATAGGGCTCCACAACTAGCTGATATATTACTTTGTATTCTCCTACCAATTCCCAACAACTTCCACATGCTCAACAATCAGCTGGGCACACTCAAATAAGAGGGAAACATATTCCAAGGGAAAGGACCATATCCCAATGGCATGTTGCTAATGGGGAGGTCACAATTCTTCCATTGCAGTGTGTGTGTACAGAGAGAGAGAGAGAGAGAGAGAGAGAGAGAGAGAGAGAGAGTCAATTGGATCTAGCTTGGATGGCTAAGATGTGAAATTGTTATCCTCCCCACACAAGTTCAAATCCCACTTTATGACGTGTTTTCTATTTGTGAACCAATTAAAGCTAGCAAGGTACCAATAATATCATTCTCATATAAGTGTTTGAGGGTGGGATAAGATGTTGCTTTTGTGTGTGTGTACACCTACATAAACCTATGCTCAAATCCTACCTTATGACATGTTTTCCCTTCATTGATTGATTGAATCTATCATTGTACCTGTTATCTCATCTCATTCTCTCTTAAGTTATCATTCTCACCTATGTGCTTGAGGTTGGAATGAGATGTTGCTTGTGTTTGTGTACACCTATATACACCTATGTTCATATCCTACCTTATGACATGTTTCCCTTCATTGGCTGATTAAATCTAATAATGTACTAGTTATATCATATCATTCTCATTTAATTTCTTAAGGGTGAGAATATACCAATTATCTCACTCTCACTTAAGTTATTAAGGCTGGGATGAGTTTCTTTTTTGTGTGTGTGCACATGAAATCACTTATGTTCATATCCCACTTTATGGCATGTTTTCCCTTCATGGGCCATTTAGAGCTAACAATGTACTAGTTATCCTATTGTTGCATAATTGTATGAGGGTGGGATTAGATGTTGTTGTGTGTGTGTTTTAACAACCCCAAAGTTTATATTCATCAATTGAACCATCAACTCGAGTCATGTTGCTAATAAGGAGGCCATAAGCAAAGGGTTCAAATTTCGTAAACTTATTTAATGTTACTAGTCATTATTGTAACTAGTTAATTCATTACCCTCCATCCAAATATTCTAGGGAAGAGGGATGGATCCCATGATTTTCACTTGGAAAAATATGTATATATTCTAAGAAAATAATGTCACCCCATGATCACGCATTTAATAAAAGAACTAGTGTATTGGTACCATGCTGATTCTCCTTGGAATTTTTTATATTGAGGGTAAATCAACCATAAATGTATGGGAGGCTTGTAACCCTATATTACACTATAATATTTAATGCTAATACCTTTCTAGACTTAGCACACTAGCATCTATCAATCTAGTGAAACCTTTGGGCACTATTTTTTTTTAATGGAAAATTCCCTTGGAAAATCCCTCTAGGCACTTACCCACATTTTGGGAATGGTTCCTAGGATAAGTTATACTAGAAAAAAACATATAAACCTAACCTCAAACCCCCATGTGAATTTGACCTCATGACCTTCTTAGCAAATATGGCTTTGGCATGGAAAACTTCTTAAACTAACCATAAATATTAGGCCTTCCAGATTATTTCGTCCATGTTTCTATCAATAAATATATCTCCAATGCTTACATTAATAATTTCAAGGTTTTGTGTGTGTGTGTGTGTAATTTTTCAACAACAATCTTAGACTTGTATGATTTTCCACTACAATTATACAAACCTTAATCTAAAAATTTCATCATTCATGTATTGAAAATGTTTTAACAATATAAAAATTAGATTTTGTAAAATTAGAAAAGATCTTACTAATATAAAGTTTTGGATTAATATAAATTGTTTGTATACATGAAATTATACAACATATTACCAATATAAAATCTTGACTTTCTAACTCTTACCAAAAGTTTTATAAATATATACACAAATTTATATTAAAAATGCTTCGATAAAGATCCACAGGGTTGTGGATATACAATGATCGGATGCTTTGTTAAGGTACTCCTTGATACAATTGGGTAGCTTTTGTTGATTCCCTAAAATATGCGTAAGGAGGCTCGACAAAAGGGAGAGGAATTGGAAGCTTGGGGAGTGACTTATTTAGAGGGCCCACATCTTGGGGGTGACTTATTTAGAGGGCCCACCAAATAAGTAAACCAAGGAGCAACACCATCCTCCTGTTTTAAACTAAAATGACATGTACACAAGATGGAGAACTTCACATCAAGAGAGGGAACACACAGTGCTAGAGTACACTAACATCTAAGTCACTCGTTCAATTCCCCCGCTAGATCAGAATGACATATTGGACATGTTGAAGATGTAATCTTGCCAAGCTTAAAAGAAATACTTCTATAAATACTCAAAATAACACCATAAGAAAATTATGCATATATAAATGACAATATCATATAATTATATATATAAAAACAAAATGAAATATTATATATATAAACTAAACCAAATGATTATTAAAAATATTTCTAATAATATTATATAATTATAATAAATAATATTAAATAATATATTATATAAATATCTCTTTTTTTTTTGTAAATATGGTAGACCCTGGCTATTTTCTATTTATATATGCAAGACATGTTACAAAAATATAAAATCAAGTCTGTGGCCTCAACCTGCCTATAGGAAACCAGGTCTGTTGGCCACCGCAGTGCATGAAAAGTAAACCAAAACTGAAATTGTTTCATCCTTCTAAAATCTGCATGAGCTATCCTTCCTCTATCGGAAATGTCCACATACTGATACTTATAAAATAGAAGAAATTCATACAAAACTGCTAATTTCATTAAGAAACATGATAAAAAGTAAACTACTATCCATCAGATTAGTAAACTGGAGCGGGGTCTTTCACTATAGACCCAGGCATGTCAACTTGCTACAGCATCTGCAATTGCTTCTCCATACGGCCAACCCTGTCATCCAATCTTCTCATGTGATCTGCTGCCTGATACTGGGTAATCTTAATATGTTGTAATTGATCCTGCATGGTCTGGAGTAATTCCAAGAGGCGAGGTTCCGTCTTAGTAGAATCAGTCCTTGTTTTTCTGCCAGCCAGTATGTATGTACAGTCTGCTGAAATAAGGTGAGGCGCCCTCGAGTATTTCCTGGGTCCTATATGAAGTCAAGGATTTCGTCTTCTGTTTCCAGGTCCTCAGGATCAGTCTGGAGATCACGTTCCCAGCCACGGATTTCTTGGCGGATAACAGATGAATTCCCTGTAACATAATTTGTAACGAGAGTCTCAAGGTTCTCATGGAGCGGTTTTCGACCCCACTTCTTAGGATAAGGCTCCGGCATTGCCTGCGATTTACCCTTCGCATATATTATATAAATATCAAGGATTATACCTAGATCAAATATTTATTTCTCTTCATTAAAAAGTTTCTAAATTGATTTTTAAAAAAATTATTGAATTTAAAATTAAACTACAAAATTAAAATTTCTCACTTTATTAACCATAAAACTTTTCTCTCAAAAATATTTTTTATGTAATGAGGAAAAAATGAAAGTATTAGCCATATAAATGAAAAATATTTCATGAGTTAAGTTACACCTAAATCTACTATTACAAGAAAATTATAAAAATCAATATTGAGTATGTTAAAAAATATAAATTTGATTTTTTAAAATAACATATATATACATATTTATATTTCTTAAAGGATAAAAAAAGTCGAAAGATTATCATTTACCTATTTATCCCGTGAGTTCATCCATCAATACTTCGAATACTATTCACATCCTCTTGTAACTCATTTATATTCAAGATAGTTGTTTTGTGTAACTCATTTATATTGGATAACGAACACATAGATAATGAGCACTTTATTTTCATATTTATAACCATGGGAAAGTGGATTCCAAAGATCTCAGCAGTAATCCCTTGTGCATTTGAATGACTAAAGCTGCAATGTAAAAAATAATCACAAACAAAATATAAGATATTTTTTTATGTGAAAGCACAATTAAAGGTACAAAATTAAAAAAAAAACCTACGGAAAAAAGTAATCACAAACAAAATATAATATTTTTATTTGAAAGCACAAAATTATGTCATTAGATTGTTGGAGATGCATTACCAATAGTAGTGGTAGGTTTTCTACAAACCAGAGTACATATAATTTTAGGGTCATGCCGTAGAGAGAATAAATAACATAAATACAAAAAATCCTGATGGATATTTATTATTATTCTTTCACCATGCAAGGAATGAAATTATTCTATATGTAGTTGCCATTAATAAGAAAAACTTCAAGCTTCGTCCCGCACAAACTACTGCCAATAATGCGACCTTTTCTCTTTGATTTCCTGAACCATGGACTAGCTATCATGTTGTATTGGGCATGTCAACGTAATTCTTTGCCAGGCATCATGGAGAATCGGTTTCCAAAATCGCAGATGGCACTGGCCACTCCCGTTGAACCAAAGCTCAGCCCTCATAGTTGGCTACTTATTTTCATCCATTCATTCATTAAATAAAGGTAATCGACTATAATGTCTGTCATGAAAATTGAAAGAAACATTAGAAAATGAACGATAGTTCATAACGAAGGATCAAAACAATTCCTATATTGGCATTTTAGCTCACGGACAAATTTATCTATGAGATAATATGTGATTTTCTTATACCATTTCTCTTCTGTAAAAGATATCTGCGGCGGGGTTTATATGCAACAAAGTTGAGTGTAGAAGGGGGAGGAGGCCCATATTCGTGGGCATAATGTGACAGTCTGGGGAGTATTATGGAGTTGCTAAGCTAACTCAGAAAATACAACCAAACATCCATTTGTATTCTACATAGCTTGCTCAATTTTGTTAGTTTGGAAGCAAAGCCAGGAGTTATGAATACAACATCGCAATGGCATCAGAATCAAATTCAGAAACCTCATCAATAGGTACGGATGTTGAGTGACATGTTATTTAATGCATTGCAATGTATAGTTGTATAAGAATAATTATTTATAAAATTGTAACAAAATAAATATAATAAATTATTAGTAAAATGGAAATAAATATAAATATAAGAAAAATAATTATAAAAAATTATTAGTAAAATGGAAATAAATATAAATATAAGAAAAATCAAAATATATAAAAATTGTTAATAGAAATAAATATATTTTAGTTTTTGGTATTGGTTTTATAAATATTGATAAATATTGATGAGTAATGAGAGTTTTCAAAAATATGTTAAAGAGAAAGAGCTTAAGAGTTTAGGTAAATATTGTCTTTATTGGAAGTGAAAATAGAGGCTTCATGGGAGATATTTTTCTAGGGAGGACTACCAATATTTAATTTTTTCAAAATGTAACGAATTTAGTTGATAGACAAGTTCCCATGCTTGGATATGGGTCATGACATCAACAATATTGTTGTCTTGGACTTGTATTTGTTGTGCTATATCATAAAATTATTTTTGTTTAGTGTTTAATTTCATTTGCACCCTCAAAGCAAAATTGATAAAATCAAAAGATTGACATTTGCTAGATTTATACTAGTGAGCTAATGTTTTAGCACAATGATTTTTCTCTCATAATACTGTATATTCTTCCCAATGTCAATAGCCTTATGGACACGAGCTTTTGATAGAGTAAACTAGCAGTAAAAAAAATAAAAATAAAAATTCATCACCATGGTCTCAGTAGTGAGAATTATTTCATAATTCCAAGGAAATTATCATAGATTTGTGCCTCTACCTTATTACTTTGCTTCATATACTTATCTACTTATCAAATATAAATAACTGCAAATTTATAACTTTGTCAACTAGTTTTGGAATAAAATCATCACTACCTACAACCATGCTCACACCGCAATTTATTAGAAAATGTTTGAGTAGTGATGACTTATTTCATTTATGAAGAATGTTGTTGCTACATATTGAACTCATTGGCATTGGTATTTTGTGCCAATTATTTTCATTTTTTTCTTGTCTCATAAACTTTTTTTTCATCCCGATTTTTCTCCTATTCTCCTCTACTCTTCAACATTATCTTCAAGTTCTCTTTTAGCTAGTTCCTATTGCTTTATTTTTTCTATTTCAACTTTAGCTAGTTCCTATTGCTTTATTTTTTCTCCACTTCAAATATCTTTATGTTAGTTTCAACGTTTTCCTCGCATTTATTCCTTGTTGCTTGTTTCTTCTTGGATTCAATCTCTTGCATTATTTTCTTCTTATCTTCTACATAAAAATTGGCTTTCTTTTCAGATTCTACTCTTCATTAACATTTCTACCTTCACTCTAGGATTGACCTCTTTGGTATTTCTTCTTCCATAGCTATATTTACTTGCACCTCTTCTTTTCTTTTGGCCTCAACCATTTCTCTAGGTTTTTATAGTGCTTCCAACCTTATGTTTTCTTTCTCTTTCCTTTTTTGCTAAAGAACTTATCTTTCAACTTTAACAAAAATTAGCTTCCTCTTTGTTTTTCCTCAGCAATAACCTATATATTAGTCAATAATTATTCATAATTTAATGTTTGTATGAATATTTTAAAGGTAATTTTCTTCATTCTTGTAATGGTAGAAGATTCATCGTAACTTTTCGATTTTCAACAATTCTCAGGGGAGTGCAATATGGAAGATAATGAATATATGTATATATAGTCAACGTTTTAAAGAGAATATATCTTATTATGATACTTGATAACTATAAGTTTATGTTGTTAGAAGTTGGAAAAGAGAAGACACAATAGCTCATTACAACTTATTTGGTGATTATCTCACGGGATAAAAAAAATATAGTAGGTTAAAGGGATTTTTTATTTATATATTTGATAATATGAAGAGATGGGAGTTTTAAATCATTGATAAATTCAAGAGTTGATGGTGGTGACAAGAGATTAAATTCCACTTCAACCACAATTGGTAGTAGAACCATTCGAACGATGCGCACTGGATTTTGTTGGACCATTCAACCCACCACCGAACCATAAAATATGCATACTAGTTGCCATAGATTACGTAACAAAGTGGGTAGAAAAAGTGGCCTTATCAAGAGCCACGAAGGAATCTATAATTAAATTCCTTTTTGAACTATTTGTGAGATATGGTTTACTACGAGAAGTGATAACCGATGGAGGGGCATAGTTTGTGGGTAATAAAATTACAGCCACCGTAAAGAATCACCATATCATCCATAGAGTCACGTCTTCTTACCACCTGCAGGCAAACAGGCAGGTCAAAAGTACCAACAAAGTCATTGAGGAAATTCTTACTAAAACAGTATCAGCACATCGTTGAGACTGGGCCACTAGACTACTAGAGGCCTTGTGGGCTTACCGCGCAATGTGGCGAAACACCATAGGATATTCTCCATATCATCTGGTCTTTGGAAGAGAGCCTATTTTTCCTATTGAATTCGAGATAAAGACCTTAAGGACAACATAGGAGGTAGGGTTGGACTTGATGGAGGCTTAGATTAAAAGACTCCAACAAATAAATGAGCTAGATGAAATACGACTACTGGCTCTGCAACGCACAGAAATCATACAACAACAAAGAGCTAAGTAGAATGACAACCTCATCAAAAAGAAGACATTCCAAAAAGGAGATTGGGCACTTCTCTATGACTCCAGATTCAATATTTTCTAGGGAAGTTGCAAACAAGGTGGTTCAGTCCATACGAAGTTCAAGAAGTACACAACAATGGTACCCTCACCTTGACCGCCATAGATGGGTCTGGTTCTACATTTCGAGTCAACGGGCACAGAGTGTGCCTCTATCAAAAACCTCTTACAAAGAAGAATTTCTGCCATCAGGTACGCAATGATCCTATTATCCAAGTTCTAGCATAAGGGGGTGATAACCCCACAACTTTAAATACATAAGAGCCTGTTGTTTCCTTTTGTAAATGTTGTATATAATTTCCCTGCAATTTTTTTATTATTCTGTTGTACATTCTTCATATTCACAATGGTGTCATTTTCTTTCATCACCCCTTGTTTTTTTTTTTTCTTTTTGTTGTTCAAATATTAGAACGACTACTTTTCAATCCCATTGAACAGTTGTTGTTCAATCGGATTGAACAACTGTGTTTTTGCGATTTTTTTTTTTGCTGTTCAAATCTTTGAACGACTGCTGTTAAGTCCCATTGAACATTTGTTGTTCACTCAGGTTGAAAAACCGTGTTTTTGTGTTTTTTCTTTGCAGTTCAAATCTTTGAACGGTTGATGTTCAATCCCATTGAACAACTACTGTTCAATCGGATTTAACAGTCTTGTGTTTGTGTTTTTATTCATTGGTGTTCAAATATTTGAACGGTTGTTGTTCAACCCAATTGAACACTTGCTATTCAATCAGACTGAACAACCATGTTTTTCATTTTTACGGCTGCTCTTGAAATCTTTGAACGACTGCTGTTTAATCAAATTGAACAATTGTTGTTCAATCGGATTGAACAGTAATGTTTTTTTGTGTTTCACTTTGCTGTTTAATCATATAGAACAATTGTTTTTTTCCCTCTTTAAGCACGATTTTTTTTTTTTTTTTGATGATCTCTCCTCACAAAAACCTCTCCTTGTCCCACACCCCAGCTGTAAAACACATTTTTCAGTGGGAATTGGCACCTGAAGAGGAGAAAAGTAGCAATATTACTAATATGATGATCCTTTGAAAATTTAATGGAAATATCTACTCCGGAAGATGACATGGTACATCTATGCAATGGACGGCTAAGACATCTCGTATTTAAACATGTTATTACATGATACATAGTCTTATAATGGTATATCTTTCTACACTCTCGAGTAGTATTTCCCTTTGACATAAATATTTAGGAATAAGGAGTATTAATTGTATTGGGATTCTTTTTTTTACTTCACACACCATCCCTAACTCTTAAGGAGTTAATGAGCCTCCCTTCATGTATAAAGAATAAATATTATGCTTGCATGAAATTTTTTAAAAGAGAATAGGGGGTCTCATCACGAACCAGCCTACCATGATCATAAGGGTTTAGCAGGTGACATGGCCACAATGGCCAACACACCAGGGTAATGACCTTCTTAACTACTTGAAGGACAGGAGGTTTCATCACGAGCCGGCCTGATCACTCTGTTACAATCCCAGTGAATGGCACTGTGACTATCTAGCTACCACACCAGCACAGTGGTCTCTTCATAAAACAAAATGAAAGACCTAATTAAAAAAAAAATAAGTACTATGTCTATATGCAAATTGTTAAGAGAGAATAGGGGGACTCATCACGAGCCAACCAACCATGATCATAAGGATTTAGGAGGTGACACACCCACAATGGCCAACACACCAGGGTAATGACCTTCTCAATTTCTTCAAGGACAGGAGGTCTCATCACGAGCCGGCCTGATCACTCTGTTAGAACTCTAGTGAGTGGCACCTTGACAATCTGGCCACCAAACCAGCACGGTGATCTCTCCATAAAATTGGAAAAATAACTACTTTTACATAAAGGATTCTGGATCATTTTTCGGGTTAAAATAGCAACCCTGTCGACGCTATGAACGCTAGCTAGTAGCAGTGGCTCTGTTTGTGGTATGAGATTATATTATAATGATAGCCAATTACTCTTACATATACCTTATCTCTTATTTCCATCCATTTCCAAGATAAATCAACTACTCAAATTAGTGATAATACTATTTGAATGCATAAGTAGCTATAAATGAACTATGCTTTCATGTTTGAATTCTGGGATGACAGCACCAATCATTATCTATCATAGTCATGCTTCCATCACACCATACCAGTAAATAAGGACATCCTATCATAATAATTGATGTATTGCTTTCTTCCCATCTTCGGTCACTTCCGCATGAGATACACTTATGATAAATTCCAATTCTAACCTTTAAAAATGCATGCGTTCATAATTGTTACAATCACTCCTCTTTTCTTGAGCTCTAAGGCCACGGACATCGTTATCGTGTACAGACTGTGATTATTGATCCCTAACATTTTCCCACATATGCATTCATAATTGATTAAATCTCTCTTGTACTTAAGGATGTGGACGCCCTTATTTCGAGAGAGGGGGTGTAAATATCCATCAATATTAAGCATGTGAATTACCTGCACAAATTTCGTTGGATACGCTGGTAAGACCAAAAGATCATTGCAATTACGATATGAGGTTACCTACATTTATGACAGAAGGCTGCAATTTATTTTTCTCTTGTATGAAGTGTTTATTATAATCGATAGGGCCAAAAGGAAAGATAGACAGAAGGAGAAATTAGCTCAATAGAACGCATCATCGATGGGAGGGAACTCTCTTCGAAATGAACCTACGACCTTCCCAATCTCAGACGCAACTCACACCATTCTCGAACAAGCTGGTTGGCTGCCATACTTACACAAATTGCAAGGGTTTGACACAGAGATAGCAATTGAATTCCTGCATAACCTACAGCAGGGACATACCAGAATCAATGGAAGGATTATACCGGTCACATAGGATATCATTGCTGAAGTTTTTGGAATGCCAGAAAAGGGAGAAATATTGACCGAAAAGCACCTTCTTCTACGAGAGGCAATCACAGTGTACCAGGATCCAGGAGAACCATTGGAACAAAAAGGAAAGGGGATTAAGCCTACCTCTCTACAAAAAATATGGCAGGAATTGGTAGCATTCATCTAAATATTCATCACATGTGATAGACGCCAAGACATGGTAAAAACCTGTCAACTCAAATTGTTAGTTTTTCTTAAAAAAGAGATTTCAGTTAATCTACCTTCATGGTTAAATTTTGTACATGACACTGTTGTTCGAATGATAAAGGCTAAAAACCCCCAAGCAACCGTCAGCCACCATGGTTTAATCAAGTTAATTATCATGCATGAATTAGGCAAACAACAGATATCCTAGGACAAATTTGTTAACCATATCGTGCATGCACATGAGGAAAACCATGTCGAGACCGAAATTGAGCTCCCTAAAATGAACATACCTAGAGGAACAAGAATGAAAAAGACCCTTTAACACCCCCAATTTGTGTGTTGAATTTTTAAAGTTAGACAATTGAACTTTAATCCTAAGGGGGTGGACCTCAAAGGATAAGTATTGGGTGAATGTAATTTAATATTTAATTTGAGGAAATAAATAAAATTATTGTGCATATTGACCAAGATGAGAATTAGAGATCACTTGCCAAATCCATGAGGATGGATAGGGCAATAAATCCCCACAATCTTTCAAAAATCCTTGAAAGAAATTAATTTAGATTTTGAGGAGGAATCTAAATTTCCCCAATGATGAGGAAAGTAGTTGGGAAGAGGTAATAAAAGCTGGAAAAAGCTGAGGAAAAGCATAAAATAGCTTTAAAGAGTCCCAAAATGGGAAGCCTAGGCTAAACAGGAAGAAAAGTATCCTGCTATTCTGGACGCAGAATTAGAAACATGATTTGGGGAAACATGAGCTTAAATAAGATGCTCCTAAGCAGATCAGGGGTTGATCTGTGATGGATGTGATGTCAGCTCGAGGGTGAGTTCTGGGAGACAAAGAGGACTCTAAGGTTGGGAGGTTGGTCATTTGCAATAGTGGTATGTTTATGAAATTCTTGTTGTTTTGATTTCTTATGGTATGAATTGGCTACATATAAAACAAATTTGAATTGTATGATTGAGTGTAGTACTACATTTAATAGAATCCATCTTAAGGCATTCACCTTCAAGATCCTGTATAGTTGTAGACCAATAATTTATGGAGTGGAAACCCACAGGAACTTTAAACCAAGGTCGGTTTAAATCTGAAGGTACTTAGTCCTCCACAGATAATTAAATACTAACTCGTTTCTGATATATATATATATGAGTGAAATTATGTGTACGAGTCTTGGAAAAAACTATTTAGTGGCAAGGCAGAAAACTACGTGAAATATGAGAACACAAAGAGGAGAAAAGACAGCACATATTTCGAGTATTTTCCATACTAGAAAGAAGTGTTTGCTCTATAAAGTTTCTAGCATTGCTAGGACGGTTCTAACTTAATTGTTCTTTTTTTTTTTTTAAATAAATCTCATAGAAATAAGTTTAATATGAGACCATTCGACTAAACTAATAAATCATACATATATATGTAATCAACAAAAATTTGTCACAGGGAAGAAAAAAAAAAATAGATCATTATAACATTGATTGTAAAGGAGGGTTGAACGAAACATGTATAGTCGAGCCATATAAGTATTCCATTTAATTTAGGAAGCATCTATACTCATTTAATTGATGTTATCGAATACATTATGCATTAATTCTATTCCGAAAATTTCTTAGAGGTCAAACCAACATTAATAATCTCGGCATTTACGTTTTCTGTGGAACATTAGATGTAATGGGAAATGCACTTATTAAAGTTGAAAAAAAACAATACGTAACCCTTATTTCTCCGCTAACAGAATTAGTATAACCTAATGAAATATGAAAATTAATCGTTCGCATAAGATGCATAAAAGTTTAATCGGTGAGGAGACGTGCGTAGCCATGTCTGCGTAGCATTAAAACTATTCTTACTGGATAAACGCCGTATGTTCGGCTAGATCTGGCAAGAAAAAGAAAACCATTACTCATTACGTAGTGCTATAAAATTTCCGGTGTATGCATTTAGTAATGGCAAGGTAGCCACGAATTTTCAATCCCCGATTAAACATTAAATTCAGTAAAGACCGTGGCTGCCTGTAGTTATTTAGTAACTCGGCATGATAAAACCAAACTGTATTATGTTTATTAGTTGCCGACCGACAAGAATATGTGATAACAAAGAAAAAAAAATGGATAGCACATATATCTTAACAAAAGCCAGAACAGTGGTGATACGTCGGATTTAGAATAAAATCCTTTTTTTTTTGCAGTTGAAATTTCAAAGTGTTATCCATAGAAATACCTTACTTCTCATTTTTTTTCCTGAACTGGGAAGTATGATTATTTCGTTTAATATAAACGTTTGGCCTAAAAATGCTAATACCATATTAAAATAATAATAGTGTTTACCGATGCAACATAAACTGGAACCCCATTTAAATATAAAGGAAAAGGAAATCAAAGCTAGGACAGTAGGGAGTATGCTTATGGCAAGATTGGGCAACTACCGAGAGTTCATGCGTAAGGTCACTTACCCTGAACTCTGCCACTGATACGATCCCGACAGAGGAGCAATCTCAAACGATGCATCTCGCACTATAGCCAGGATGTTAAACATAATCACCTTTGTGAAACGAGGGTTTAATAGTGAATGAGTAACAGAAATTTAAAAATACCAAAAAAAAAAAACTAACATCAGAACTGAGCTGGGTGGGGAAAAGCGCGGCATTTAAAATAACCCAACGTCTCTTACTACTTTCATACAGACAAGATTTCATTCGCCGAACGCGCCTGATGGAAACAAAGAATAAACCAGAAATTCCTGACAATCACTGCTACGTCTCAGTCGCTCGGTATGATAAGTCTGGAGGGTAGGAAACTTGTACATCGATTCCTTCTAAACCTGGAGTTAGCAGGAGGAAAAACCAGTGACGGGGAGCAGTTGCGTGGTACCTGTAACCAAACCCAAATGTGCCATAAATACATTACACACACAAATTTAAATAAGTTCGGTTGCTATCGTAACCAGGAAAGAAGAGCTGGAACGAGAATGGCGTTCTCACCAGAAATGAAAGTGCAATGCGAGACAACCAGCACTCGCTCCGCGGGAATTAAAACGCCTCTTCCCTTGGGTATCAAACTCTTATTCGCCATTTAGCGGGAACAATAATAACTTTGACTGAAAAAAAAACTTGCTACAGTTATCGTAGTGAAGAAATACTGGATTGAAAACACAATACGAATAAAATAAATAAAATTTCAGTCCTGGGTCGAAACACAAGACACAAACAATACGACCTGTGCTACAAGAAAATCTGGCTATCAAAATGCCGGTGATGACACGGCTGCCATTGTCATACACGCCAAGCGATTCAGAACCCTGAAGCTTAGAGAAAAAAAGAGTGAATGAGAGATACAAAGGGAACTAAATCCGGGAAATGAAATAACAATGGCCAGAATGGGGGTTTAAAAAGGGGAAACCGCTGTCCAATTACCACGAACCCACAACTGTACACGCGGAAGCTGGTTTCAGGTTTAGCGTATGTGGCGGAGACGCTAACCCTAAGCTGCATCGACCGAGAGTTGCACGAAATCCCGAGGGGGATTTTAAAAATCATGACGAATAGGACAATCAGTACCATTTCATAGTGTTTGATTTTATTCCACTCTAATTCTAAGTACCATGCCGGCGAAATTTCAGCTAAACTCCGCGCTCTGTTCCTGCTGAAGTGAACCGCACCATGGCCCTCATAGCGGTTGTTGACACATGCCGGTTTCACCGAGCAGTAGCACCGTGGTTGGAAATCCAATTTTCTCGAGGTAAGAGAAATCAAACACCAACCTGTACCTTGCAAAATTTTAGCGCGTTAGAGGGAAACACGTGTATGTTTCCCCCACACAAAACTGGTTGGACGGCTGTGGCCAGTACTCATACAACTGAAGGCAGAACACTGCCGTGGCCAGCTTACCAACTGCACTCTCCAACAAAACTAAAAACGAATTATTTCCCTACGTACCAGAAAGTGAGAAATGCTAATAATGGTGCTTAAGAAATCATACAGGAGACATAACGCAAGTAGACTTTATATTAACGTAATGGTTACATAAAATATATATGATGGGATTTTAAACTAGGGGGCAAGGTTCAACGTTGATTATATATGGTGGGAGTGTACCCATATACCACGTGATATGTATTGTAGTTTTATATAACCATTTTATATAATGCCCATCTTATATTATGTGGAGTTAAATGGCGATAGAATAATCCCACTTTATGTGAATTTAAATGGCAGTATGATAATCTTATATTATGTGCGGTTAAATAGTAATGTAATAATCTTATATTGTGTGAATTTAAAAGGGAAATATATCAGCATATATTATGTGGCATAAAATGGAGATGTAATAATAATCTTATCTTAGGGAAATGACTTGTAAGATAATAGTCTTGTATGATGTGATTTTAAACGAGTGGGATAATAGTTATACATAAATGATTTTACATGTGAGAACAATACCTACATATATATATATATATATAGATATATAATTGGATCTAAAATAGAAGCGAAAGGTTACCAAGTAAAGATTGTAAGGGGTACTATAACTAATAGAGGCCAAAGAGGATACGATATCTTGGACCATAATTATATAAAGAAAAAAAAAATAAAAAAAATTTGGAGGTATGACAAATGGTATCGGAGCCCAAGTTGCAAAAACTAGGCTGTTATTATTGTGCTCACTGAATTTTGAATGTTATTGAACATTGTAGAGATTGTTTTTTTATTTTACTGATCAAAATTATGAGTGTGTATAGTGGTGCTAAAATGGCTGAAGGTGGAGGAATTTATGTGGATCTGCGTGATGAGTTTGCTACACCAGATCCCAGTGCCCCGGTAATGGCTATGTTGCACAGGATGCAACGAGAATTGGCTGAACTAAGAAGCCAGAATGACATGTTGTCATCAGCCAGTAAGGAGCAGGAAAAGATCATCAGAGAGCTAACTTCCCGAAACCGCCAGGAAGGCGAGGGTTCTGGAAAAAGAAAGATGGATGAGTCTGAGGATGAGGATGCAGCTAGACATCAACATAAGCAGAAAAGAGAATTGCAGGGAGAGTTTAGAAAGATCAAACCTCCCTCTTATGATGGGGAGAAGGAAGAAGATGCTGAAACGGTTCTTTGAACATGTTCAAAGTATTTCCAAGTTTATGAATATCGAAGTAAACAATCGAACGCAGTTAGGCGTAGCCAAGCCTACGAGGAAGAAAAGCTACCTTTGTGGTGGAAGGAACAAAAATGGTGCATGCCATTGATGAAAAACGGTTACTTGGGAAGATTTCCCGGGTTAAGTTCAAGAATCGCTACTTGAATGAGCGCTATGATGACAAAACGAAAAGAATTTCATGAACTTAGGCTGGGACAACTCACTATTGATGAGTTTGTCACTAAGTTTACCAATTTACTAAGATATGTCCCTTACATTAGGGAAGAAAAGGCAAAGGTCCAAAGGTTTTTGAATTGTTTGCCTACTGTGTACAAACAGAAAATTGATTTTGACAACCCGAAGACAATGGACGAAGCGGTTAGAAAAGCAAGGTTATGCTATCAGCAGTTTAAAGGAAAGGCTGAACAAGGGAAGAGCTGGTTGAACAAGGGTGAGTTCAAGGGGAAAAGACCAAAACCAGTATATCTAAGGAATTTTGGCAGAGATCATCAGCGGCAAAAATTTAATAAACCAAAAGAAAGCCAAACTACTCAGTCCCAAGTGGCTTCAAAACAAGTAGAAGGGAACAACCAAAAGGAAGGGACAGTCCGAATGAAGGAACCTTTGAAATGTTGGGGCTGTGGAGAACCCCATATTTTAAGGGACTGCCCCCATCGAAATATTCATATGATCAACAGAGAAAGAGAGGCGACAACAGTAAATGACATAGCCAGGAATATACCAACTATCAGTGCAGCCTTGGAAAATAGGCAAGCAGAACATCAAGCAACCATGGTGGAAATGGAGGGTAAGATTTGCGACACTACCATTCTTGTTTTGATTGGTCAGTGCTTCTTTGAGTTACATTAGTCACGGAATAGTAGAAAAAATGTAAAATTAAACCCGAAAAATTTCAGCAGTCATGGTTGATTCAGCTGGCCACTGGAACCAAGAGAAAAGTAACCCATAAATTGCCTTTAACATCAATGAAATTAAATTATTTTCAAACAGAAGTAAATCTAAACATTCTGCCTTTAGGTTCATATGAATTGCTGATAGGAATGGATTGGCTGGAAAAGAAGAAAGCCCTGATGAACTACTGGGATAAAACCCTGTATTGTGTGGATGAAGAAGGGAAACCTTTTACTCTCAAAGGAAAACCAAAATCCATTTCAGTATGACAAATATCAGCACTACAGTTAAAATGAACAGCTAGAAAAGGATACCAAGTTTATGCAGTACATGTGGAGGAAATACAACAGAAAACTGAAGAAAACCTGCTGAATGATTTACCGGTGGTAAGGGAATTTAAGGAAGTCTTTCTGGATGAGATTCCTCATCTTCCTCCCAAAAGAGAAATTGACTTTACAATCGATCTAGTGCCGGGAGCAACACCTGTTTCCCGAGCCCCTTATCGAATGAGCCCTCCTAAACTTATGGAGCTGAAAATGCAATTGCAAGAATTGCTAGATAAAGGTTATATCAGACCAAGTGTGTCTCCTTGGGGAGAACTGGTCTTATTTGTGAAAAATAAAGATGGAACTTTTAGGATGTGTATTGATTATCGCCAACTGAACAAGTTGACCATTAAGAATAGATACCCTTTACCTAGAATTGATGATATTTTTGATCAAGTGAGAGGAGCTTCAGTATTTTCAAAGATTAACTTAAGAACTAGTTATCACCAGCTCAGAGTCAAGGAAGAAGACATCAGCAAAACAGCCTTCCGAACCCGGTATGGACACTACGAATTTGTAGTCCTACCTTTTGGTTTGACAAATGCCCCTGCCACATTCATGTGTCTGATGAATAGTGTGTTAAATAAGTACTTGGATAAATTTGTTCTTGTGTTCATAGATGATATTTTGGTCTACTCCAAAAATGAGGAGGAACATAGAGAACATTTTCGAATAGTATTGCAAACTCTGAAAGAAAACCAGCTATATGCCAAGTTCAGCAAATGTGAATTTTATAAAGATAAGATTCAATACTTGGGCCATACTATTTCTGAACAAGGCCTTGCTGTTGAAATGCAGAAAAAAATAAAGACTGTAAAGGAATAGCTGCTAGTGATGTTTATTGGGTAAGGTCATTTATGGGGGATTGCAGTTAATATCGCGGTTGTGATCTTCTGCCATAGCATATCCCATAGCATCATTACAAAAGGTGTCAAATTTGAATGGACGAATAAATGCCAAAACTGACTTTGACCAGTTAGGATATGTTTTACGACCCTATCTTAAAAAATTCAAATTACGAGATCATTGAAAGTGAAAATTTGTTGTGTGTACGGATGCTTGTAGAGAGGTTGGGTGGGGTCCTTTACAAGAAAAACTTAGTTATTACTGTGATTTAGGAAGGCGAAAAATACATGAACAAAATTATAGTGCTTATGATTTAGAATTTGCGGATGTTATCCATGCTTTGAAAATGTGGCGGCACTATCTTCTTGGGAAAAAGTTTACATTGATGACTCATCATATTAGTCTCAAATATTTCTTTTCCCAAACTGATCTAAATGCAAGACAAGCCAGATGGTTGTCCTTTTTAATTGAATTTGATATGAACATAAAACATATCAGGGGAAAATAAAACAAAGTTGCTGATACATTGAGTAGGAATGCTTGTCAGAATATAAACATCATTGGAAGTAGCGCCTAGATCGAAGTAGAAGAGTTGGTGAGAAAAGTAGCAAATCAAGATCTAAACTATGAAACACTCCTAGTGAAATTACAGAAAAAGGAGAAAACTAATTTCACTCAAAACCAAAAGGGGCTGATCTGCTATAAAAACAGGCTGTATATTCCCAATGTAGAGTCCTTAAAAAAGGAAATTATGGATGAATATCACAGACAGCCATATGAAGGACATACAGGATATCAGAAAATGTTAACAACACTGAAAAAGAAGTTGTTCTGGCCAGGAATGAAGAGAGACGTAGCAGAATATTTAAGTAGATGCATGGAGTGTCAACTAGTCAAAGTTGAGCATCAACATCCAGCAGGTCTTTTAAACCCCTTGCCAATTGCAGAATGGAAATGGTACACCGTTCCATGGATTTTATAACGGGACTACCCAAAACCAAATACCAACGCAGTTGCCTTAATGGTGAGCGTGAACTCTAACCATTTGCCCTTTATACTAGTAAAATCTACCTTTGGAACAACTCAAGTAGCAAATGTTTTCCTGAAGGAGATAGTGAGACTTCATGGAGTCCCCAAGGTAATTGTTTTAGACCGAGATGCTAAGTTTACAGCAGTGTTTTGGAAAGGATTGTTTGGAGGGATGGGTACTAAGCTGAATTTTAGTACTGCCTATCACCCTCAAACTGACGGGCAAACAGAAAGGACTAATCAAATTTTGGAGGATATGTTGAGAATGTATGTGATGGATAGACCATAAAAGTGGGAGGAGTATCTGCATTTAGCTAAATTTGCCTATAATAATAGCTACCAGTATTCTATTAAAATGAGTCCGTTTGAGGCACTATATGGAAGAAAGTGTCATACTCCTTTGAGCTGGAGCCAACCAGAAGATAAACTAATGTTGGGACCTGATGCCTTACAACAGATGGAGAGGATTGTTAAACAGATACAAAGAAACATCAAGACATCACAAGATCGCCAGAAAAGCTATGCTGATAAGAAACGAGTGCATCGAGAATTCAAAGTGGGAGACCATGTGTATTTGCGTATTAAACCCAAAAAGAGCACACTGTATGCCGAAAGTTGTGGGAAACTGGCTCCTAGATATTGTGGTCCTTTTGAAGTATTAGAAAGGGTGGGACCAGTGGCTTACAAGCTTGCCTTACCACCCCATGTTAGAGTGCATGATGTGTTTCATGTTTCATTATTAAAAATATATGTGCATGATGCTTCTCACATAGTTGATTGGAATGTTGTACAGGTGGAACCAGAAGGGGAGTTTCTGCTAGAACCGCTTCAAATATTGGAGAGGGAAGAAATTGAATTGAGAAGCAGAACCGTGGCCAGTTTAAAAGTGCAGTGGAAGCACTTTACTGCGAAAGAAGTACACAGGAAAGGGAAGGAAGTGAAATGATGGAAAAATATCCATTTTTGTTTAAGTGAACTCTAGTAGTTGAATAACAACACTAGGGACGGTGTTTATTTTTGAGAGGGGGAGTGTAACACCCCCAATTTGTGTGTTGAACTTTTAAAGTTAGACATTTGAACTTTAATCCTAAGGGGGTGGACCCCAAAGGATAAGTATTGGGTGAATGTAGTTTAATATTTAAATTGAGGAAATAAATAAAATGATTGTGCATATTGACCAAGATGAGAATTAGAGATCACTTTCCAAATCCATGAGGATGGATAGGGCAATAAATCCCCACAATCTTTCAAAAATCCTTGAAAGAAATTAATTTAGATTTTGAGGAGGAATCTAAATTTCCCCAATGATGAGGAAAGTAGTTGGGAAGAGGTAATAAAAGCTGGATAAAGCTGAGGAAAAGCATAAAACAGCTTTAAAGAGTCCCAAAATGGGAAGCCTAGGCTAAACAGGAAGAAAAGCATCCTGCTATTCTGGACGCAAAATTAGAAACATGCTTTGGGGAAACATGAGCTTAAATAAGCTGCTCCTAAGCAGATCAGGGGTTGATCTGCGATGGATGTGATCTCAGCTTGGGGGTGAGTTCTAGGAGAAAAAGAGGACTCTAAGGTTGGGAGGTTGGTCATTTGCAATAGTGGTATGTTTCTAAAATTCTTGTTGTTTTGATTTCTTATAGTATGAATTGGCTACATATAAAACAAATTTGAATTGTATGATTGAGTGTAGTACTACATTTAACAGAATCCATCTTAAGGCATTCACCTTCAGGATCCTGTATAGTTGTAGACCAATAATTTATGGAGTGGAAACCCACAGAAACTTTAAACCAAGGTCGGTTTAAATCTGAAGGTACTTAGTCCTCCACAGATAATTAAATACTAACTCGTTTATGATATATATATATATATATATATATATATATATATATGTGAAATTATGTGCTCATGAGTATGCTAGAAAAATTTAGTAGCAGAACTGAAATCTACCTGGTAAAATACCAAACACAAAAGAGGAGAAAAGACCTTAGCACATATTTCGAGTATTTTCCATACTAAGAAGAAATTCTTCTCTATAGAAGTTTTATAGCATTGCTAGTTCAGATTTCTAACTTAATTCTGCTTTTAAAAAAAAAAAAAAAAACTTTAAATAAATCTCATAGAAATAGATTTAACCAACGTTTAAGGTTCACGACTAAACTAACCAAATAATACATATATATGTAATCATAAACTGTACCGAGAGCAAAAACAAATAGATCATTATAACATTGATTGTAAAGGAGGGGTTGAGCGAAACATGTATAGTCAAGCCATATAAGTATTCCATTTAATTTAGGGCTTATCTATACTCATTTAATTGATGTTATCGAATCTGTTATGCATTAATTCTATTCCAAGAAATTTCACCGGTCAAACCAACATTAATAATCTCGGCATATACGTTTTATGTGGAACATTAGACGTAATGGGAAATGCAATTATTAAAGTTGAAAAAAAAAAACCAATACGTAACCCTCATTTCTCCGCTAACAGAATTAGTATAACCTAATGAAATATGAAAATTAATCGTTCGCATAAGATGCATGTAATTTTAACCGGTGAGGAGACGTGCGTAGCCATGTCTGCGTAGCATTTAAACTATTCTTACTGGATAAACGCCATAAGGTCAGCTAGATCTGGCAAGAAAAAGAAAACTATTACTCATTACGTAGTGCTATAAAATTTCTGGTGCATGCAATTAGTAATGGCAAGGTAGCCACAAATTTCCAATCCCCGATTAAACATAAAATTCAGTAAAAACCGTGGCTGCCTGTAGTTATTTAGTAACTCGGCATGATAAAACCAAACTGTATTATGTTTATTAGTTGCCGACCAAAAAGAATATGTGATAACAAAGAAAAACAATGGATCGCGCATATATCTTAACAAAAGCCAGAATAGTGGTGATACGTCGGATTTAGAATAAAATCTTTTTGTTTTGCAGTCGAAATTTCAAAGTGTTATCCACAGAAATACCTTACTTCACATTATTTTCCTGAACTGGGAAGTATGATTATTTCGTTTAATATAAACGTTTGGTCTAACAATACCATATTAAAGTAATAATAATGTTTATCGATGCAACATAAACTGGAACAACATTTAAATACAAAGGAAAACGAAATCAAATCTAGGACAGTACGAAGTATGCTTATGGAAATATTGGGCAACTACCGAGAGTTCATGCGTAAGGTCACTTACCCTGAACTCTGCCACTGATACGATCCCGACAGAGGATCGATCTCAAACGATGCCTCTCGCACCTTAGCCGGGATGTTAAACATGATCACCTCTGTGAAACGAGGGTTTAATAGTAAATGAGTAAAAGAAATTTAAATACAAAAAAAAAACTAACATCAGAACTAAGCTGGGTGGGGAAAAGCGCGACATTTAAAATAACCCCACGTCTCTTACTACTTTCATACAGAAAAGATTTCATTCGCCGAATGCGCCTGATGGAAACAAAGAATAAACCAGAAATTCCTGACAATCACTGCTACGTCTCAGTGTACATCGATTCCTTCTAAACCTGGAGTTAGCAGGAGGAAAAACCAGTGACGGGGAGCAGTTGCGTGGTACCTGTAACCAAACCCAAACGTGCCATAAATACATTACACACACAAATTTAAATAAGTTCGGTTGCTATCGCAACCAGGAAGGAAGAGCTGGAACGAGAATGGCGTTCTCACTAGAAATGAAAGTGCAATGCGAGACAACCAGCACTCGCTCCGCGGGAATGAAAACGCCTCTTCCCTTGGGTATCAAACTCTTATTCGCCATTTAGCGGGAACAGTAATAACTTTGACTGGAAAAAAAACCTGCTACAATATCGTAGTGAAGAAATATTGGATTGAAAACACAATACGAATAAAATAAATAAAATTTCAGTCTTGGGTCGAAACACAAGACACAAACAACACGACCAAAATCAGGCTACCAAAATGCCGGTGATGACACGGTCGCCATTGTCATACACACCAAGCGATTCAGAACCCTGAAGCTTAGAAAAAAAAAGTGAATGAGAGATACAAAGGGAACTAAATCCGGGAAATGAAATAACAATGGCCAGAACGAGGGTTTAAAAAGGGGAAACCTCTGTCCAATTACCACGAATCCACAACTGTACACGCGGAAGCTGGTTTCAGGTTTAGCGTATATGGCGGAGACGCTAACCCTAAGCTGCATGGACCGAGAGTTGCACGAAATCCCGAGGGGGATTTTAAAAATCATGACGAACAAGACCAGCAGTACCATTTCATAGTGTTTGATTTTTTTTTCCACTCTAATTCTAAGTACTGTGCCGGTGAAATTTCGGCTAAACTCTGCGCTCCGTTCCTGCTGAAGTGAACCGCACCATGGCCGCATAGCGATTGTTGACACATGCCGGTTTCACCGAGCAGTAGCACCGTGGTTGGAAATCCAATTTTCTCGAGGCAAGAGAAATCAAACACCAACCTGTACCTTGCAAAATTTCAGCGCGTTGGAGGGAAACACGTGTATCTTTCCCCCACACGAAACTGGTTGGACGGCTGTGGCGAGTACTCATACAACTGAAGGTAGAACATTGCCGTGGCCGGCTTATCAACTGCACTCTCCAACAAAACGAAAAACGCATTTATTACCCTACGTATCGGAAAGTGAGAAATGCTAATAATGGTGCTTAAGAATTCATACAGGAGACATAACGCAGGTAGACTTTACATTAACGTAACGGTTACATAAAATATATATGATGGGAGTTTAAACCAGGGGGCAAGGTTCAACGTTGATTACATATGGTGGGAGCGTACCCATATACCACGTGATATGTATTGTAGTTTTATATAACCATTTTATATAACGCCCATCTTATAGTATGTGGAGTTAAATGGCGATAGAATAATCCCACTTTATGTGAATTTAAATGGTAGTATGAAAGTCTTATATTATGTGCGGTTAAATAGTAATGTAATAATCTTATATTGTGTGAAATTAAAAGGGAAATATATCAACCTTATGTTATGTGGATTTAAATGGAGATGTAATAATCTTATCTTAGGGGAAATGAAATGGTAAGATAATAGTCTTATATGATGTGATTTTAAACGAGTGGGATAATAGTTATACATAAATGATTTTAGTGAGTAGAACAATACCTACATATATATATATATAGATATATAATTGGATTTAAAATAGAAGCAAAAGATTCCAAGTGAAGATTGTAAGGGGTACTATAGCTACTAGAGACCAAAGAGGATACAATATCTTGGACCATAAATATAACGAAAAAAAAAAGTTTTGGAGGTGTGACAGACCCATGCTTCGAAAAAGAAACCAAGCAAGCGAAGAGTGTCCAAAAGATTGCAATTACAACAAGAAACCTTGGAAACGCCAGAGGAGGCAGGGCCATCCCATTCACCACCTTGAAGCCCTAAAAACATACCTTTATAAGATTACAAGGAAGATATGGATCGAGTTCTAGAGAAAATGACGGCATCCTATGAAACTAGAAGCCCATCTGAATAGCTGAGGAGCAAGAGGAACTATTAAACCAATCTGCCACCGCCAGCAGCTCTGGTCGCAGTTAGATATTACCTCACCAAGATGAATCACAAATTTTTAGGGCCTTGTATCCTCCCAAGAGTGATGGGGTGAATAGGGAAGAGCAGGTAGAAGGTGTAGCCGAATCTAAAAATCAATCAGGAGACACCATCCCTTTAAAACAAAATTCAAGCATGGAAACAGTCCCTCTAATGCCTGAAGAGAATAATATCTCACCCAATCGGGAAATTAATGAAAAATTAAGCTCTGGAGTACAAGTAGAAAATATCATCACAGAAAACCTTGAAACTGGCACCACCATTCCTGAAAACAAGGTTGTTGCTCCTCCATCCCCAGCTCTTATATTTTTTTATAGTTTGTAACATCATTTTTAAAATAATATTAGTTTATATGTTGATGATCTAATATTTACAGGCAATGATGATTACCTTGTTGAAAATTTTAAAACAATCATGAAAGAAGAATTTGAAATGACTGACATGGGTTTGTTAAGATACTTCTTAAGAATAGAAGTAGAACAAAATGAAAAAGGAATTTTTATTTTTCAAGCAAAGTATGTGAATCAAGTCTTGGAAAGATTTAATATGCAGGAGTGCAAATCTACAATTACTCCCACAGTATTGGGATTGAAGTTGAGTAAAGATGACAGTAGCAAGGATTTTGATCCAAGTTTATATAAAAGCATAGTTGGCAGCCTCATGTATTTGACTGCAACTAGGCCAGATACTATGCATGCTGTTAGTCTAATTTCCAGATTTATGGAGAAGCCAAAAGAAGCACATTGGCAAGCAGCAAAGAGAATTCTTAGGTATGTTAAAGGAACTAAAAGATTTGGTATTTTATATACTACTTCAGTAAATTCAGAGTTAGTTGGATACACTGACAGTGATTGGGCTGGAAGTGTAGATGATCAGAAGAGCACTTCCGGTTATGTTTTTCATATGGGTTCAGGAGCCATTTCTTGGGCTTCTAAGAAACAACCTATTGTAGCATTATCTACAACAGAGGTAGAATATGTGGCAGCTACAGCAGCAATGTGTCATGCAATTTGGATGAGAAGAATGTTGAGAAATTTATGTCAAGAACAGGTAAAAGGGACAATGATTTATTGTGACAATAGCTCATCTATTGCATTGTCAAAGAATTATGTGTTTCATAAAAGAACAAAACACATAGATACAAAATTTCATTATATGAGAGAATTGGTGAACAATGGTGAAATTGTTTTACAGCATTGTAAAACAGAGGAGCAATATGCAAATATTTTAACAAAGCCATTGGGGCAGAAGACCTTTGAATTTTTAAGAAAATTCTTGGGTATAATTGATAACCCAGCAGCTGACTTTAAGGGGGAGTGTTGAAATATTAAAGTCACCTGCCAGCCTTGGGCAGGAAGAAGAAAGTACAAAGGCAGCAGAAGCTTTGAGTGCACAACATTTTGTATTTAAGAAGAAAGAAAAATCCGTAAGGATGAATTTAATTATTATGGGCCGCAGCCACAAATGACAGATAAGAGATTAATTTTGTGTTATGGGCGAAGACATTTCTACAGAGGAATGAAGACATTCGTATTTCTCAACTACAGAGGAGCATAACTAATTAAAACAATCATTTCGGGCGTTTAAAGCCCTCACCAACCAAAATGAATGAAAATTGAATAAAACAGCGGAAAGACTTAAAGTTTTGAAAGAGGCAGGACAAGTGGTCCCCACCACTCTAGCACAAATCGCAAGATCGCAAGTTTAGATGTTAAGTGTCTTGTTGATGTGGATGTTTGCGATGTGCGATCATCGTGACATCGCACCATCGTAACATCGCAATGTCACATAATCGCCCTTCGCCCAAGCCAGAGTTTCGTTGATTGTTTGCGATATGCGATCGTCGCGCCATCGTACCATCGCAATATCGCACATTCATTGTGTTATCACCATATATATTTGAACCGCCGTTGAAAATCGCGATGCGATCGCAAATCGTGCCATCGCAAATCTCAAGTGTTCCACCTTTTGATTGATCACCAATTTGCGATGCGATCCCATCGCAAATCGCAAATGTTACATTGCGTGTTTTTTATTTGATCGTGCCATTGCAATATTGCACCATCGCATTTTTTGTTTGTACCACCGATCCGCCGATCGCAGATTGCTGACTGTGATGTGGTCCCCACTCGTACCTCGAGCATTTGATATCTTTTTTTGTTCCGCAAAGGTTTTCTTTTGTAATTTGGTTTTATATTTTATTTTAAGTTTTATATAGGTTTTATGTCTTTTTTATTCCCGTCACGCCATATAAAGTGAAAAAGGCCCAAAACCCTGTGTATTATTGTATTGTATTGTTTTGGTTCGTTTGCACAGCAGTGCATGAGAAAAGAAGAAAACACAACAGTGTTGGTTTTCAAAGAGACAGAGTGTGTTGTTTGAAGAACATAGATTTGTTCTGGAGCACTGCGTCTGTAGCAGTCTTGATAGTATTTTGTAAATCCCTCTGTGTGAGGAAAACTTTTGTAATGGTTTTTAAGTTCTGTTAATGAAATAGAAAGCATTTTCATGCAATCTCTGTCTGCAAGAAAAATTTGATTTTAACTTCTCTGTGTTGAAAGGGGAGTTTAATCACTCCATTTCTATTGTTTGGAATTCTCAATATTCCAACACAAAGCTCAGCTCTCATAGTTGGCTACTTATTTTCATCCATTCATTCATTAAGTAAAGGTAATCGACTCTAATGTCTGTCATGAAAATTGAAATAAACATTAGAAAATGAACGATAGTTGATAACGAAGGATCAAATAAATTCCTATATTGGCATTTTAGCTCACGGACAAATTTATCTATGAGATAATATGCGATTTTCTTATACCATTTGTCTTCTTTAAAAGAGATCTGCGGCGGGGTTCGGATGCAACAAAGTCGAGTGTAGAAGGGGGAGGAGGCCCATATTCGTGGGCATAATGTGACAGTCTCGAGAGTATTATGGAGTTGCTAAGCTAACTCAGAAAATACAACCAAACATCCATTTGTATTCTCCATAGCTTGCTCAATTTTGTTAGTTTGGAAGCAAAGCCAGGAGTTATGAATACAATATCGCAATGGCATCAGAATCAAATTCGGAAACCTCATCAATGTAACCAAAGGAAAAAATACCGCTATGTATCATATTTTGTACAGTGTTTCCATTTCAGTCATGTGATGCATGTCATTAAAAGCCCGATTTCATTGTTGTCGAACAATGCAATGACTAGCCATGTGACGGCTGTGACTATCTCCAAACTCTTATGATTTAATCAATTAAACTTTATTTTAATCTGACATGAAATTTGTTGAAATGATCATTTCAACTAAATAATATATTGATAAATAACAATCTAGAAAGTAAATAATATAATAAAGTAAAAAATTTAATCTCAATAGTGTATTAAAAAATACCATTTTTTATGATCGTTCAAGTTACCGCCATATATATATATATATATATATATATATATATATATATATATATAAACTAATATTATTTTAAAAATGATGTTACAAACTATAAAAATATATTATTAAAATGGTCATTTGTCATTTCTTAGTCGATAGGTATGGATGTTGAGTGACATGTTATTTAATGCATTGCAATGTATAGTTGTATAAGAATAATTATTTATAAAATTTTAACTAAATAAATAAATAAATTATTAGTAAAATGGAAATAAATATAAATATAAAAAAAAAAAAATATAAAAATAGGTAATATAGAAATAAATATAAATATAAGAAAAAAAAAAAAATATAAAAATTGTTAATAGAAATAAATATATTTTAGTTTTTGGTATTGGTTTTATAAATATTGATAAATATTTATGAGTAATGAGAGTTTTCAAATATGTTAAAGAGAAAGAGCTTAAGAGTTTAGGTAAATATTGTCTTTATTGGAAGTGAAAATAGAGGCTTCATGGGAGATTTTTTTCTAGGGAGGACTACCAATATTTAACTTTTTCAAAATGTAACGAAGTTAGTTGATAGACAAGTTCCCATGCTTGGATATGGGTCATGACATCAACAATATTTTCGTCTTGGACTTGCAGTTGTTGTATTATATCATAAATTTTTTTTTTTAGTGTTTAATTTAATTTGCACCTTGAAAGCAAAATTGATAAAATCAAAAGATTGACATTTGCTAGATTTATACTAGTGAGCTAATGTTTTAGCACAATGATTTTTCTCTCATAATACTTTATTTTCTTCCCAATTTCAATATACTTATGGACACCAGCTTTTGATAGAGTAAACTAGCAGTAAAAAAAAATAAAAAAAATTAAAAAAAAATTCATCACCATGGTCTCAGTAGTGAGAATTATTTCATAATTCCAAGGAAATTCTCATAAATTTGTGGCTCTACCTTATTACTTTGCTTCATATACTTATCTACTTATCAAATATAAATAAATGCAAATTTATAACTTTGTCAACTAGTTTTGGAATAAAATCATCACTACCTACAACCATGCTCACACCGCAATTTATTAGTGAAGGTTTGAGTAGCGATGACTTATTTCATTTATGAAGAATATTGTTGCTACATATTGAACTCATTGGCATTGGTATTTTGTGCCAATTATTTTCATTTTTTTCTTGTCTCATAAACTTTTTTTTCATCCCGGTTTTTCTCCTATTCTCCTCTACTCTTCAACATTATCTTCAAGTTCTCTTTTAGCTAGTTCCTATTGCTTTATTTTTTCTATTTCAACTTCAGCTCCTTGTTTTTCTTCTCTTATCCTATCTTTCTCCACTTTAAATATCTTTATGTTAGTTTCAATATTTTCCTCACATTTATTCCTTGTTTCTTGTTTCTTCTTGGATTCAATCTCTTGCTTTATTTTCTTCTTATCTTCTACATAAAAATTGGCTTTATTTTCAAATTCTACTCTTCATTAACATTTCTACCTTCACTCTAGGATTGACCTCTTTGGTAGTTCTTCTTCCATAGCTATATTTACTTGCACCTCTTCTTTTCTTTTGGCATCAACCATTTCTCTAGGTTTTTATAGTGCTTCCAACCTTATGTTTTCTTGCTCTTTCCTTTTTTGCTAAAGAACTTATCTTTCAGCTTTAACAAAAATTAGCTTCCTCTTTGTTTTTCCTCAGCAATAACCTATATATTAGTCAATAATTATTCATAATTTAATGTTTGTATGAATATTTTAAAGGTAATTTTCTTCATGCTTGTAATGGTACAAGATTCATCGTAACTTTTCGATTTTCAACAATTCTCAGGGGAGTGCAATATGGAAGATAATGAATATATGTATATATAGTCAACGTTTTAAATAGAATATATCTTATTATGATACTTCAGAACTATAAGTTTATGTTTTAAAAGTTGGAAGAGAGAGGACACAATAGGTCATTACAACTTATTTGGTGACTATATCACGAGATAAAAAAAATATAGTAGGTTAAAGGGATTTTTTATTTATATATTTGATAATATGAAGAGATGGGAGTTTTAAATCATTGATAAATTCAAGAGTTTATGGTGGTGACAAGAGATGAAATTCCACTTCAACCACAATTGGTAGTAGAACCGTTCGAACGATGGGCAATGGATTTTGTTGGACCATTCAACCCACCACCGAACCATAAAATATGCATACTAGTTGCCATAGATTACGTAACAAAGTGGGTAGAAAAGGTGGCCTTATCAAGAGCCATGAAAGAATCTGTAATTAAATTCCTTTTTGAGCTATTTTTGAGATACGATTTACTATCAGAAGTGATAACCGATGGAGGGACACAGTTTTTGGGTAATAAAATTACAGCCACCCTAAAGAATCACGATATCATCCATAGAGTGACGTCTCCTTACCACCTGCAGGCAAACATGCAGGTTGAAAGTACCAAAAAATTCCTTGAGGAAATTCTTACTAAAACAGTATCAGCACATCACCAGGACTGGGACACTAGACTACCAGAGGCCTTGTGGGCTTACCATGCAATGTGGCGAAACACCATAGGATATTCTCTGTATCATCTGATCTTTGGAAGAGAGCCTATTTTTCCTATTGAATTTGAGATAAAGACCTTAAGGACAACATAGGAGGTAGGGTTGGACTTGATGGAGGCTTAGATTAAAAGACTCCAACAAATAAATGAGCTAGATGAAATACGACTACTGGCTCTGCAACGCACAGAAATCATACAACAACAATGAGCTAAGTAGCATGACAACCTTATCAAAAAGAAGTCATTCCAAAAAGGAGATTGGGCACTTCTTTGTGACTCCAGATTCAATATTTTCTAGAGAAGTTGCAAACAAGGTGGTTTAGTCCATATGAAGTTCAAGAAGTACACAACAATGGTACCCTCACCTTGACCGCCATAGATGGGTCTGGTTCTACATTTCGAGTCAATGGGCATAGAGTGTGCCTCTATCACAAACCTCTTACAAAGGATACTTTCTGCCATCAGGTACGCAATGATCCTATTATCCAAGTTCTAGCATAAGGGGGTGATAACCCCACAACTTTAAATACATAAGAGCCTGTTGTTTCCTTTTGTAAATATTGTATATAATTTCAATGCAATTTTTTTATTATTCTGTTATACATTCTTCATATTCACAATGGTGTCATTTTCCTTCATCACCCCTTGTTTTTTTTTTTCTTTTTCCTTTTCAAATATTAGAAAAACTACTTTTCAATCCCATTGAACAGTTGTTGTTCAATCGGATTGAACAACCGTGTTTTTGCAATTTTTTTCTTTGTTGTTCAAATCTTTGAACGACTACTGTTAAGTCCCATTGAACAGTTGTTCAATCAGGCTAAAAAACCATTTTTTTTTGTTTTTTCTTTGCAGTTCAAATCTTTGAATGGCTGATGTTCAATCCCATTGAACAACTACTATTCAATCGGATTTAATAGATGTCTTTTTGTGTTTTTATTCATTGGTGTTCAAATATTTGAACGGTTGTTGTTCAATAAAATTGAACATTTTCTATTCAATCAGACTGAACAACCGTGTTTTGCATTTTTACAGCTGCTGTTAAAATATTTGAACGCTTGCTGTTTAATCCAATTGAACAACTGCTATTCAATCAGATTGAACAGTCCTGTTTTTTTGTGTTTTTCTTTGTTGTTTAATCATATATAACAACTGATTTTTTTCCTCTTTAAGCACGATTCTTATTTCTTTTTTTTGATGATCTCTCCTCAAAAAAACCTCTCCTCATCCCACACCCCAGCTGTAAAACACATTTTTGAGTGGGAATTGGCACTTGAAGAGGAGAAAAGTAGCGATATTACTAATATGATGATCCTTTGAAAATTTAATGGAAATATCTACTTCGGAAGCTGACATGGTACATCTATAAAATGGACGGCTAAGACATCTCCTATTTAAAAATGTTATTACACGATACATAGTCTTATAATGGTATATATTTCTACACTCTCGAGTAGTATTTCCGTTTGACATAAATATTTAGGAATAAGGAGTATTAATTGTATTGGAATTCTTTTTTTTACTTCACACACCATCCCTAAATCTTAAGGAGTTAATGAGCCTCCCTTCATGTATAAAGAATAAATATTATTCTTGCATGAATTTTTTAAAAATAGAATAGGGGGTCTCATCACGAGCCAGCCTACCATGATCATAAGGGTTCAGCAGGTGAGATGCCCACAATGGCCAACACACCAGGGTAATGACCTTCTTAACTGCTTGAAGGACAGGAGGTCTCATCATGAGCCGGCCTGATCACTCTATTACAATCCCAGTGAATGGCACTATGACTATCTAGCTACCACACCAGCACAGTGGTCTCTTCATAAAACAAAACAAAATGCCTAATTTAAAAAAAAATAAGTACTATGTCTATATGCAAATTTTTAAGAGAGAATAGGGGGACTCATCACGAGCCAACCTACCATGATCATAAGGATTTAGCAGGTGACACACGCATAATGGCAAACACACCAGGGTAATGACCTTCTCAATTGCTTCAAGGATAGGAGGTCTCATCACAAGCCGGCCTGATCACTCTGTTAGAACTCTAGTGGGTGGCACCTTGAACATTTGGCCACCAAACCAGCACGGTGATCTCTCCATAAAATTGGAAAAATAACTACTTTTACATAAAGGATTCTCGCTCATTTTTTGGGTTTAAATAGCAACCCTGTCGACGTTATGAACGCTAGCTAGCAGCGGTGGCTCTGTTTGTGGTATGAGAGTATATTATAACGATAGCCAATTACTCATACATATACCTTATCTCTTATTTCCATCCATTTCCAAGATAAATCAACTACTCAAATTAGTGATAATACTATTTGAATGCATAAGTAGCTATAAATGAACTATGCTTTCATGTTTGAATTCTAGGATGACAGCCCCAATAATTATCTATCATAATCATGCTTCCATCACACCATACCATTAAATAAGGACATCCTATCATAATAATTGTTGTATTGATTTCTTCCCATCTTCGGTCACTTCCGCATGAGATACACTTATGATAAATTCCAATTCTAACCTTTAAAACCACACGCATTCATAATTGTTACAATCACTCCTCTTTCCTTGAGCTCCAAGGCCACGGACATCGTTATCGTGTACAGACTGTGATTACTAATCCCTGACATTTTCCCACATATGCATTCATGATTGATTAAATCTCTCTTTTACTTAAGGACGTGGACGCCGTTATTTCGAGAGAGGGGGTGTAAATATCCATCAATATTAAGCATGTGAATTCCGTGCACAAATTTCGTTGGATACACTGATAAGACCAAAATATCATTGCAATTACGATATGACGTTACCTACATTTATGACAAAAGGCTGGAATTTATTTTTCTCTTGTATGAAGTGTTTATTCTAACCGATAGGGCCGAAAGAAAACATAGACAGAAGGGGAAATTAGCTCAATAGAACGCAGCAGCCATTTGAGGGAACTCTCTCCGGAATGAACCTATGACCTTCCCAATCTCAGACGCAACTCACACCATTCTCCAACAAGTTGGTTGGATGCCATACTTACACAAGCTGGAAGGGTTTGACACAGAGATAGCAATCAAATTCCTGCATAACCTACAGGAGGGACATACCAGACTCAATAGAAGGATTATACCGGTCACATAGGATATCATTGCTGAAGTTTCTGGAATGCCAAAAAAGGGAGAAATATTGACAGAAAAGCAGCTTGTTCTACGAGAGGCAATCGCAGTGTACTAGGATCCAGGAGAACCATTGGAACAAAAAGGAAAGGGGATTAAACCTACCTCTCTACAACAACCATGGCAGGAATTGGTAGCATTCATCTAAATATTCATCACATGCAATAGATGCCAAGACGTGGTAAAACCATGTCAACTCAAATTGTTAGTTGTTCTTAAACAAAAGATTTCAGTTAATCTGCCTTCTTGCTTAAATTTTGTACATTACACTGTTGTTCGAATGAGAAAGGCTAAAAACCCCCAAGCAGCCGTCAACCACCATGGTTTAATCAAGTTAATTATCATGCATGAATAAGGCAAACAATAGACATCCTAGGACAACTTTGTTAACCATGTCGTGCATGCACATGAGGAAAACACTGTTGGGATCGAAATTGAGCTCCCTAAAATGAACATACCTAGAGGAACAAGAATTAAAAATACCCATGCTTCGAAAACAAAACCAAGCAAGTGAAGATGGTCCAAAAGACGACAATTACATTAAGAAACCTTGGAAACGCCAGAGTAGGCAGGCCCATCCCATTCACCATATTTAAGCCCTCAAAACATACCATTATAAGACTACGAGGAAGATATGGATTGATTTCTAGAGAAAATGAGGGCATCCTGTGAAACTATAAGCCCATCTGAATAGCTGAGGAGCAAGAGGAATTGTTAAACCAATCTGCCACCACCGGCAGCTCTGGCCGCAGTTAGATATTACCTCACCAAGATGAATCACAAGGTTTTAGGGCCTTCTCTCCTCCCAAGAGTGATGGGGTGAATAGGGAAGAGTAGGTAGAAGGTGTAGCCTTATCTGAAAATCAGTCAGGAGACACCGTCCCCTTAGAACAAAATGCAAGCATGGAAACAATCCCCGTAACGCCTGAAGGGAATAATATCTCACCCAATTGAGAAATTAATGCAAAAGTAAGCTTTGGATTACAAGTAGAAAATATCATCACAGAAAACCTTGAAAATGGCACCACCATTCTTAAAAACAAGGTTGCTGCTCTTCCATCCCCTCCCAAAACTAGGCCAGAAGAGAATTTCGCTGAAAAGAAGTTGAAGAAAATGAGAAAAACTTGTGAAAGGTTAAAGAAAATGATAAAACATTTGAGGAAACAGCTGAAGGAAGTAATCAAGGCTCGGAAGCCTAAGAAAGAATTGATTACCACAGAAACCCAAACAGAGCTTTTCACCAATTTGATAGACACTGCTGAGGTTGAGGTACAAACTGACTTAGTAAATACTGTTGAGATTGAGGTACAGACAGACCTTGTGGACACTATTGAAGCCTTTGTGCAAACTAGGCTGGACTTTAGAGAAGAAAAGGGAACCGAAACGGTGGAAGCCCCTGCCTACGCTCTTCTGGTAGAAAAGGCTGCCAATCAAAAATTGCATAATGAATTAATTCGAGCACATCATGAGTTAGCACAATGCAGAAAGGAATTAGTGCCCACACAAGAGTATTAGGCACTGTTAAAGAAATTCACAGACCTTTCTGCAACAGAGCATGAGACATTTTCTCAACTCAGAGAAGAAAAAGTGAAGGTAAAGAAAGCACAGGATTAGGTGGGACAAGCTAAGAAGCAAGCCACTATGGTTTGCTCTCTGTACTCTGATGTGCTAACATGCAGGGCACCAGCCACCAACTATGCCCTATTTCTAGTAGAACAGTAGCTGTTACTGAAGATCAAGGCTGTCGGGGCAGGGAAGCCCATGACTTTTAAAACCATAGAGGAATTTTTCCATTGCTGCAATGATCAAAATGAGCAGGTCCAATACCTCTTGTGTGAACTATACATGCACAACTTCTTCTTAGAGGAGGACAGGGACAGTAATCCCAACCCCTTTATAGAAGATATTCAGTTCCAGGCTTTCCTCTCTTTTTCTAAAAACCAGACTCGGTGGGCTAAAGCCTACAACATTTTCTAGAAGAGGGAACATGGCCTAGACCTGTGGGTTAGAGGGCAGCCTAGTGGACCCCTGCATCTATTCACACAACATAAGAATTTCATGTAAAGAAAGGGAGTAAGGACTAAAATGGGGCCTATCCATCAGGACATTATATAACATGGGTAGGAGTATTTCGAGGAAATTCAGGAAGCAGCTCTGGAAGCAGCCAAACAAAGGTGGATGGCCTCCACGAACAACGTTAAAAACAGAGAGACATTTGGCTACAAAAACTTCAAAGCGGCTGCCTCCATATTCCTTTTATACAACAATCTAGTCTTAAACATGGGCCCTACATGGATAGGATTCAGGTACATATGACCTCTCATCTCTTACCCCCTGAGGGTTATGATCATGGTTACGAGCTGCCTGAAGGGCACAAAAATGCTGCCTTTGCAAATATCAGACAGAGACATGGCTTTTGAGCCTATAAAGAAGAAGTCTACCGTAATCCTATCATAATCATTTTTTTGCACGAGGACCTGCAAATAGCTAAGCGGGGGAGTATGTTGGGCCAAGAATGAGGTACATTTTCACCCTTCCTTTACCAAAAAATTTTATCCACCTTTATGAATTTTTCCTCATCTTAACAGTAAAGGAAAGGAAGATTAATGTAAAATCAAGACAAAACGAACTAATAGTAAAAGGGATGTTTTACAATGGGAAATCGACTTTTTATATCTTTATTTACGGGGAAATAAGTAGTTGAATCAATGATGACCAGAAGACAGCTGAAATATAGAGACTAACGGAACCATGATGACTACCATGGACAGGCGGAAGAGGGAATGGCACCTCCATGTCTAAGGAACTCAAACGACATCCACAAGCAGCAAAATCTCGTATGGAAAAGACCATTACCACTGTTGTAATCACCTTGACAAGGCCAAAAACGAACAAGATAGATAGATCAGAATAGATACTTTATTCTGTAATAGATGTATCAGGACAGGATTGTCCAATTATATCAATGTATTAACTTTCAACTTAATAAAGGTCTTGGCATTTTTTTAGTTAATTTCTAAGTTTTCCATAGCGGCAGACTTATGGTGGTTTAGGCCCAGCCCCGGGAATTTCTGTGCTAATCTCTATGCTATACGTTCAATTACAGAATTTACGTTTCAGTCATCAAATACGTTTTATGAGATATCATTTAATTTGTTGAATTGTGAACATAAGATACTATAGCTTTCTCTTTCATTATAATAGTTCATTATTCATGTTTCCTTGTTTACAATGAATGCTTTCATAGTTTTTAGATGCTTTCATCATTTCTGAATGATTTTATACTCGTTTCATTTGTTTTAGCATGACTGTTGTTCAATTATGTAAATAGCTAAGAGTTGGATCTTTCCATCATTAATGTAAGGCGTCTAGTTGTTAATTGATTCAAAGAGATGTCATCTATTTAATTTAAAAAGAGAATTCCATTGCAAAATTAGATAAGAAATTACTATTCAATTTATTGAAGTTGTTTTTCAATTCCGTAGGACTGTTGTTCAATTCACTTGTGTGTTGTTCAATCATAGGTTGCTCTTTTCTGCACTTAGACAGAACAGTTAAACATAATTTTACAATTCCATTTCCTTTTGAATTGATTGAGCTTTGAGAATTAGATAGTCATCTTTATGGCAATATAGAGTAGGGGTTCTTTGATATCACTTGCATCTACTATGCTCACAATCCTGAAATAATAAGACTTGCCCTGGGTTGACAGTTGAATGAGAAGCATCGAAATTGGCTATAACAATCACCTTTATGACCCAACAGAAGTGTCAGTGACTTTCGGGTGTGCTAAGGAGGGAGTGACGTCAAGTTATGTTAGGAAGTGTTAAGGCATGCTAGAGGCCAGGGAGCACATGAAAATATGTGCTAGGTTCCATGGTGTACCAATGCTTGCTAGGCTAGAGTGTTTTGGAGTGGCTCAGAAAAATAAGGGAGCACTTGTCTCAAATGCATGGAAGTGAATGAATAAGAGTGTGTAACAATGAGTAGCAATGAGTTCTAGGCGTGCTAAGGAGGGATTTTAAAGGTATGCTAGGTAGTGCCAAGGAATTATAGAGTGCGAGGGTGACATGCTAGGATGTGCCAAGTGCTAGGTTGCATCAATGCATGCTAGGGAGTGCCATGGAAACACAAGGGAGAACTAGTTCAAAATGCATGAAAATGAACGAATAAGGATGTGTGATAGGGAGTGTCAATGAGTTTCAAGTGTGATAAGGAGGGAGTAGCAAGGTTATATGCTAGGAAATTCCAATGTATGCTAGAGTGGTAGGGCATGTGATGGAGTGTTACTGTGTGCTAGGGAGTGCCAAAGCATGCCAAGGAATGGAGGGGATGCTAACACATGACAGATAATGCGAAGGGATTCTAAGACCCGCTATGCGATATGGGATGTTAAGATGTAAACTCTGTTGCTAATTTATTTTACTCCCACAGTTGGATGTGAGCCTTGTCTTGGTAACTTGTTAAGTTGGATGAGTTGAAATTGGACATGAGTAGCATAATATGAGTTATAGGTAGCTTTTAGGTGAAAAAGGCATATGTTCAATTTCCACGACACATGAGAATCTAGGTTTTGTCTTAGAATATTTAATGCAAACACACTCAAGTGCCAGAACACATCTTCTTTAATGCACAATGAAATCTACACAAATCAAGGAATCAACTAGTGCACATGATAAGTTTCCCATTTTCAAACCCTTCCTCATTATATTACAAACTACAATAAAACAAGCTAGAGCTCATGTAACATGGATCGTGACTCTTTACAATCACACTAAAACAAGGAATACAACTAGGGCTCAATCACCCTTTCCAACACTTTTTATGGGTCCCATGCATCATTATGGCACTCATGGACCCAAGTATGCCTGCTAGAAGGCCCTAAGACATAAGTTGACCTCTTGTGAGGCTTATTATTCCATGTATGAGCTGATAGCTTGGTCGGATTGTCACAAAAATTTAGGGTTACTTTCATATTATTTTATGTTTAGGGGCTAATGTAGGCCCATAAGCTAATTCTATCAACTCCTAATCAATGTATAAATAGGAGTTAGTTGGATTCATTTGTATCATCACTTGACTTGGGATCTCCCTATCTTTAGAGAACTTTGAATTTTTCCTTGCAGGACTATTTTGGATGATGGATGCATTTTGATGTATGGATTGGACTATTTTTATCTTCAAGCTTTGTTTTTATCTTAACTATGCTTCATAGTAATAAATACAATTAAATCAAGTGACAAAATTTTCATTATGAATATCGACCATAGTTAGAAAATCAACATCTTGAATTCAATATGTATGGAGATATTATGGTGAGCATCAAAAGGGTCGATGTGTGTAATTGTATGTGCTATAGAGGTTTACATATCTTGCGAAAACTAGGGAAACTGTCATGAACACAAAGTTACAAAAGTTAGAAACCTTTTTTAATGAAATAAAAAGAAATATACATAGCCTATTGTAGGGGAATAAGCTATGATACCTTAAGAACATAATATATCAAGAGAAATGAAGGAAAAATTAAATATTATTATTGGAAGTGCTTATAATATTGCTCAACTAAAAATTTATGTCTTGGTAATGAAGGAAAGGGCTTGGAAAAAAAATAATAGTTGTAACTTTTGACTCGAAACGAAATAGCTTTTATTCAATAAAACAATTAACTCTTGCAAGTGGTATTTACCTTAAATAATTTATATTCCTTTTGAATTATATTGGGATGTGACATGTTGCTATGCAGGTTAATAAGGAGTAATTCTCATAGCGAATATAATAATTACCTTCATACTTCTTTATTACCATATACATTTACCATTACTCACATTCCCCTTCAGGTAATGGTTTCCTTTCATGGGTATTTCTATAGTTTCTACAAGTGTTTTAGACTTTTATTTTATTTTTAGGTTAGCGTATTCATATTCTAATGTGCAAGAATCCTATGTGGAAATTAAATCTATATCTTGTCCTTTTAACATGCCTTTATCTCCTCCAAGAAACCAAACCTAGCTTACCCTAGCCTATCTTTGTCTAGCATGGACTACTCCAGCCTAACCTAGCATAGTCTACTCTAGGTTATCCTAACCTCTCATGGTGTAGACTAGCCTACTCTATCCTATCCTAGCCTAACCTATCCTAACCAAGCCTACTCTAACCTAGCCTAGCCTACGCTACTCTAGCGTTTCCTACACTGCATAGCTTACTCTATCCTAGCCTAAAATAATCTAGGATACTTAACCTAGCCTAGCCTTCTAGATCCTAACCTAGCCTACTATTTCCTAGCCTTGGTGACTCTTTTCTAGCCAAACATGCTCTAGCCTAGCCTAGCCTAGCCTACACTAGCCTACACTAGCCTAGCATAACCTAGCCTACTATAGTCTACCCTAGCCTTCTCTAGTGTAGCCTAGTGTTCTCTAGCCTAGATTTTTCTCAACTTAGGTTAGCCTACTCATGGTTAGCCTACTTAGCCTAGTGCAGTCTACTATTGCCTAAGCTAGCTTACTTTTTTCTACGATAGCCTACCCTTTCTTAATTGAGCATACTCTAGTCTAAAATACCGTACCCCGCTCTATGCTAGTCTAGTTTAGCTTACTCTAGCTTAGCCTACTCTATCCTAAACTACTCTATTCAAAACTACTCTAGTCTAGCCTACTCTTTCATAACCTAGCATAGCCTACTCTAGCCTAACATAAACTACTCCAGTTGACCCTATCATAGCTTGACCTATTCTACTCTAGCCTAGCCGAGCCTAACCTGGCCTAGCCATACCTACTCTATCCTAGCATAGTTTATCCTAACATTGTCCACTCTAGCCTATTCTAGCCTCTAGCTCACCCTATCCTAACCTAGTCTAGTCTACTATATCCTAGTCTACTCTATCCTAGCTTAGCCTAACATAGCCTAGCCATACCTTCTCTATCCTAACCTACTCCATCCTAAAATATTCTAGGTTAGAATATTCTAGCCTAGCCTAGCCTAGCGTTGCCTAACCTAGCCTAGCCTAACCTAGCCTAGCCTAGCCTAGCCTGGCCTAACCTAGCCTATCATAACCTAGTCAACCCTAGCCTACAACCACCTAGTGTAACTTATCCTACACTTTCCTAGCCTAGCCTAACCTATCCTAGCCTAGCCTAGCTTAACCTAACCTAGCCCACCCTAGCCTAGCCTAGCCTCCTATAGACTAGCCTAACATAGCCTTGCCTAGCCTAACCTAACTTGGCCTACCTTAGTCTCACCTAGCCTAACCTAGCCTAACCTAACCTAACCCAGTCTAGCCTAACCTAGCCTAACCGAACCTACCCTACCCTGGGCTACCCTAGGCTAACCTAGCCTTTCCTAGCCTAGCCTATTCTACCCTAGCTTATCCTAACCTAGCCTAACCTAACCTTACCGTGTCTATTCTCTGACTTAGTTACACCTCAATCATCTTTTTTCACAAGGACCTGCAAATAGCTAAGCGGGGGAGTATGTTGGGCTGAGAATGAGGGACATTTTCACCCTTCCTTTACCAAAAAGTTGTATCCACCTTTACAAATTTTTCCTCATCCTAACAGTAAAGGAAAGGAAGATTAATGTAAAATCAGGACAAAACGAACTAACAGTAAAAGGGATGTTTTACAACGGGAAATTGACTTTTTATATCTTTATTTACGGGGAAATAAGTAGTTGAATCAATGATGACCAGAAGACAGCTAACAGATAGAGACTAACATAACCATGATGACTACCATGGAAAGGCGAAAGAGGGAAATGCACCTCCATGTCTGAAGAACTCAAACGACATCCACAAGCAGCAAAATCTCGTATGGAAAAGACCGTTACCACTGTTGTAATCGCCTTGAAAAGGCCAAAAATGAACAATATAAATAGATCAAAATAGAGAATTTATTATCTAATAGATGTATCGAGACAACATTGTCCAATTATATCGATGTATTAAATTTCAACTTAATAAAGGTCTAGGCATTTTTATAGTCAATTTCTGAGTTTTCCGTAGCGGCATACTTCTGGTGGTTTAGTCCCAGCCCTAGAAATTTCTGTGCTAATCTCTATTCTATACGTTCAATTACAGAATTTACGTTTCAGTCATCAAGTATATTTTATGAGATATCATTTAATTGGTTGAATTGTGAACATAAGATACTACAACTTTCTCTTTCATTATAATAGTTCATTATTCATGTTTCCTTGTTTACAATGAATGCTTTCATATTTTTTAGATGCTTTCATCATTTCCCAATGATTTTATACTCGTTTCATTTGTTTTAGCATGACTGTTGTTCAATTATGTAAATAGCTAAGATTTGGATCTTTCCATCAGTAATGTAAGGCGTCTAGTTGTTAATTGATTCAGAGAGATGTCATCTATTTAATTTAAAAAGAGAATTCCATTGCAAAATTAGATAAGAAATTACTATTCAATTTATTGAAGCCGTTGTTCAATTCTGTAGGACTGTTGTTCAATTCATTTCTATGTTTTTCAATCATTGGTTGCTCTTTTCTACACTTACTTAGACAGAATAGTTAAACATAATTTTAGAATTCCATTTCCCTTTGAATTGATTAAGCTTCAAGAATTATATAGTACTCTTTATGGTAATATAGAGTAGGGGTTCTTTGATATCACTTGCATATACTATGCTCACAGTCTTGAAATAATAAGACTTTCCCTGAGTTGACAATTGAATGAGAAGCATCGAAATTGGCTATAACAGTCACCTTTAGGACCCAACAGAAGTGTCAGTGACTTTCGGGTGTGCTAAGGAGGGAGTGACGTCAAGTTATGTTAGGAAGTGTTAAGGCATGCTAGAGGATAGGGAACACATGCTAATATGTGCTAGGTTCCATGGTGTGCCAATGGTTGCTAGGCTGGAGTGTTTGGGAGTGGCTCAGAAAAATAAGGGAGCACTTGTCTCAAACGCATGGAAGTGAATGAATAAGAGTGTGTAACAATGAGTATCAATGAGTTCTAGGTGTGCTAAGGAGGGATTTTAAAGGTATGCTAGGTAGTGCCAAGGAATGCTAGAGTGTGAGGGCGACATGCTAGGATGTTCCAAGTGCTAGGTTGCGTCAATAAATGCTAGGGAGTGCCATGGAAACACAAGGGAGAACTAGTTCAAAATGCATGAAAATGAATGAATAAGGATGTGTGATAGGGAGTGTCAATGAGTTTCAAGTGTGATAAGGAGGGAGTAGCAAGGTTATATGCTAGGAGATTCCAATGTATCCTAGAGTGCTAGGACATGTCATGGAGTGTTAGTGTGTGCTAGGGAGTGCCAAAGCATGGCAAGGAATGGAGGGGATGCTAACACATGACAGATAATGCCAAGGGATTCTAAGACGCGCTATGCAATATGGTATGTTAAGATGTAAACTCTGTTGCTAATTTATTTTACTCCCACAGTTGGATGTGAGCCTTGTCTTGGTAACTTGTTAAGTTCGATGAGTTGAAATTGGACATGAGTAGCATAAGATGAGTTTTAGGTATCTTTTAGGTGAAAAAGGCATATGTTCAATTTCCGCGACACATGAGAATCTGGGTTTTGTCTTAGAATATTTAATGCAAACACACTCAAGTGCTAGAACACATCTTCTTTAATGCACAATGAAATCTACACAAATCAAGGAATCAACTAGTGCACATGATAATTTTCCCATTTTCAAACCCTTCTTTATTATATTACAAACTAAAATACAACAAGCTAGAGCTCATGTAACATGGATCGCGACCCTTTACAATCACACTCAAACAAGGAATACAACTAGGGATCAATCACCCTTTCCAACACTTTTGATGGGTCCCATGCATCATTATGGCACTCATGGACCCAAGTATGCCTGCTAGAAGGCCCCAAGACATAAGTTAACCTCTTGTGAGGCTTATTATTCCATGTATGAGTTGATAGCTTGGTCGGATTGTCACCAAAATTTAGGGTTACTTGCATATTATTTTATGTTTAGGGGCTAATGTAGGCCCATAAGCTAATTCTATCAACTTGTAATCAATGTATAAATAGGATTTAGTTGGGTTAATTTGTATCATCACTTGACTCGGGATCTCCCTATCTTTGGAGAACTTTGAATTTTTCCTTCGAGGACTATTTTGGATGATGGATGCATTTTGATGTATGGATTTGACTATTTTTATCTTCGAGCTTTGTTTTTATCTTAACTATGCTTCACAGTAATAAATACAATTAAATCAAGTGACCAAATTTTCATTATGAATATCGACCATAGTTAGAAAATCAACATCTTGAATTCAATATCTATGGAGATATTATGGTGAGCATAAAAAGGGTCGATGTGTGTAATTGTATGTGCTATAGAGGTTTACATATCTTGCGAAAACTAGGGAAACTGTCATGAACACAAAGTTACAAAAGTTAGAAACTTTTTTTAATGAAATAAAAAGAAATATACATAGCCTATTGTAGGGGAATAAACCATGATACCTTAAGAACATAATATATCAAGAGAAATGAAGGAAAAATGAAATATTATTATTGGAAGTGCTTATAATATTGCTCAACTAAAAAATTTATATGTCTTGGTAATGAAGGAAAGGGCTTGGAAAAAAAAAATAGTTGTAAGTTTTGACTCGAAATGAAATACCTTTTATTCAATAAAAAAATTAACTCTTGCAAATGGTATTTACCTTAAATAATTTATATTCCTTTTGAATTATATTGGCATGTGACATGTTGCTATGCAGGTTAATAAGGAGGAATTCTCATAGCGAATATAATAATTCCCTTCATACTTTTCTTTTACCATATACATTTACCATCACTCACATTCCCCTTCAGGTAATCGTTTCCTTTCATGGGTATTTCTATAGTTTCTACAAGTGTTTTAGATTTTTTATATGATTTTTAGGTTAACGTATTCATCTTCTAATGTGCAAGAATCCTATGTGGAAATGACATATATATCTTGTCCTTTTGACATGCCTTTATCTCCTCCAAGAAACCAAACCTGGCTTACCCTAGCCTATCTTCGTCTAGCGTGGACTACTCCAGCCTAACCTAGCATAGTCTACTCTAGGTTATCCTAACCTCTCATGGTGTAGACTAGCCTACTCTATCCTATTCTAGCCTAACCTATCCTAACCAAGCCTACTCTAACCTAGCCTACCCTAGGCTACTCTAGCGTTTCCTACACTGCATAGCTTACTCTATCCTAGCCTTGGTGACTCTTTTCTAGCCAAACATGCTCTAGCCTAGCCTAGCCTAGCCTACACTAGCCTACACTAGCCTAACATAACCTAGCCTACTATAGTCTACCCTAGCCTTCTCTAGTGTAGCCTAGTGTTCTCTAGCCTAGATTTCTCTCAACATAGGCTATCCTACGGATGGTTAGCCTAGTGTAGTCTACTTTAGGTTAGCCTACTTAGCCTAGTGCAGTCTACTATTGCCTAAGCTATCTTACTCTTTGCTACAATAGCCTACCCTTGCTTAATTGAGCATACTCTATTCTAAACTATCGTACCCCGCTCTATTCTAGTCTAGTTTAGCTTACTCTAGCTTAGCTTACTCTTTCCTAAAATACTCTATTCAAAACTACTCTAGTCTAGCCTACTCTTGCATAACCTAGCATAGCCTACTCTAGCCTAACATAACCTACTCCAGTTGACCCTATCATAGCTTGACCTATTCTACTCTAGCCTAGTCGAGCCTAACCTGGCCTAGCCACACCTACTCTATCCTAGCATAGTCTATCCTAACATTGTCCACTCTAGCCTATTCTAGCCTCTAGCTCACCTTATCCTAACCTAGCCTAGTCTACTCTATCCTAGTCTACTATATCCTAGTCTACTCTATCCTAGCTTAGCCTAACGTAGCCTAGCCATACCTACTCTATCATAGCCTAATCCATCCTAAAATATTCTAGTATAGACTATTCTAGCCTAGCTTAGCCTAGTGTTGCCTAACCTAGGCTAGCCTATCCTAGCCTAGCCTAACCTAACCTAGCATAGCCTAGCCTGGCCTAACCTAGCCTATCATAACCTAGTCAAGCCTAGCCTACAACCACCTGGTGTAACTTATCCTACACTTTCCTAGCCTAGCCTAACCTATCCTAGCCTAGCCTAGCTCAACCTAACCTAGCCCACCCTAGCCTACCCTAACCTAGACTAGCCTAGCCTAGCCTCCTATAGACTAGCCTAATATAGCCTTGCCTAGCCTAACCTAACTTGGCCTACCTTAGTCTCACCTAGCCTAACCTAGCTTAACCTAACCTAACCGAGTCTAGCCTAACCTAGCCTAACCGAACTTAACCTACCCTGGGCTACCCTAGGCTAACCTAGCCTTTCCTAGCCTAGCCTAGTCTACCCTAGATTAACCTAACCTAGCCTAACCTAACCTTACCTAACCTAGCCTAGCCTAGCCTTGCCTAACCTAGCCTAAACTAACCTAACCGAACCTAGCCTAACCTAACCTAACATTGGATAACCTAACCTAACCTAACCTAACATAGGCTAGCCTAACCTAACCTAGGCTAGGCTAGGCTAGCCTAGCCTTGCCTAGGATAGCCTAATCTAACCTTGCCTTGCCTAGTCTAACCTAGTTTACCCTAGCCTAGCCTAGCCTAACTTAACTGAACCAAAACAAAACTAACCTAACCTAGCCTAACCTAACCTAGCATAGCCTAACCTAGCCTAACCTATCCTAGCCTAACCAAGCCTAACCTATCCTACCCTAGCAGAGCCTAGCCTAACCTAGACTAACCTATCCTAGCCTAGCCTAGCCTATCCTAGCTTATCCTAGCCCAGCTTATCCAAACCTAGCATGGCCCAGCCTATCCAAACGTAGCCCAACCTAGCATATCCAAACCTAACCTAGTCCAACGTAGCCTACAGAGCCTAGCCTAACCTAGCCTATCCTAACCTAACCAAGCCTAACCTAGCTTACCATAACATAGCCTAACTTAGGCTAGCCTAACCTAACCTAACCTAGCCTAACCTAGCCTAGCCTTCCCTAACCTAGCCTAGCATAGCGTAACCTAGCCATGCCTAGCCTAGCCTAGCCTAGACTAACCTTGCTTAGCGTAGCCTTACCTTTCCTAGCATAGAATAGCCTAGATTAATCTAGTATACCTTAACCTAGCCTAGCCTAACCTATCATTGCCTAACCTAGCCTAATCGAACCTAACCTAACCTTCCCTAGCCTAACCTAACCTAGCCTTACCTAGCCTAGCCTATCTTAACTCATCCTAGCCTTACCTAGCCTAGCCTAGCCTAACCTATCCTAGGGTTAGCTAGACCAGCCTTACCTAGCCTACCCTCGACTCACCTAACATAACCTTTCCTAGCCTAACCATACCTATCCTAGCCTAACCTCGCCTAGCCTAACCTAGCCTAACCTAGCATAACCTATCCTAGCCTAACATATCCTTTCCTCCCCTAGCCTAACCTACCCAAAATTAACCTAGCCTTGCCTTCTGTAACCTCGCCTAGCCTTACATAGCCTAGGCTAGCCCAACCTAGGCTAACCTAGGCTAACCTAGCCTAGCCTAGCATAAGCTAACCTAGTGTAACCCAACCAATCCTAGCATAACCTAACCTAGCCTAACGTAGCCTAGCTTAAACTAGCCTACCCTATCATAACGTTTGCTAGCCTAACCTTAGCTAGCCTAGCCTAAGCATGCCCAACCCAACCTTGTCTAACCTAAACTAACCTAACCTAGCCTAGCCTATCCCAATGTAGCCTAACCAATTCTAAGCTAGCCTAGCCTAACCGAGTCTACCCTAACGTAGCCTAACCTAGCCTAGGATAACTGAGCCTAACCTAACCTAGCCTAACCTATCCTATCATAGCCTAGCCTACCCTAGCCTACCCTAGCATAGCCTACCTTATCCTATCCTAGCCTAGTCTATCCTAGCCCAGCTTATCCAAACCTAGGCCATCCTAGCCTATCCAAACCTAGCCCGGCCTAGCCTACCCAAACCTATCATACTCCAACATAGCGTATAGACCCTAGCCTAACCTATGCTAGACTAACCTAGCATATCCTAACCTATCCAAGCCTAACCTAGCGTAGCATAACCTAGCCTAACCTAACCTAACCTAGCCTTGCCTAGCCTAACCTTCCGTAACCTAGCCTAACATAGCATAACCTAGCCTAGCCTAGCATAACCTAGACTAACATTTCTTATCCTAGACTTACCTTGCCTAGCCTAGACTAACCTAGCTTAACCAAGCATAACTTAACCTAGCCTAGCCTAATCTATCATTGCCTAACATAGCTTAACCAAACCTAACCTAACCTTCCCTAGCCTAACCTAACCTAGCATTACCTAGCCTAACCTAGCCTAATGTATCCTAGCCTTATCTATCCTAGCCTAGCCTAACCTATCCTAGCCTTACCTAGCCTAGCCTTACCTAGCCTACCCTAGACTAACCTAACATAACCTTTCCTAGCCTACGCTAGACTAACCTAACATAACCTTTCCTAGCCTAACCTAACCTAGCATTACCTAGCCTAACATATCCTAGCCTTACCTATCCTAGCATAGCCTAACCTATCCTAGCCTTACCTAGCCTACCCTAGACTAACCTAACATAGCCTTTCCTAGCCTAACCATACCTATCCTAGCATAACCTCACCTAGCCTAACCTATCCTATCCTAACCTAGCCTAACCTAGCATAACCTATCCTAGCCTAACATATACTTGCGTAACATGTCCTTGCCTAGCCTAGCCTAACCTACCCAAACTTAACCTAGCGTTGCCTTGGGTAACCTTTCCTTGCCTTGTGAAACCTCGCCTTGCCTAGAGTAGCCTAGCTTAGCCCAACCTAGGATAATCTAGCTTAGCATAAGCTAACCCAGCCTAACCCAACCTATCCTAGCATAACCTAAAGTAGCCTAACCTAGCCAAGCCTAAACTAGCCTAGCCTATCATAACGTTTGTTAGCGTAACCTTTGCTAGCCTAACGTTAGCTAGCCTAACCTAACCTTGCCTAACCTAACCTAGTCTAGCCTAACCCAATGTATCCTAGCATAGCATAGCATAGCGTAGCCTAGCCTAGCCTACACTACCCCAACCTAGCCTTGCCTAACCTATTTTAACCTAACCTAGCCTAACCTACCATAGACTAACCTACCCTAGCCTCGACTATCCTAGCTTAGAATATCCTAGCCTATGCTACCCTACCCTACCCTACCCTAGTCTAGGCTAGCCTAACCTAACCGAACCGAACCTACCCTACCCTACCCTACCCTACCCTACCCTAACCTAAATTGGCCTAGCCTAGCATAGCCTAGCCTAACCTAGCCTAACCCAAACTTATGCAGCCTAGCCTATACTACTAACCTAACCTGACCTAAACTAGCATAACTTAACCTACCCTCGGCCTAGACTACCCCAATGTATCCTAGCATAACATAGCATAGCCTAGCCTAGCCTAGCCTACACTACCCCAACCTAGCCTAGCCTAACCTAAATTAAAGTGGCGGACACATAAAAGTTGTTTAAAATATTCAGGAGGCGGGAGAGCTTTACATTCAACAAAAATTGTTGACGCACTAGATAATAGGACCATACCTGGAACTAGAATTGGAATTGGGATTTGATTTCATTTCTTCAGCTAACATTAGAAGCGCCCTCAAATGACCTGTATCATTCATTTATTTTTCAGCAATATTAGCGACCTTATCGCTACCCAGTAATTTACAATTAAAAAAAACAAGCCAACGGAATACAGAGCGATGAGATTAAATGGAATTCCATGTGATTACCATGCTGAAGAAAGATGATCATTGATCTGCATGAGCCCAAAAACTGTTTGGGGTTCAGAAATCCTCATACAATTGAAAGAGAATCATAAGATCTACAGGATGCCCTTCACTTTAAAGATTTAACTGTGGGCTATGGGACTAATATCAATATCTTCCATGAATTCAAACAAAAGTATAATATAAATAAAATTCATTACAAATTTCAGTCATTTCACATCTATCTTGCTGATAATAGAGATATAATAGATGAATATACATCACCCCCAAATTTCTGCCATGGGACGGTAATCTTGGATTCCGTTTCATTCTCTTCCCTATGTCAAACTGAAAATTCTCTTGCAGAGGCATCTGGCCCTTGTCTTGCAAAGGCACTACCGCCCTCATCGAAGGTCTAGTATGAACAGAAAACCGATCTTCATCACTCTAATCGCTTGCTTTCTATCAAAATCATAATGACGGCGCTATCTAGTCGGAGACCTTCACCACGAAATTCTCGTCCAAAAGAATGTTCTGAGGCTTGACATCCAGATGAATAATGTAAGCCATGCCCAATAAGATATTGATTTCTTTGTACGAATATTTCCTCACCATCACTTCAGACATACTGTTCATAGCTCCACTTGAAAGTTTTGTCTAGGTTTCGACTTCTCCTAAGAAAATAAAAATCACTGCAGCTGCGAACAAACCGACTGCCACTTTGTAAGAAGTACTGCCATGCTTTGAGGTCTTCGGATTCTTGATCATGGCATTACTTTGCCCTTTGATGAAAATAAATTTCTCTCGTTTGAAAGTCTCTCACCGACTCAGACTGAAAAGACACAGAGAACATAGAGAACATAGATAGTTGAGGATGAAATGGTGAAAAATGATAGGACTCGAGATATACATATATATCTCTGGCGCTTTTGGAACCATCCATTGATATACATATTTGAGTCTCCTACCTCCTCTCCAACCATCCCCCGAATCATGGGCTTTTTTCCTGCAACGGTTACTTCAACGGCTATGGCTTGAGGGCATGGTTGATAGAAACAGATCATCCTTGCTGTCCACGTTTTTTTTTACTCCAACAGTTACTTCAATTGACAGCCATGGTTGATAGAAAGCCATAAAGGGCTGAGTTGATACAAAGCCATAAAGGTTACTTCAATGGCTATGGCTTGAGGGCTGAGTTGTCTTCCACCAAAGCCATAAAGCATAAGCTATAGGATATTAAAATGTTGTATAGGGTTACCTATGGTTTATAGGATATTAAAATGCTGTATAGGGTTACTCTTAGATTTAAACTAATTTAAATCTAATTATGAGCATATACTACCCTAGGACATTTAATATTGTATAACTTATGATTTATTGTTTGCCGTAAAATTTCACTTTTTCTAAATGAATATTTGAATTCCAACGCGACGGAAAATTTCAAATAGACGTGAGCGGAAAAGTTGAAATTCAAATGTGCACACGACAATGCAATAAAATTGAAATTCAAATGAGAACCCACCACTGAGTCAGCGTGAGAAAGCACGAGAATACTACATAAACTCAAACATAGATGCAACGTACATTTAATTGATTAACTACGACATTTTTCCTGCTCGGAAAGATGGATGGAGTGATCGCAAAACAAACGGCACACGTCACATCTTAGATGCGGCTTCCAGAAGCATAGCATGGTTATGTATGGTGAATGGTTGCTATCGGGCGCATTAAATCTCAATCAGGATTTCGTGTGTTTATTTTATCTATTCTGTCAACCCCACAACCCTAAAATTGTATGTACTCATGTTTATGGAAGACCTAACACTACTATTGCTAATGCATCTCCAATGATCTAATGATATAATTTTTTGCTTTCAAATATTTTGTTTGTGATTACTTTTTTCAGTGGTTTTTTTTTTCTTTTCACCTTTATTCATACAAATACACAAGAGATTACTGCAGAGCTAAGCTTTGGAATATTTCGAGGTACTCATGGAATATTTCATAAGATAAATAGGAAAATGATAATGCTCTATTTTTTTTTCATTGGTTTAAGAAATATGTAAGTGCTATTTTAAAAAATCAAATCAATCTTTTTTGACATATTTAAAATTGATTTTTATAATTTATTTATTTTTAATAGTAGATTTGTTGAACTTACTTTACAGTTTTGAGAAATATTTATTAACTTACAAATTTGTGATATCTTTTTCTTCACTTATATGATAAATAATATTATTGTAAACGTATTGTACTCGGCTTGGAGATGTTTGTAGAATACCTACCTGCAGTTTTCAGTGACCACCAACCCTATAGGCTGCACGTAGGGACATTTGGCACTTTTGAGTTGTCGATCTACCTAGGCCCGATCTGACGATTGTATTTGGCCATGATAGGGTTAGTGTAACCAACCCGGACCAATACCCCACCTCATTCTTGGAGTTTCCTTCCCTTTTTTTCTCAAATGAAGCTCTACAGCTATGGAGACCTTACTATGCACAGATATGGTCATCGACTACCCTTATCTCTAGTTAGTTTTCTCTCTACTGGTATTTGAATCTGAACCTAAATAATTTTTCATCCCTGGTTACTCGTTTGGAAGCTCACTGCCGATTCATATCTTCTGGTCTCGATGGCATTTCGAGGCACTGAGAGAGATAGGCACTGTGGCGTACGGTGCATTTGGACACACAACACTCCCTCTGGTAAGTCTATTTGCTTTGCATAGAACTGTTCTTAGCTCGTAGGCGTTCAAAGGTGAAATTGTATACCGTTCTTAAGTTTTTGTCTTTTGTTTGTGTTTTGGTAGGTTATGGGACCACCCACTCGTAACGCCACTAGCCCTCCTCATCTTGGCCATGACTGTTCTAGATTTTTGGTTTAATTCCTTTTACCTCGCTACTTGTAATGTATCTAAGGGTTAGGTTAAGAGGCATTCATGAACCGGGTTTTTTCCTTCAAACATTTTCATAATGGATGTATTTGTTACAATGGAGTGTGTGTAAATAATATTTCAATATTGTTTATTTGAAATCAATTTCAGCCAAGGGTATTTTTAGCTCTTTTGGTGACATACATTAGGCTGCCTTTTTTAATATGGTTTTTCTTTACCCTTGGAACTTCCAAGTCTTCACGATGTAATGCTATGATTTAAATGTGTAAAACTTTTGGGGTGATAATCCATTGTTTTTGGTTTCATATCGAATTACAGTCCCTTATCATTACCATTTTAGGTTGGCACTGTTGTCAGGGTTCCTGTCATCCTGCCAACAAGAGTTATTTGTTAATTTACTGTTACATTAATATATGAAACTAGTATAATACCTTGAATTAATGCATGTACCTGTTGGGTTATTATTGTTGTAACTGTAATATTATTCATGAAATTTTGTAAATTGTTATACTCGATTTCTTACGCCATGAAGGTTTTGCTACACATTGGTTTAGTTTAGTTGAATCATAGCTTAATGTTATTTCTAATAAATCTCATGTAATGTATATCATTTATTCATGGCTATTTTCTAAAGAAACATCCGATAGAGAGAACCCTGTACCCCCGGGCTTCCATCTGCCCATGTGGTGTACATAATTTTTCTAAGGTTTGGTATCATATTGTTCTAGAATCCTCTTTGAACTTAACTAATGTCTTTCTATATTTTGATTCATCGCGAACTATATTCTTAGATTAAAGGTTTTATTTTTGTTATACCATCGCTCCTTGGTGGCTAGTTAATGAGTTTTGTCTGCTGGTTTGGATTACCATATTATTTATCAGTTTTACCACAGTACATACTTTAAAAATATCAAGAGGGCACGAAACCATTACCATTCACAATAGAAACTACATATTAATGTTATAGAAAATTTTAAGTAATAGGAACACACATATAAATTATAACATTATATTTCAGTTTTCTCATACTTATTTGGTTATTCTCTTAAGTAGAGAACACGACTTGAAAGATAAATTAAAGACTCTTATTTGGATTCCCTACATACCAGATGGGATCCTTAAACCAAATAGTGTAGAATATAATTTGGATTTTGCACCGGGGAGATCCCCTTGCTTTTGGAGATACATTTTCAACCATCAACACATACATAGTACTCCTCCAAAAAAATCGAGCTACTATTCTCATAAGCCATTGTTATCAATAAGATACCATAAACACATATTTTCACACATCAATTAGAAACATAATATTAAAAAACAAAGTATATACATTCATTAAAACCATAGACATACCAAATCTCATAGAAATAAAAAAATAGCATTGAACAACACGGTTCATGATTCAAATATGCATAAGTAATATACCTATTTTTATATCTTAAACTAGTTGGAAACTAAGGGAGGGACTTCCACTGTGCACCCAACTATAAGCCAGCTACAATGAAGCTTTCTTATACTTGACCACCCTTGATTTAGATCCAATGTCTGAGGAAATTATTTCTTAGGGAATTCACACCAAAAGCGTGGCTTTTCATCCACGTTATGTAGCTCACTGCCCAAGTCATTTATCAACTTACCATTAAAAGCAAGCACCAAGGTGGTTCACTTGTTGCACCTATAACAAGTCCTAGGTTGGTTTATCAATTTCTCTTAATACTGAGCACCAAGATGACTAAGTCTTATCTTTTAGTTCATTCACAAGGATTCACCAAAATTTTAGATGGGGTATTGCTTCGTTTCAGGAGTTGGAATCCACTGTCAAGATGGTTTGCCTATTTTATTTTCATATTTTCTAGGTGGTTTATTAGCTATACAGCAAGCACCATAATGATTCAATCATCTACTAAGCCCCCCACTCACCACACAAGCTTAAAAAACATAATACGATGGCCTCACACAATTCACGGGGAATGCACCCAAAATTCATAAGGGCTTAACTCATACATAGGGTTCCACAACTAGCTGATATATTACTTTGTATTCTCCTACCAATTCCCAACAACTTCCACATTATCAACAATCAGCTGGGCACACTCAAATAAGAGGGAAACATATTCCAAGGGAAAGTACCATATCCCAATGGCATGTTGCTAATGGGGAGGTCACAATTCTTCCATTGCAGTGTGTGTGTACAAAGAGAGAGAGAGAGAGACAGAGAGAGAGAGATTCAATTGGATCTAGCTTGGATGGTTAAGAGGTGAAATTGATATCCTCCCCACACAAGTTCAAATCCCACTTTATGACATGTTTTCTATTTGTGAACCAATTAAAGCTAGAAATGTACCAATAATATCATTCTCATATAAGTGTTTGAGGGTGCGATGAGATGTTTCTTTTGCGTGTGTGTACACCTACATAAACCTATGCTCAAATCCTACCTTATGACATGTTTTCCCTTCATTGATTGATTGAATCTATCAATGTACCAGTTATCTCATCTCATTCTCTCTTAAGTTATCATTCTCACCTAAGTGCTTGAGGTTGGAATGAGATGTTGATTGTGTTTGTGTACACCTGTATACACCTATGTTCATATCCTACCTTACGATATGTTTCCCTTCATTGGCTCATTAAATCTAATAATGTACTAGTTATATCATATCATTCTCCGTTAATTTCTTAAGGGTTATAATCTACCAATTATCTCATTCTCACATAAGTTATTAAGGCTGGGATGAGTTTCTTTTTTGTGTGTGTGCACATGAAAACACTTATGTTCATATCCCACTTTATGGCATGTTTTCCCTTCATGGGCCATTTAGAGCTAACAATGTACTAGTTATCCTATTCTTGCATAATTGTATGAGGGTGGGATTAGATGTTGTTGTGTGTGTGTTTTAACAACCCCAAAGTTTAGATTAATCAATTGAACCATCAACTCAAGTCATGTTGCTAATAAGGAGGCCATAAGCAAAGGGTTCAAATTTGTAGACTTATTTAATGTTACTAGTCATTATTGTAACTAGTTAATTCATTACCCTCCATCCAAATATTCTAGGGAAGAGGGATGGATCTCATGAGTTTTCACTTGAAACAATATGTATATATTCTAAGCAAATAATGTCACCCCATGCTCACGCACTTAATAAAAGAACTAATGTATTGGTACCATGCCGATTCTCCTTGGAATTTTTTATATTCAGGGTAAATCAACCATAAATATATGGGAGGCTTGTAACCCTATATTACACTATGATATTTAATGCTAATACCTTTCTAGACTTAGCACAATAGCATCTATCAATCTAGTGAAACCTTTGGGCACTATTTTTTTTTAATGGAAAATTCCCTTGGAAAATCCCTCTAGGAACTTACCCACATTTTGGGAATGGTTCCTAGGATAAGTTCTACTAGAAAAAAACATACAAACCTAACCTCAAAGCCCCATGTGAATTTGACCTCATGACCTTATTAGCAAATATGTCTTTGCCATGGAAAGCTTCTTAAACTAACCATAAAGATTAGGCCTTCCAGATTATTCCTTCTATGTTTCTATCAATAAATATATCTCCAATGCTTACATTAATAATTTCAAGGTTTTGTGTGTGTGTGTGTATAATTTTGCGACAACAGTCTTAGAGTACACTACAATTATACAAAATTTAATCTAAAAATATCATCATTCATGTATTGAAAATGCTTTAACAATATAAAAATTAGATTTTGTAAAATTAGAAAAGATATTACTAATATAAAATTTTGGATTAATATAAATTGTTTGTATACATGAAATTATACAACATATTACCAATATAAAATCTTAACTTTCTAACTCTTACCAAAAGTTTTATAAATATATACAGAAATTTATATTAAAAATGCTTCGATAAAGATCCACAGGGTTGTGGATATACAATGATCGGATCCTTTGTTAAGGTACTCCTTAACACAAGTTGGTAGCTTTTGTTGATTCCCTAAAAGATGCGTAAGGAGGCTCGACAAAAGGGAGAGGAATTGGAAGCTTGGGGAGTGACTTATTTAGAGGGATCACATCTTGGGGGTGACTTATTTATAGGGCCCACCAAATAAGTAAACCAAGGAGAAATACCATCCTCCTGTTTTAAACTAAAATTACGTATACACGAGATGGAGAACTTCGCATCAAGAGAGGGGCCACACAGTGCTAGAGTACACTAACATCTAAGTCACTCGCTCAATTCCCCCACTAGATCAGAATGATATATTGGACATGTTGAAGATGTATTCTTGCCAAGCTTAAAAGAAATACTTCTATAAATACTAAAAATAACACCATAAGAAAATTATGCATATATAAATGATAATATCATATAATTATATAAATAAAAACAAAACAAAATATTATATATATAAACTAAACCAAATGATTATTAAAACTATTTCTAATAATATTATATAATTATAATAAATAATATTAAATAACATATTATATAAATGAAAGTATTAGCCATATAAATTAAAAAGATTTCACGAGTTAAGTTACACCTAAATCTACTATTACAAGAAAATTATAAAAATCAATATTGAGTATGTTAAAAAATATAAATTTGATTTTTTAAAATAACATATATATACATATTTATATTTCTTAAAGGATAAAAAAAGTCGAAAGATTATCATTTACCTATTTATCCAGTGAGTACATCCATCAATACTTCGAATACTATTCACATCCTCTTGTAACTCATTTATATTCAAGATAGTAGTTTTGTGTAACTCATTTATATTGGATAACGAACACATAGATAATGAGCACTTTATTTTTATATTTATAACCATGGGAAAGTGGATTCCAAAGATCTCAGCAGTAATCCCTTGTGCATTTGAATGACTAAAGCTACAAAGTAAAAAATAATCACAAGCAAAATATAAGATATTTTTTTATGTGAAAGCACAAATAAAGGTAGAAAATTAAAAAAAAACCTATGGAAAAAATTAATCACAAACAAAATATAATATTTTTATTTGAAAGCACAAAATTATATCATTATATTGTTGGAGATGCATTACCAATAGTAGTGGTAGGTTTTCTACAAACCATAGTACATATAATTTTAGGGTCATGCTGTAGAGAGAATAAATAACATAAATACATGAAATCCTGATTGATATTTATTATTATTCTTTCACCATGCAAGGAATGAAATTATTCTATATGTAGTTGACATTAATAAGAAAAACTTCAAGCTTCATCCCACACAAACTACTGCCAATAATGCGACCTTTTCTCTTTGATTTCCTTAGCCATGGAATAGATTTCATGTTGTATTGGGCATGTCAACGTTATTCTTTGCTAGGCATCATGGAGAATCGGTTTCCAAAATCGCAGATGGCACTGGCCACTCTCGTTGAACCAAAGCTCAGCCCTCATAGTTGGCTACTTATTTTCATCCATTCATTCATTAAATAAAGGTAATCGACTCTAATGTCTGTCATGAAAATTGAAAGAAACATTAGAAAATGAAATAATGTCACCCCATGCTCACGCACTTAATAAAAGAACTAATGTATTGGTATCATGCCAATTCTCCTTGGAATTTTTTATATTGAGGGTAAAACAACCATAAATGTATGGGAGGCTTGTAAACCTATATTACACTATGATATTTAATGTTAATACCTTTTTAGACTTAGCACAATAGCATCTATCAGTCTAGTGAAACCTTTGGGCACTATTTTTTTTAATGGAAAATTCCCTTGGAAAATCCCTCTAGGCACTTACCCACATTTTGGGAATGGTTCCTAGGATAAGTTCTGCGAGAAAAAAACATATAAACATAACCTCAAACCCCCATTTGAATTTTACCTCATGACCTTCTTAGCAAATATGGCTTTGGCATGGAAAACTTCTTAAACTAACCATAAATATTAGGCCTTCCAAATTATTTCTTCTATGTTTCTGTCAATAAATATATCTCCAATGCTTACATTAATAATTTCAAGGTTTTGTGTGTGTGTGTGTAATTTTGCGACAACAATCTTAGACTTTTATGATATTCCACTACAATTATACAAACTTTAATCTAAAAATTTCATCATTCATGTATTGAAAATGCTTTAACACTATAAAAATTAGATTTTGTAAAATTAGAAAAGATATTACTAATATAAAATTTTGGATTAATATAAATTGTTTGTATACATGAAATTATACAACATATTACCAATATAAAATCTTGACTTTATAACTCTTGACAAAAGTTTTATAAATATATACACAAATTTATATTAAAAATTCTTCGATAAAGATCCACAGGGTCGTGGATATAAAATGATTGGATGCTTTGTTAAGGTACTCCTTGATACAATTGGGTAGATTTTGTTGATTCCCTAAAGGATGCGTAAGGAGGCTCGACAAAAGGGAGACGAATTGGATGCTTGGGGAGTGACTTATTTAGAGGACCCACCAAATAAGTAAACCAAGGAGCAATACCATCCTCCTGTTTTAAACTAAAAAGACCTGTACACGAGATGGAGAACTTCGCATCAAGAGAGGGACCACAGTGCTAGAGTACAGTAACATCTAAGTCACTCGTTCAATTCCCCCGCTAGATCAGAATGATATATTGGACATGTTGAAGATGTAATCTTGCCAAGCTTAAAAGAAATACTTCTATAAATACTCAAAATAACACCATAAGAAAATTATGCATATATAAATGATAATATCATATAATTATATAAATAAAAACAAAACGAAATATTATATATATAAACTAAACCAAAGGATTATTAAAAATATTTCTAATAATATTATATAATTATAATAGATAATATTAAATAATATATTATATAAATATCAAGGATTATATCTAGATCAAATATTTATTTCCCTTCATTAAAGAGATTCTAAATTGATTTTAAAAAAATTATTAAATTGAAAATTAAATTACAAAATTAAACTTTCCCACTTTGTTAACCATAAAAATTTTCTCTCAAAAATCTTTTTTATATAATGAGGAAAAAATGAAAGTATTAACCATATAAATGAAAAATATTTCATGAGTTAAGTTACACCTAAATCTACTATTACAACAAAATTATAAAAATCGATATTGAATATGTTAAAAAATATAAATTTGATTTTTTAAAATAACATATATATACATATTTATATTTCTTAAAGGATAAAAAAAGTAGAAAGAAAAAAAAGAAAGAAAGAGAAAAAGCATTATCATTTTCTTATTTATCCCGTGAGATCATCCATCAATACTTCGAATACTATTCACATCCTCTTGTAACTCATTTATATTCAAGATAGTAGTTTCGTGTAACTCATTTATATTCGATAACGAACGCATAGATAATGAGCACTTTATTTTCATACTTATAAAAAGTGGATTCCAAAGATCTCAGCGATAATCCCTTGTGCATTTGAATGACTAAAGCTGCAAAGTAAAAAGTAATGACAAACAAAATATAAGATTTTTTTATGTGAAAGCAGAAATAAAGGTACAAAATTAAAAAAAACCTACGGAAAAAAGTAATCACAAACAAAATATAATATTTTTATTTGAAATCACAAAATTATATCATTAAATTGTTGGAGATGCATTACCAATAATAGTGGTAGGTTTTCTACAAACCAGAGTACATATAATTTTAGGGTCATGCCGTAGAGAGAATAATTAACATAAATACACGAAATCCTGATTGATATTTATTATTATTCTTTCACCATGCAAGGAATGAAATTATTCTATATGTAGTTGCCATTAATAAGAAAAACTTCAAGCTTCGTCCCGCACAAACTACTGCCAATAATGCGACCTTTTCTCTTTGATTTCCTCAGCCATGGACTAGCTCTCATGTTGTATTGGGCATGTCAACGTAATTCTTTGCCAGGCATCATGGAGAATCGGTTTCCAAAATCGCAGATGGCACTGGCCACTCTCGTTGAACCAAAGCTCAGCCCTCATAGTTGGCTACTTATTTTCATCCATTCATTCATTAAATAAAGGTAATCGACTCTAATGTCTGTCATGAAAATTGAAAGAAACATTAGAAAATGAACGATAGTTCATAACGAAGGATCAAAACAATTCCTATATTGGCATTTTAGCTCACGGACAAATTTATCTATGAGATAATATGCGATTTTCTTATACCATTTGTCTTCTGTAAAAGAGATCTGCGGCGGGGTTCAGATGCAACAAAGTCGAGTGTAGAAGGGGGAGGAGGCCCATATTCATGGGCATAATGTGACAGTCTGGGGAGTATTATGGAGTTGATAAGCTAACTCAGAAAATACAACCAAACATCCATTCGTATTCTGCATAGCTTGCTCAATTTTGTTAGTTTGGAAGCAAAACCAGGAGTTATGAATACAACATCGCAATGGCATCAGAATCAAATTCAGAAACCTCATCAATGTAACCAAAGGAACAAATGCCGCTATGTATCATATTTTGTACAGTGTTTCCATTTCAGTCATGTGACGCATGTCATTAAAGGCCCGATTGCATTGTTGCCGAACAATGCAATGACCAGCCATGTGACGGCTGTGACTATCTCCGAACTCTTATGATTTAATCAATTAAAATTTATTTTAATTTGACATGAAATTAGTTGAAATGATCATTTCAACTAAATAATATATTGATAAATAACAATCTAGAAAGTAAATAATATAATAAAGTAACAATTTTAATCTCAATAGTGTATTAAAAAATACCGTTTTTTAATGATCGTTCAAGTTACCGCCAATAATATATATATATATATATATATATATATATATATATATATATATATATTTATTTGTTTATTTAAACTAATATTATTTTAAAAATGATGTTACAAACTATAAAAATATGTGGCCGCATGGTAAAGAAAAATTGGACCTTTTCTTTCATCATCTTAATGATCAGTCTGACGCCATTAAGTTTACCATGGAATTCAAAGTGGATGGTAGTCTTCCTTTTCTTGATGTCCTTATTACTAGGAATGAATACGGCTCTTTATTTTATCAAGTTTTTAGAAAGAAGACGCATACTGAGCAGTATTTACACGTGGACTCTCATCATTTCCCGGCTCAGAAATTAGGGGTTCTCAGCACTTTAGCCACTCGTGCTTTGATAATCGCTGATGAACACCACCTTGAAGATGAGAAATCTCATCTTTTTAAGGTTTTCCTTAAAAATGGTTATAGCAAGATTCAGTGTCATAGAGCTTTCCGAAAAGCGGAAAAAAGTCCTAGGGTTAAAAGTGATAATTTTGACAGGTCTGCTGGTGTTCATCTCCCCTTTATCCAAGGAACGACTGACAGGATCTCCAGGATACTAAGGAAACATAGTGTTCCTTCAACCTTCAAGCCCCTCCGCATGATTCGAAATTCGCTCAGATCGGTTAAGGACCCAATTTGCCCTAAGGAGGGTAAGGGTGTTTACTTGATTCCGTGCTCTTGTGGGACCCCTTATATTGGTGAAACTGGTCGATCTATCAGTCAAAGAATTCATGAACATGCCGCTGACCTAAAGCATAATAGATCTCGCTCGTCTGCCTTAGCAGAGCATGTTGAAAAGACAAAGCATCACATTTGCATTGAAGATGCTGAGGTCATTGCGAAGGTGGAACATTTTCACCATCGAAAGTTTAGGGAGGCCCTTGAGATTGAAAAGAGGCCTGTTAACCTCAACAGAGATGATGGGTGGAGTGTGAGCAGGTGCTGGATCCCTGCCCTTCATTCGTAGCTTTTTGTTTTTTTCCCTTCTGTTTGTCTGAGGTTCGTCGTTTTCTTTCCTCTCGTCCGTTTTTTCTTTTCTCCTTTCTGTTATTCTTTGTTATGTAATTAATTATTATTTTAGCATAGTTATGTTTATTATTTGTTAAAATAAATAAATAAATAAATAAATAAAATAAAAATAAAAAATAAAATTAAATAAAAATAAAGTAATTAATTTAGTTTCAAATTATTTTTTGAATTATGTTCAAATAATGTATATTTTATTATTTTATTATTATTATTATTTTTATTTTTATTTTTATTTTTTACTTTTTCTTTTTCTAATATTTTTATTTTTATTTTTATATTTTTTATTTTTTATTCTTAATTTTTGAAAAAAAATTATTGTTTATTTTTATTGATTTAATTATTTATTTTAATTTATTTATTTATTTATTTATTTTTGGGGTCAAACTAGCCATTATTTTTATTTATGTTTATTTTTAGTTTTTAGTTTTTCATATTTTATTTTATTTATAGTTTTATTTTTATTTTTATTTTGTTATTGGTATTTTTTATTTTTATGGTCAAACTAGCCGTTATTGTATAACGGCTATTTGGAGCTTCTTTATCTATTTAAGCTGAGTCCTAGATCAGATTTCGTATCTTGTCCTGATGATGAACCATACTGGCTGGAAACGCGTCGACAAAAATTTTTCCATTGTGATTTTCACCGAAATATTTGATACATAATAAAAATATATTATTAAAATGGTCATTTGTCATTTCTTAGTCGATAGGTATGGATGTTGAGTGACATGTTATTTAATGCATTGCAATGTATAGTTGTATAAGAATAATTATTTATAAAATTGTAACAAAATAAACATAATAAATTATTAGTAAAATGGAAATAAATATAAATATAAGAAAAAAAATATAAAAATAGGTAATATAGAAATAAATATAAATATAAGAAAAATCAAAATATATAAAAATTGTTAATAGAAATAAATATATTTTAGTTTTTGGTATTGGTTTTATAAATATTGATAAATATTGATGAGTAATGAGAGTTTTCAAAAATATGTTAAAGAGAAAGAGCTTAAGAGTTTAGATAAATATTGTCTTTATTGGAAGTGAAAATAGAGGCTTCATGGGAGATTTTTTTCTAGGGAGGACTACCAATATTTAACTTTTTCAAAATGTAACGAAGTTAGTTGATAGACAAGTTCCCATGCTTGGATATGGGTCATGACATCAACAATATTGTCGTCTTGGACTTCTAGTTGTTGTACTATATCATAAAATTATTTTTGTTTAGTGTTTAATTTCATTTGCACCCTGAAAGCAAAATTGATAAAATCAAAAGATAGACATTTGCTATATTTATACTAGTGAGCTAATGTTTTATCACAATAATTTTTTCTCTCATAATACTTTATATTCTTCCCAATGTCAATAGCCTTATGGACACCAGCTTTTGATAGAGTAAAATAGCAGTAAAAAAAAAATTAAAAAAAAAAAAAAAAAAAAAATTCATCACCATGGTCTCAGTAGTGAGAATTGTTTCATAATTCCAAGGAAATTCTCATAAATTTGTGCCTCTACCTTATTACTTTGCTTCATATACTTATCTACTTATCAAATATAAATAACTGCAAATTTATAACTTTGTCAACTTGTTTTGGAATAAAATCATCACTACCTACAACCATGCTCACACCACAATTTATTAGCGAAGGTTTGAGTAGTGATGACTTATTTCATTTATGAAGAATGTTGTTGCTACATATTGAACTCATTGGCATTGGTATTTTGTGCCAATTATTTTCATTTTTTTCTTGTCTCATAAACTTTTTTTTCATCCCGATTTTTCTCCTATTCTCCTCTACTCTTCAACATTATCTTCAAGTTCTCTTTTAGCTAGTTCCTATTGCTTTATTTTTTCTATTTCAACTTTAGCTCCTTGTTTTTCTTCTCTTCTCCTATCTTTCTCCACTTCAAATATCTTTATGTTAGTTTCAACGTTTTCCTCGCATTTATTCCTTGTTGCTTGTTTCTTCTTGGATTCAATCTCTTGCATTATTTTCTTCTTATCTTCTACATAAAAATTGGCTTTATTTTCAGATTCTACTCTTCATTAACATTTCTACCTTCACTCTAGGATTGACCTCTTTGGTAGTTATTCTTCCATAGCTATATTTACTTGCACCTCTTCTTTTCTTTTGGCCTCAACCATTTCTCTAGGTTTTTATAGTGCTTCCAACCTTATGTTTTCTTGCTCTTTCCTTTTTTGCTAAAGAACTTATCTTTCAGCTTTAACAAAAATTAGCTTCCTCTTTGTTTTTCGTCAGCAATAACCTATATATTAGTCAATAATTATTCATAATTTAATTTTTGTATGAATATTTTAAAGGTAATTTTCTTCATGCTTGTAATGGTAGAAGATTCATCGTAACTTTTCAATTTTCAACAATTCTCAGGGGAGTGCAATATGGAAGATAATGAATATATGTATATATAGTCAACGTTTTAAAGAGAATATATATTATTATGGTACTTGAGAACTATAATTTTATGTTGTTAAAATTTGGAAAAGAGAAGACACAATAGTTCATTACAACTTGTTTGGTGATTATCTCACGAGATAAAAAAAATATAGTAGATTAAAGGGATTTTTTATTTATATATTTGATAATATGAAGAGATGGGAGTTTTAAATCATTGATAAATTCAAGAGTTGATGGTGGTGAGAAGAGATGAAATGCCACTTCCACCACAATTGGTAGTAGAACCGTTCAAACGATGGGCAATGAATTTTTTTGGACCATTCAACCCACCACCGAACCATAAAATATGCATACTAGTTTCCATAGATTACGTAACAAAGTGGGTAGAAAAAGTGGCCTTATCAAGAGCCACGAAAGAATCTGTAATTAAATTCCTTTTTGAGCTATTTGAGAGATATGGTTTACTACGAGAAGTGATAACCGATGGAGGGGCACAGTTTGTGGGTAATAAAATTACAGCCACCCTAAAGAATCACCATATCATCCATAGAGTCACGTCTCCTTACCACCTGTAGGAAAATAGGCAGGTCGAAAGTACCAACAAATTCCTTGAGGAAATTCTTACTAAAACAGCATCAGCACATCGTCGGGACTGGGGCACTAGACTACCAGAGGCCTTGTGGGCTTACCACGCAATGTGGTGAAACACCATGGGATATTCTCCATATCATCTGGTCTTTGGAAGAGAGCCTATTTTTCCTATTGAATTCGAGATAAAGACCTTAAGGACAACATAGGAGGTAGGGTTGGCTTTATGGAGGCTTAGATTAAAAGACTCCAACAAATAAATGAGCTAGATTAAATACAACTACTGGCTTTGCAATGCACAGAAATCATACAACAACAACGAGCTAAGTAGCATGACAACCTCATCAAAAAGAAGACATTCCAAAAAGGAGATTGGGCACTTCTCTATGACTCCAGATTCAATATTTTCTAGGGAAGTTGCAAACAAGGTGGCTCAGTCCATACGAAGTTCAAGAAGTACACAAAAATGGTACCCTCACCTTGACCGCCATAGATGGGTCCGGTTCTACATTTCGAGTCAACGGGCACAAAGTGTGCCTCTATCACAAACCTCTTACAAAGGAGACTTTCTTCCATCAGGTACGCAATTATCCTATTATCCAAGTTCTAGCATAAGGGGGTGATAACCCCACAACTTTAAATACATAAGAGCCTGTTGTTTCCTTTTGTAAATATTGTATATAATTTCCCCGCAATTTTGTTATTATTCTGTTGTACATTCTTCATATTCACAATGGTGTCATTTTCCTTCATCACCCCTTGTTTTTTTTTTCTTTTTTTTGTTCAAATATTAGAACGACTACTTTTCAATCCCATTGAATATTTTTTGTTCAATTGAATTGAACAACCAAGTTTTTGCGATTTTTTTCTTTGCTGTTCAAATCTTTGAACGACTTCTGTTAAGTCCCATTGAACAGTTGTTGTTCAATCAGGTTGAAAAACCGTGTTTTTGTGTTTTTTCTTTGCAGTTCAAATCTTTGAACGGCTCATGTTCAATCGGATTTAACAGCCGTGTTTTTGTGTTTTTATTCATTGGTGTTCAAATATTTGAATGGTTGTTGTTCAATCCAATTGAACACTTGCTATCTGATAAAGGAATGAACAACGTGTTTTTCATTTTACGGTACATTGTTTAATCCAATTGAACTGTTGGTCCTGTTTTTTTGTGTTTTACTTTGCTATTTAATCATATAGAACAAATGATTTTTTCCCTCTTTAAGCATGATTCTTCTTTCTTTTTTTTGATGATCTTTCCTCACAAAAACCTCGCCTCATCCCACACCCCAGCTGTAATACACATTTTTGAGCGGGAATTGGCAACTGAAGAGGAGAAAAGTAGCAATATTACTAATATGATGATCTTTTGAAAATTTAATGGAAATCTCTACTCCGGAAGCTGACATGGTACATCTATGCAATTGACGGCTAAAAAATCTCCTATTTAAACATGTTATTACACGATACATAGTATTATAATGGTATATCTTTCTACACTCTCGAGTAGTATTTCCCTTTGAAATAAATATTTAGGAATAAGGAGTATTAATTGTATTGGCATTCTTTTTTTTACTTCACACACCATCCCTAACTCTTAAGGAGTTAATGAGCCTCCCTTCATGTATAAAGAATAAATATTATGCTTGCATGAAATTTTTTAAAAGAGAATAAGGCGTCTCATCACGAGCCAGCCTACCATGATCATAAGGGTTTAGCAGGTGACATTCCCACAATGGCCAACACACCAGGGTAATGACCTTCTTAACTGCTTGAAGGATAGGAGGTATCATCATGAGCCAGCCTGATCACTCTGTTACAATCCCAATGAATGGCACTGTGACTATCTAGCTACCACACCAGCACAGTGGTCTCTTCATAAAACAAAACGAAATGCCTACTTTAAAAAAAAATAAGTACTATGTCTATATGCAAATTGTTCAGAGAGAATAGGGGGACTCATCACGAGCCAGCCTACCATGATCATAAGGATTTAGCAGGTGGCACGCCCACAATGGCCAACACACCAGGGTAATGACCTTCTCAATTTCTTCAAGGACAGGAGGTCTCATCACGAGCCGACCTGATCACTCTGTTAGAACTCTAGTGAGTGGCACCTTGACTATCTGGCCACCAAACCAGCACGGTGATCTCTCCATTAAGATGTAAAAATAACTACTTTTACGTAAAGGATTCTAGCTCATTTTTCAGGTTAAAATAGCAACCCTGTCGATGCTATGAATGCTAGCTAGCAGCAGTGGCTTTGTTTTTGGTATGAGAGTATATTATAACGATAGCCAATTACTCTTACATATAACTTATCTCTTATTTCCATCCATTTCCAAGATAGATCAACTACTCAAATTACTGATAATACTATTTGAACGCATAAGTAGCTATAAATTAGCTATGCTTTCATGTTTGAATTCTGGGATGACAACACCAATCATTATCTATCATAGTCATTCTTCCATCACACCATACCATTAAATAAGGACATCCTATCATAATAATTGTTGTGTTTCTTTCATCACATCTTCGGTCACTTCTGCATGAGATACACTTATGATAAATTCCAATTCTAACCTTTAAAACCGTACGCGTTCATAATTGTTACAATCACTCCTCTTTTATTGAGCTCCAAGGCCACAGACATCGTTATCGTGTACAGACTGTGATTATTGATCCCTGACATTTTCCCACATATGCATTCATGATTGATTAAATCTCTCTTGTACTTAAGGACGGGGATGCCCTTATTTCGAGAGAGAGGGTGTAAATATCCATCAATATTAAGAATGTGAATTCCCTGCACAAATTTCGTTGGATACGCTAATAAGACCAAAAGATCATTGCAATTACGATATGAAGTTACCTACATTTATGACAGAAGGCTGCAATTTATTTTTTTCTTGTATGAAGTGTTTATTCTATCTGATAGGGCCGAAAGGAAACATAGACAGAAGGAGAAATTAGCTCAATAGAACGAATTAGCCATGGGAGGGAACTCTCTCCGGAATGAACCTACGACCTTCCCAATCTCAGACGCAACTCACACAGAGATAGCAATTGAATTCCTGCATAACCTACAGGAGGGACATACCAGACTCAATGGAAGGATTATACCGGTCACATAGGATATCATTGCTAAAGTTTCTGGAATGCCAGAAAATGGAGAAATATTGACCGAAAAGCAGCTTCTTCTACGAGAGGCAATCGCAGTGTACCATGATCCAGGAGAACAATTGGAACAGAAAGGAAAGGGGATTAAACCTACCTCTCTACAACAACCATGGCAGGAATTGGTAGCATTCATCTAAATATTCATCACATGCGATAGACGCCAAGACGTGGTAAAACCCTGTCAACACAAATTGTTAGTTGTTTTTAAACAAAAGATTTCAGTTAATCTGCCTCCTTGTTTAAATTCTGTACATGAAACTACTGTTCGAATGAGAAAGGCTAAAGACCCCCAAGCAGCCGTCAGCCACCATGGTTTAATCAAGTTAATTATCATGCATGAATTAGGCAAACAACAGACATCCTAGGACAACTTTGTTAACCATGTCATGCATGCACATGAGGAAAACCCTGTCGGGACCAAAATTGAGCTCCCCAAAATGAACATACCTAGAGGAACAAGAATGAAAAAGACCCATGCTTCGAAAACAAAACCAAGCAAGCGAAGACGGTCTGAAAGACTGCAATTACAACAAGAAACCTTGGAAACGCCAGAGGAGGCAGGGCCATCCCATTCACCACCTTGAAGCCCTCAAAACATACCATTATAAGACTACGAGGAAGATATGGATCGAGTTCTAGAGAAAATGAGGGCATCCTGTGAAACTAGAAGCCCATATGAATAGTTGAGGAGAAAGAGGAACTATTAAACCAATCTGCCACTGCCAGCAGCTCTGGCCGCAGTTAGATATTAACTCACCAAGATGAATCACAAGGTTTTAGGGCATTGTCTCCTCCCAAAAGTGATGGGGTGAATAGGGAAGAGTAGGTAGAAGGTATAGCCAAATCTGAAAATCAGTCAGGAGACACCATCCCCTTAGAACAAAATGCAAGCATGGAAACAATCCCTCTAACGCCTGAAGGGAATAATATCTCACCCAATCGGGAAATTAATGCACAAGTAAGCTCTGGAGTTCAAGTAGAAAATATCATCACATAAAACCTTGAAACTGGCACCACCATTCTTGAAAACAAGGTTGCTGCTCCTCCATCCCCTGCCAAAACTAGGCCAGAAAAGAATTTCGCTGAAAAGAAGTTGAAGAAAATGATAAGAACTTGCAAAAGGTTAAGGAAAATGATAAAACATTTGAGGAAACATCTGAGGGAAGTAATCAAGGCTCGAAAGCCTAAGAAAGAATTGGTTACCACAGAAACCCAAACAGAGCTTGTCACCAATTTGATAGACACTGCTGAGGTTGAGGTACAGACTGACTTAGCAACTACTGCTGAGATTGAGGTACAGAAAGACCTAGTGGACACTATTATTTTGTGAAAACCAAAATTTGGACTTTAAGGAAGTAATGCCCACACAAGAGTATTGAAGCCTTATTAAAGAAATTAACAGAGACCTTTCTACAACAGAGCATGAGACATTTTCTTAACTGGGAGAAGAAAAAGTGAAATAATTACATTAACAAACCATTTACATATTAATTTTATAGAAAATTTTAAGTAATAGGAACACACATATAACTTATAACATTATATTTCAGTTTTCTCATACTTATTTGGTTATTCTCTTATGTAGAGAACACGACTTGAAAGATAAATTAAAGACTCTTATTTGGATTCCCTACATATCGGATGGAATCCTTAAACCAAACACTGTAGAATCTAATTTGGATTATGTACCGGGCAGATCCCCTTACTGTTGGAGATACATTTCAACCATCAACACATACATAGCACTCCTCCAAAAAAATCGAGCTACTATTCTCATAATCCATTGTTATCAATAAGATAACATAAACACATATTTTCACACATCAATTAGCAACGTAATATTAAAAAACAAAGTATATGTACCATAGACATACCAAATCTCATAGAAATAAAAAAATAACATTGAATAGCACGGTTCATGATTCAAATATGCATAAGTAATATAAGTATTTTATATCTTAAACTAGTTGGAAACTAAGGGAGGGACTTACTCTTTTAACTATAAACTGACTACAATGAAGCTTTCTTATACCTGACCACCCTTGATTTAGATCCAATGTCTGAGGAAATTATTTCTTAGGGAATTCACACCAAAAGCATGGCTTTTCATCCACGTTATGTAGCCCACTACCCAAGTCGTTTATCAACTTACCTTTAAAAGCAAGCACCAAGGTGGTTTACTTGTTGCACCTATAACAAGTGCTAGGTTGGTTTATCAATTTTTCTTAGTAGTGAGCACCACAATGACTCAGTCTTATCTTTTAGTTCATTCACAAGGATTCACCAAAATTTTAGATGGGGTATTTCTTCGTTTCAGGAGTTGGAATCCACTGTCAAGATGGTTTGCCTATTTTCTTTTCATATTTTCTAGGTGGTTTATTAGCTATACAACAAGCACCATAATGATTCAATCATCTACTAAGCCCCCCAATCACCACACAAGCTTAAAAAACATAATACGATGGCCTCACGCAATTCACGGGGAATGCACCCAAAATTCATAAGGTCTTAACTCATACATAAGGCTCCACATTCCCAACAACTTCCCAACAACTTCCACATGCTCAACGATCAGCTGAGCACACTCAAATAAGAGGGAAACATATTCCAAGGGAAATGACCATATCCCAATGGCATGTTGCTAATGGGGAGGTCACAATTATTCCATTGCAGTGTGTATGTACAGAGAGAGAGAGAGAGAGAGAGAGAGAGAGAGAGAGTCAATTGGATCTAGCTTGGATGGTTAAGAGGTGAAATTGTTATACTCCCCACAGAAGTTCAAATCCCACTTTATGACATGTTTTCTATTTGTGAACCAATTAAAGCTAGAAAGGTACCAATAATATCATTCTCATATAAGTGTTTGAGGGTGGGATGAGATGTTGCTTTTGCGTGTGTGTACACCTACATAAACCTATGCTCAAATCCTACCTTATGACATGTTTTCCCTTCATTGATTGATTGAATCTATCAATGTACCAGTTATCTCATCTCATTCTCTCTTAAGTTATCATTCTCACCTAAGTGCTTGAGGTTGGAATGATATGTTGCTTGTGTTTGTGTACACCTGTATACACCTATGTTCATATCCTACCTTATGACATGTTTCCCTTCATTGGCTGATTAAATCTAATAATGTACTAGTTATATCATATCATTCTCCCTTAATTTCTTAAGGGTGAGAATCTACCAATTATCTCATTCTCACTTAAGTTATTAAGGGTGGGATGAGTTTCCTTTTTGTGTGTGTGCACATGAAAACACTTATGTTCATATCCCACTTTATGGCATGTTTTCCCTTCATGGGCCATTTAGAGCTAACAATGTACTAGTTATCCTATTATTGCATAATTGTATGAGGGTGGGATTAGATGTTGTTGTGTGTGTGTTTTAACAACCCCAAAGTTTAGATCAATCAATTGAACCATCAACTCAATTCATGTTGCTAATAAGGAGGCCATAAGCAAAGGGTTCAAATTTGGTAAACTTATTTAATGTTACTAGTCATTATTGTAACTAGTTAATTCATTACCCTCCATCCAAATATTCTAGGGAAGAGGGATGGATCCCATGAGTTTTCACGTGGAAAAATATGTATATATTCTAAGCAAATAATGTCACCCCATGCTCACGCACTTAATAAAATAACTAATGTATTGGTACCATGCCGATTCTCGTTGGAATGTTTTATATTGAGGGTAAATCAACCATAAATGTATGGGAGGCTTGTAACCCTATATTACACTATGATATTTAATTCTAATACCTTTCTAGACTTAGCACAATAGCACCTATCAATCTAGTGAAACCTTTGGGCACTATTTTTTTTTAACGGAAAATTTCCTTGGAAAATCCCCCCTAGGCACTTACCCACAGTTTGGGAATGGTTCCTAGGATAAGTTCTACTAGATAAAAAAATATAAACCTAACCTCAAACCCCCATGTGAATTTGACCTCATGACCTTCTTAGCAAATATCGCTTTGGCATGGAAAACTTCTTAAACTAACCATAAATATTAGGCCTTCTAGATTATATCTTCTATGTTTCTATCAATAAATAAATCTCCAATGCTTACATTAATAATTTCAAGGTTTTGTGTGTGTGTGTGTGTAATTTTGCAACAATAATCTTAGACTTGTATGATTTTCCACTACAATTATACAAACTTTAATCTAAAAATTTCATCATTCATGTATTGAAAATGCTTTAACAATATAAAAATTAGATTTTGTAAAATTAGAAAAGATATTACTAATATAAAATTTTGGATTAATATAAATTGTTTGTATACATGAAATTATACAACATATTACCAATATAAAATCTTGACTTTCTAACTCTTGCCAAAAGTTTTATAAATATATACACAAATTTATATTAAAAATGCTTCGATAAAGATCCCAAGGGTTGTGGATATACAATGATCAGATGCTTTGTTAAGGTACTCTTTGATACAATTGGGTAGCTTTTGTTGATTCCCTAAAAGATGCGTAAGGAGGCTCGACAAAAGGGAGAGGAATTGGAAGCTTGGGGAGTGACTTATTTAGAGGGCCCACCAAATAAGTAAACCAAGGAGCAATACCATCCTCCTGTTTTAAACTAAAATGACCTATACACGAGATGGAGAACTTCGCATCAAGAGAGGGACCACACAGTGCTAGAGTACACTAACATCTAAGTCACTCGTTCAATTCGCCCGCTAGATCAAAATGATATATTGGACATGTTGAAGATGTAATCTTGCCAAGCTTAAGAGAAATACTTCTATAAATACTCAAAATAACACCATAAGAAAATTATGCATATATAAATTATAATATCATATAATTATATAAATAAAAACAAAACAAAATATTATATATATAAACTAAACCAAATAATTATTAAAAATATTCCTAATAATACTATATAATTATAATAAATAATATTAAATAATATATTATATAAATATCAAGGATTATATCTAGATCAAATATTTATTTCCCTTCATTAAAAAGATTCTAAATTGATTTTAAAAAAAATTATTGAATTGAAAATTAAACTACAAAATTAAACTTTCCCACTTTGTTAACCATAAAACTTTTCGCTCAAAAATATTTTTTATATAATGAGGAAAAAATGAAAGTATTAGCCATATGAATTAAAAATATTTCATGAGTTAAGTTACACCTAAATCTACTATTACAAGAAAATTATAAAAATCAATATTGAGTATGTTAAAAAATATAAATTTGATTTTTTGAAATAACATATATATACATATTTATATTTCTTAAAGGATAAAAAAAGTCGAAAGAAAAAAAGAAAGAAAGAGAAAAAGCATTATCATTTTCCTATTTATCCCGTGAGATCATCCTTCAGTACTTCGAATACTATTCACATCCTCTTGTAACTCATTTATATTCAAGATAGTAGTTTCGTGTAACTGATTTATATTCGATAACAAACGCATAGATAATGAGCACTTTATTTTCATATTTATAACCATGGGAAAGTGGATTCCAAAGATCGTAGCAATAATCCCTTATGCATTTGAATGACTAAAGCTGCAAAGTAAAAAATAATCACAAACAAAATATAAGATATTTTTTTATGTGAAAGCAAAAATAGAGGTACAAAATAAAAATAAAAAACCTACGGAAAAAAGTAATCACAATCAAAATATAAGATTTTTATTTGAAAGCACAAAATTATAACATTACATTGTTGGAGATGCATTACCAATAGTAGTGGTAGGTTTTCTACAAACCAAAGTACATATAATTTTAGGGTCATGCCGTAGATAGAATAAATAACATAGATACACGAAATCCTAATTGATATTTATTATTATTCTTTCACCATGCAAGGAATAAAATTATTCTATATGTAGTTGCCATTAATAAGAAAAACTTCAAGCTTCGTCTCGCACAAACTACTGCCAATAATGCGACCTTTTCTCTTCGATTTCCTCAGCCATGGATTAGCTATCATGTTGTATTGGGCATGTCAACGTAATTCTTTGCCAAGCATCATGGAGAATCGGTTTCCAAAATCGCAGATGGCATTGGCCACTCTCGTTGAACCAAAGCTCAGCCCTCATAGTTGGCTACTTATTTTCATCCATTCATTCATTAAATAAAGGTAATCGACTCTAATGTCTGTCATGAAAATTGAAAGAAACATTAGAAAATGAAATAATGTCACCCCATGCTCACGCACTTAATAAAAGAACTAATGTATTGGTACCCTGCCAATTCTCCTTGGAATTTTTTATATTGAGGGTAAATCAACCATAAATGTATGGGAGGCTTGTAACCTTATATTACGCTATGATATTTAATGCTAATACCTTTCTAGACTTAGCACAATAGCATCTATCAATCTAATGAAACCTTTGGGCACTATTTTTTTTAACGGAAAATTCCCTTGGAAAATCCCTCTAGGCACTTACCCACATTTTGGGAATGGTTCCTAGGATAAGTTCTACTAGAAAAAAACATATAAACCTAACCTCAAACCCCAGCAGAATTTGACCTCATGACCTTCTTAGCAAATATGGCTTTGGCATGGAAAACTTCTTCAACTAACCATCTGATTAGGCCAATCCAATTTTCTTCTATGTTTCTATCAATAAATATGTCTCCAATGCTTACATTAATAATTTCAAGGTTTTGTGTGTGTGTGTGTAATTTTGCGACAAAAATCTTAGACTTGTATGATTTTCCATTACAATTATACAAACTTTAATCTAAAAATCTCATCATTCATGTATTTAAAATGCTTTAACAATATAAATTAGATTTTGTAAAATTAGAAAAGACATTACTAATATAAAATTTTGGATTAATATAAATTGTTTGTATACATGAAATTATACAACATATTGCCAATATAAAATCGACTTTCTAACTCTTCAAAAGTTTTATGAATATATACACAAATTTATATTAAAAATGCTTAGATAAATATCCACGGGGTCGTGGATATACAATGATCGGATGCTTTGTTAAGGTACTCCTCTATACAATTGGGTAGATTTTAGGCTGGATTCCCTAAGGAGGCTCGACAAGGAAGGTGGTTGCTTGGGGAGTGACTTATTTAGAGGGCCCACATCTTGGGGTGATTTGTTGAAGGGCCCACCAAATAAGTAAACGAGAACAATACCATCCTCCTACATTTCCAAACTAAACTGACACATTACATGAGATGGAGAACTTCGCATCAAGAGAGGGACCACACAGTGCTAGAGTACACTAACATCTAAGTCACTCGTTCAATTCTCTCACTAGATCAGAATGATATATTGGACATGTTGAAGATGTAATCTTGCCAAGCTTAAAAGAAATACTTCTATAAATACTCAAAATAACACCATAAGAAAATTGTGCATATATAAATGATAATATCATATAACTATATAAATAAAAACAAAACGAAATATTATATATATAAAATAAATGAAATAATTATTAAAAATATTTCTAATAATATTATATAATTATAATAAATAATAATAAATAATATTTTATATAAATATGAAGGATTATATCTAGATCAAATATTTATTTCCCTTCATCAAAAATATTCTAAATTGATTTTTAAAAAAAATATTAAATTGAAAATTAAACTACAAAATTAAACTTTCCCACTTTGTTAACCATAAAAATTTTCTCTCAAAAATATTTTTTATATAATGAAGAAAAAATGAAAGTATTAGCCATATAAATAAAAAATATTTCATTTATATTAGATAACAAACGCATAGATAATGAGCACTTTATTTTCATATTTATAACCATGGGAAAGTGGATTCAAAAGATCTCAGCAATAATCCCTTGTGCATTTGAATGACTAAAGCTGCAAAGTAAAAAATAATCACAAACAAAATATAAGATATTTTTTTATGTGAAAGCACAAATAAATGTACAAAATTAAAAAAAAACTACGGACAAAAGTAATCACAAACAAAATATAAGATTTTTATTTGAAAGCACAAAATTATATGATTAGATTGTTGGAGATGCATTACCAATAGTAGTGGTATGTTTTCTACAAACCAGAGTACATATAATTTTAGGGTCATGCCGTAGAGAGAATAAATAACATAAATACACGAAATCCTGATTGATATTTATTATTATTCTTTGACCATGCAAGAAATGAAATTATTCTATATGTAGTTGCCATTAATAAGAAAAACTTCAAGCTTCGTCCCGCACAAACCACTGCCAATAATGTGACCTTTTCTCTTTGATTTCTTCAGCCATGGACTAGCTATCATGTTGTATTGGGCATGTCAACGTAATTCTTTGCGAGGCATCATGGAGAATCGGTTACCAAAATCGCAGATGGCACTGGCCACTCCCGTTGAACCAAAGCTCAACCCTCATAGTTGGCTACTTATTTTCATCCATTCATTCATTAAAGAAAGGTAATCGACTCTAATGTCTGTCATGAAAATTGAAAGAAACATTAGAAAATGAAATAATGTCACCCCATGCTCACGCACTTAATAAAAGAACTAATGTATTGGTACCCTGCCAATTCTCCTTGGAATTTTTTATATTGAGGGTAAATCAACCATAAATGTATGGGAGGCTTGTAACCTTATATTACGCTATGATATTTAATGCTAATACCTTTCTAGACTTAGCACAATAGCATCTATCAATCTAATGAAACCTTTGGGCACTATTTTTTTTAACGGAAAATTCCCTTGGAAAATCCCTCTAGGCACTTACCCACATTTTGGGAATGGTTCCTAGGATAAGTTCTACTAGAAAAAAACATATAAACCTAACCTCAAACCCCCATGTGAATTTGACCTCATGACCTTCTTAGCAAATATGGCTTTGGCATGGAAAACTTCTTCAACTAACCATACAGATTAGGCCTTCCAGATTATTTCTTATATGTTTCTATCAATAAATATATCTCCAATGCTTACATTAATAATTTCAAGTTTTTTTGTGTGTGTGTGTAATTTTGCGACAAAAATCTTAGACTTGTATGATTTTCCATTACAAATATACAAACTTTAATCTAAAAATTTCATCATTCATGCATTGAAAATGCTTCAACAATATAAAAATTAGATTTTGTAAAATTAGAAAAGATATTACTAATATAAAATTTTGGATTAATATAAATTGTTTGTATACATGAAATTATACAACATATTACCAATATAAAATCCTGACTTTCTAACTCTTACCAAAAGTTTTATAAATATATACACAAATTTATATTAAAAATGCTTCGATAAATATCCACAGGGTCGTGGATATACAATGATCGGATGCTTTGTTAAGGTACTCCTCTATACAATTGGGTAGATTTTGTTGATTCCCTAAGGAGGCTCGACAAAAGGGAGAGGAATTGGTTGCTTGGGGAGTGACTTATTTAGAGGGCCCACATCTTGGGGGTGATTTATTTAGAGGGCCCACCAAATAAGTAAACCAAGGAGCAATACCATCCTCCTGTTTTAAACTAAAATGACCTGTACATGAGATGGAGAACTTCGCATCAAGAGAGGGACCACACAGTGCTAGAGTACACTAACATCTAAGTCACTCGTTCAATTCTCTCACTAGATCAGAATGATATATTGAACATGTTGAAGCTGTAATATTGCCAAGGTTAAAAGAAATACTTCTATAAATACTCAAAATAACACCATAAGAAAATTATGCATATATAAATGATAATAACATATAATTATATAAATAACAAAAAAATGAAATATTATATATATAAACTAAACCAAATGATTATTAAAAATATTTCTAATAATATTATATAATTATAATAAATAATATTAAATAATATATTATATAAATATCAAGGATTATAGCTAGATCAAATATTTATTTCCCTTCATTAAAAATATTCTAAATTGATTTTTTAAAAAAAATATTAAATTGAAAATTAAACTACAAAAATTAAACTTTCCCACTTTGTTAACCATAAAAATTTTCTCTCAAAAATATTTTATATAATGAAGAAAAAATGAAAGTATTAGCCATATAAATAAAAATATTTCATTTATATTAGATAACGAACGCATAGATAATGAGAACTTTATTTTCATATTTATAACCATGGGAAAGTGGATTCTAAAGATCTCAGCAGTAATCCCTTGTGCATTTGAATGACTAAAGCTGCAAAGTAAAAAATAATCACAAACAAAATATAAGATATATTTTTTTATGTGAAAGCACAAATAAAGGTACAAAATTAAAAAAAACCCACAGAAAAAAGTAATCACAAACAAAATATAAGATTTTTATTTGAAAGCACAAAATTATATCATTAGATTGTTGGAGATGCATTACCAATAGTAGTGGTAGGTTTTCTACAAGCCAGAGTACATATAATTTTAGGGTCATGCCGTAGAGAAAATAAATAACATAAATACACGAAATGCTGATTGATATTTATTATTATTCTTTCACCATGCCAGGAATGAAATTATTCTATATGTAGTTGCCATTAATAAGAAAAACTTCAAGCTTCATCCCGCACAAACTACTGCCAATAATGCGACCTTTTCTCTTTGATTTCCTCAGCCATGGACTAGCTATCCTGTTGTATTGGGCATGTCAACGTAATTATTTTCCAGGCATCATGGAGAATCGGTTTCCAAAATTGCAGATGGCACTGGAAACTCCCGTTGAACCAAAGCTCGGCCCTCATAGTTGGCTACTTATTTTCATCCATTTATTCATTAAAATTAAGGTATTCGACTCTAATGTCTGTCATGAAAATTGAAAGAAACATTAGAAAATGAACGATAGTTCATAACAAAGGATCAAAACAATTCCTATATTGGCATTTTAGCTCACGGACAAATTTATCTATGAGATAATATGCGAATTTCTTATAACATTTGTCTTCTGTAAAAGAGATCTGCGTCGGGGTTCAGATGCAACAAAGTCAAGTGTAGAAGGGGGAGGAGGCCCATATTCGTGGGCATAATGTGACAGTCTGGGGGAGTATTATGGAGTTGCTAAGCTAACTCAGGAAATACAACCAAACATCCATTCGTATTCTCCATAGCTTGCTTAATTTTGTTAGTTTGGAAGCAAAGCCAGGAGTTATGAATACAACATCGCAATGGCATCAGAATCAAATTCAGAAACCTCATCAATGTAACCAAAGGAACAAATGCCGCTATGTATCATATTTTGTACAGTGTTTCCATTTCAGTCATGTGACGCATGTCATTAAAGGCCCGATTGCATTGTTGCCGAACAATGCAATGACCAGCCATGTGACGGCTGTGACTATCTCCGAACTCTTATGATTTAATCAATTAAACTTTATTTTAATTTGACATGAAATTAGTTGAAATGATCATTTCAACTAAATAATATATTGATAAATAACAATCTAGAAAGTAAATAATATAATTAATATAATAAAGTAACAATTTTAATCTCAATAGTGTATTAAAAAATACCGTTTTTTTATGATCGTTCAAGTTACCGCCAATAATATCATGTATATATATTTTTATTTAAACTAATATTATTTTAAAAATGATGTTACAAACTATAAAAATATATTATTAAAATGGGCATTTGTCATTTCTTAGTCGATAGGTATGGATGTTGAGTGACATGTTATTTAATGCATTGCAATGTATAGTTGTATAAGAATAATTATTTATAAAATTGTAATAAAATAAATATAATAAATTATTAGTAAAATGGAAATAAATATAAATATAAGAAAAATCAAAATATATAAAAATTGTTAATAGAAATAAATATATTTTAGTTTTTGGTATTGGTTTTATAAATATTGATAAATATTGATGAGTAATGAGAGTTTTCAAAAATATGTTAAAGAGAAAGAGCTCAAGAGTTTAGGTAAATATTGTCTTTATTGGAAGTGAAAATAGAGGCTTCATGGGAGATTTTTTTCTAGGGAGGACTACCAATATTTAACTTTTTCAAAATGTAACAAAGTTAGTTGATAGACAAGTTCCCATGCTTGGATATGGGTCATGACATCAGCAATATTGTCGTCTTGGACTTGTAGTTGTTGTACTATATCATAAAATTATTTTTGTTTAGTGTTTAATTTCATTTGCACCCTGAAAACAAAATTGATAAAATCAAAAGTTTGACATTTGCTAGATTTATACTAGTGAGCTAATGTTTTAGCACAATGATTTTTCTCTCATAATACTTTATATTCTTCCCAATGTCAATAGCCTTATGGACACCAGCTTTTGATAGAGTAAACTAGCAGTAAAAAAAATTAAAAAAAAAAATTCATCACCATTGTCTCAGTAGTGAGAATTATTTCATAATTCCAAGGAAATTCTCATAAATTTGTGCCTCTACCTTATTACTTTGCTTCATATACTTATCTACTTATCAAATATAAATAACTGCAAATTTATAACTTTGTCAACTAGTTTTGGAATAAAATCATCAACTAGTTTTCCAATTATTTTCATTTTTTTCTTGTCTCATAAACTTTTTTTTCATCCTGATTTTTCTCCTAATCTCCTCTACTCTTCAACATTATCCTCAAGTTCTCTTTTAGATAGTTCCTATTGCTTTATTTTTTCTATTTCAACTTCAGCTCCTTGTTTTTCTTCTCTTCTCCTATCTTTCTCCACTTCAAATATCTTTATGTTAGTTTTAACGTTTTCCTCGCATTTATTCCTTTTTGCTTGTTTCTTCTTGGATTCAATCTCTTGCATTATTTTCTTCTTATCTTCTACATAAAAATTGGCTTTCTTTTCAGATTCTACTCTTCATTGACATTTCTACCTTCACTCTAGGATTGACCTCTTTGGTAGGTCCTCTTTGTTTTTCCTCAGTAATAACCTATATATTAGTCAATAATTATTCATAATTTAATGTTTGTATGAATATTTTAAAGGTAATTTTCTTCATGCTTGTAATGGTAGAATATTCATCGTAACTTTTCGATTTTCAACAATTCTCACGGGAGTTCAATATGGAAGATAATGAATATATGTATATATAGTCAATGTTTTAAAGAGAATATATCTTATTATGATACTTGAGAACTATAAGTTTATGTTGTTAAAAGTTGGAAAAGAGAAGACACAATAGGTCATACAACTTATTTGGTGATTATCTCATGGGATAAAAAAAATATAGTAGGTTAAAGGGATTTTTTATTTATATATTTCATAATATGAAGAGATGGGAGTTTTGAATCATTGATAAATTCAAGAGTTGATGATGGTGACGAGATGAAATGCCACTTCAACCACAATTGGTAGTAGAACCGTTCGAACGATGGGCACTGGATTTTGTTGGACCATTCAACCCACCACCGAACCATAAAATATGCATACTAGTTGCCATAGATTACGTAACAAAGTGGGTAGAAAAAGTGGCCTTATCAAGAGCCATGAAAGAATCTGTAATTAAATTCCTTTTTGAGCTATTTGTGAGATATGGTTTACTATGAGAAGTGATAACCGATGGAGCGGCACAGTTTGTGGGTAATAAAATTATAGCCACCCTAAAGAATCACCATATCATCCATAGCGTCACGTCTCCTTACCACCTGCAGGAAAACAGGCAGGTTGAAAGTACCAACAAAGTCCTTGAGGAAATTCTTACTAAAATAGTATCAGCACATCGTCGAGATAGGGCCACTAGACTACCAGAGGCCTTGTGGGCTTACCGTGCAATGTGGCGAAACACCATAGGATATTCTCCGTATCATCTGGTCTTTGGAAGAGAGCCTATTTTTCCTATTGAATTCGAGATAAAGACCTTAAGGACAACATAGGAGGTAGGGTTGGACTTGATGGAGGCTTAGATTAAAATATTCCAATAAATAAATGAGCTAGATGAAATACGACTACTGGCTTTGCAACGCACAGAAATCATACAACAACAACGAGCGAAGTAGCATGACAACCTCATCAAAAAGAAGACATTCCAAAAATGAGATTGGGCACTTCTCTATGACTCCAGATTCAAATTTTCTAGGGAAGTTGAAAACAAGGTGGCTCAGTCCATACGAAGTTCAAGAAGTACACAACAATGGTACCCTCACCTTGACTGCCATAGATGGCTCTGGTTCTACATTTCGAGTCAACGGGCACAGAGTGTGCCTCTATCACAAACCTCTTACAAAGGATAATTTCTGCCATCAGGTACGCAATGATCCTATTATCCAAGTTTTAGCATAAGGGGGTGATAACCCCACAAATTTAAATACATAAGAGCCTGTTGTTTCCTTTCGTAAATATTGTACATAATTTCCCTGCATTTTTTTAATTATTCTATTGTACATTCTTCATATTCACAATGGTGTCATTTTCCTTCATCACCCCTTGCTTTTTTTCTTTTTCTTTTTGTTGTTCAAATATTAGAACAACTAATTTTCAATCACATTGAACAGTTGTTGTTCAATCGGATTGAACCGTGTTTTTGCAATTTTTTTCTTTGTTGTTCAAACCTTTGAACGACTGCTGTTAATTCCCATTGAACAGTTGTTGTTCAATCAGGTTGAAAAACCGTGTTTTTGTGTTTTTTCTTTGTAGTTCAAATCTTTGAACGGTTGATGTTCAATCCCATTGAACAACTACCGTTCAATCGGATTTAACAGCCATGTTTTTGTGTTTTTATTCATTGGTGTTCAAATATTTGAACATTTGTTGTTCAATCCAATTGAACACTTGCTATTCAATCAGACTGAACAACCGTGTTTTGCATTTTTACGGCTACTATTAAAATCTTTGAACGACTGTTGTTTAATCCAATTGAACAACTGATGTTCAATCGGATTGAACAGTCATGTTTTTTTGCGTTTTACTTTATTGTTTAATCATATAGAACAACTGATTTTTTCCCTCTTTAAGCATGATTATTCTTTCTTTTTTTTGATGATCTCTCCTCACAAAAACCTCTCCTCGTCCCACACCCCAGCTGTAAAACACAATTTTGAGTGGGAATTGGCACCTGAAGAGGAGAAAAGTAGCAATATTACTAATATGATGATCCTTTGAAAATTTAATGGAAATCTCTACTCCGGAAGCTGACATGGTACATATATGCAATGGACGGCTAAGACATCTCCTATTTAAACATGTTATTACACGATACATAGTCTTATAATGGTATATCTTTCTACACTCTCGAGTAGTATTTCCCTTCGACATAAATATTTAGGAATAAGGAGTCTTAATTGTATTGGCATTATTTTTTTTACTTCACACACCATCCCTAACTCTTAAGGAGTTAATGAGCCTCCCTTCATGTATAAAGAATAAATATTATGCTTGCATGAATTTTTTTAAAAGAGAATAGGGGGTCTCATCATAAGCCAACCTACCATGATCATAAGGATTTAGCAGGTGACATGCCCACAATGGCTAACACACCAGGGTAATGACCTTCTTAGCTGCTTGAAGGACAGGAGGTCTCATCACGAGTCAGCCTGATCACTCTGTTACAATCCCAGTGAATGGCACTATGACTATCTAGCTACCACACCAGCATAGTGGTCTCTTCATAAAACAAAACGAAATGCCTAATTTAAAAAAAATAAGTACTATGTCTATATGAAAATTGTTAAGAGAGAATAGGGGGACTCATCACGAGCTAGCATACCATGATCATAAGGATTTAGCAGGTGACACGCCCACAATGGCCAACACACCAGGGTAATGACCTTCTCAATTGCTTCAAGGATGGGAGGTCTCATCACTCTGTTAGAACTCTAGTGAGTGGCACCTTGACTATCTGGCCACCAAACCAACACAGTGATCTCTCCATAAAATTGGAAAAATAACTAATTTTACATAAAGGATTCTGGCTCATTTTTCGGGTTAAAATAGCAACGTTGTCGACGCTATGAACACTAGCTAGCAGTAGTGTCTCTATTTGTGGTATGAGAGTATATTATAACAATAGCCAATTACTCTTACATATACCTTATCTCTTATTTCCATCCATTTCCAAGATAAAACAACTACTCAAATTAGTGATAATACTATTTGAATGCATAAGTAGCTATAAATGAACTATGCTTTCATGTTTGAATTCTGGGATGACAACACTAATCATTATCTATCGTAGCCATGCTTCCATCACACCATACCATTAAATAAGGACATCCTATCATAATAATTGTTGTATTTCTTTCTTCCCATCTTCGGTCACTTCCGCATGAGATACACTTATGATAAATTCCAATTCTAACCTTTAAAACTGGACACATTCATAATTGTTACAATCACTGCTCTTTTCTTGAGCTCCAAGGCCACAGACGTCATTATCATGTATAGACTGTGATTACTGATCCCTGACATTTTCCCACATATGCATTCATGACTGATTAAATCTCTCTTGTACTTAAGGATGTCGACACCCTTATTTCGAGAGAGGGGGTGTAAATATCCATCAATATTAAGCATGTGAATTCCCTACACAAATTTCATTGGATACGCTGAGAAGACCAAAAGATCATTGCAATTACGATATGAAGTTACCTACATTTATGAGAGAAGGCTGCAATTTATTTTTCTCTTGTATGAAGTGTTTATTCTAATCGATAGGGCCAAAAGGAAACATAGACAAAAGGAGAAATTAACTCAATAGAACGCATCAGCCATGGGAGGGAACTCTCTCCAGAATGAACCTACGACCTTCCCAATCTCAGACACAACTCACACCATTCTCCAACAAGCTGGTTGGCTGCCATACTTACACAAATTGTAAGGGTTTGACACAGAGATAGCAATTGAATTCCTGTATAACCTACAGGAGGGACATACCAGACTCAATGGAAGGATTATACCGGTCATATAGGATATCATTGCTGATGTTTCTGGAATGCCAGAAAAGGGAGAAATATTGACCGAAAAGCACCTTCTTCTACGAGAGGCAATCGTAGTGTACCAGGATCCAGGAGAACCATTGGAATAGAAAGGAAAGGGGATTATACCTACCTCTCTACAACAACCGTGGCAGGAATTGGTAGCATTCATCTAAATATTCATCACATGCGATAGACGCCAAGACGTGGTAAAACCCTGTCAACTCAAATTGTTAGTTGTTCTTAAACAAAAGATTTCAGTTAATCTGCCCTCTTGCTTAAATTATGTACATGACACTGTTTTTCGAATGAGAAAGGCTAAAAATCCCCAAGCAGCCGTCAGCCACCATGGTTTAATCAAGTTAATTATCATGCATGAATTATGAAAACAACAGACATCCTAGGAAGATTTTGTTAACCATGTCGTGCATGCACATGAGGAAAACCCTGTTGGGACCGAAATTGAGCTCCCTAAAATTAACATACCTAGAGGAACAAGAATGAAAAAGACCCATGCTTCGGAAAAAAAACCAAGCAAGCGAAGACGGTCCAAAAGACTGCAATTACAACAAGAAACCCTGGAAATGGCAGAGGAGGCAGGGCCATCCCATTCGCCACCTTGAAGCCCTCAAAACATACCATTATAATACTATGAGGAAGATATGGATCGAGTTCTAGAGAAAATGAGGGCATCCTGTGAAACTAGAAGCCCATATAAATAGCTGATGAGCAAGAGGAACTGTTAAACCAATCTGCCACCACAAGCAGCTCTGGCCTCAGTTAGATATTACCTCACCAAGATGAATCACAAGGTTTTAGAACCTTGTCTCCTCCAAAGAGTAATGGGGTGAATAGGGAAGAGCAGGTAGAAGGTGTAGCCGAATCTAAAAAATAGTCAGGAGACACCATCCCCTTAGAACAAAATGCAAGCATGGAAGCAGTCCCTCTAATGCCTGAAGGGAATAATATCTCACCCAGTTGGGAAATTAATGCAAAAGTAAGCTCTGGAGTACAAGTAGAAAATATCATCATAGAAAACCTTGAAATTGGCACCACCATTCCGGAAAACAAGGTTGCTGCTCCTCCATCCCCTCCCAAAACCTGGCCAGAAGAGAATTTCGCTGAAAAAAAGTTGAGGAAAATGAGAAGAACTTGCAAAAAGGTTAAGGAAAATGATAAAACATCTGAGGAAACAACTGAAGGAGGTAATCAAGGCTCGGAAGCCTAGGAAAGAATTGGTTACCACAGAAACCCAAACAGAGCTTGTCACCAATTTGATAGACACTGCTGAGGTTGAGGTACAGACTGAATTAGCAACTAATGCTGAGATTGAGGTACAGAAAGACCTAGTGGACACTATTGAAGCCTTTGTGCAAACTAGGCTGGACTTTAGAGAAGAAAAGGGAACCCAAACGGTGGAAGTCCTTGCCTACGCTCTTATGGTAGAAAAGGTTGCCAATCAAAAATTGCATAATCAATTAATTCGAACACAGCATGAGTTAGCACAATGCAGAAAGGAATTAGTGCCCACACAAGAGTATTAGGCACTGTTAAAGAAATTCTCAGACCTTTCTACAATAGATCATGAGACATTTTCTCAACTCAGAGAAGAAAAAGCGAAGGTAAATAAATCACAGGATAAGTGGGACAAGCTAAGAAGCAAGCCACTATGTTTTTCTCTCTGTACTCTGATGTGCTAACATGCAGGGCACCAGCCATCGACTATGCCCTATTTCTAGTAGAACGGTAGCTTTTACTGAAGATCAAGGCCGTCGGGGCAGGGAAGCCCATGACTTTTAAAACCATAGAGGAATTTTTCCATTGCTGTAATGATCAAAATGAGCAGGTCCAATACCTCTTGTATGAACTATACATGCACAACTTCTTCTTAGAGGAGGACAGGGACAGTAATCCCAACCCCTTTATAGAAGATATTCAATTCCAGGCTTTCCTCTCATTTGCTAAGAACTAGACTCAGTGGGCTAAAGCCTACAACATTTTCTAGAAGAGGGAACATGGCCTAGACCTGTGGGTTAGAGGGCAGCCTAGTAGACCCCTGCATCTATTCACACAACATAAGAATTTCATGCAAAGAAAGGGAGTAAGGACTAAAATGGGGCTTATCCATAAGGACATTATATAACATGGGTATGATTCTTTCGAGGACATTCAGGAAGCAGCTCTCGAAGCAGTCAAACAAAGGTGGATGGCCTCCACGAACAACGTGAAAAATAGAGAGACATTTGGCTACAAAAACTTCAAAGTGGCTACCTCCAGATTCCTTTTATACAACAATCTAGTCTTAAAAATGGGCCCTACATGGATAGGATTCAGGTACATATTCCCTCTCATCTGTTACCTCCTGAGGGTTATGATCATGGTTACGAGCTGCCAGAAGGGCACAAAAACGCTACCTTTGCAAATATCGGACAAAGACATGGCTTCTGATCCTATAAAGAAGAATTCTACCGTGTCTGTTCTCTGACTTACTTACACCTCAATCATTTTTTTGCATGAGGACCTGCAAATAGCTAAGCGGGGGAGTATGTTGGGCCGAGAATGAGGTACATTTTCACCCTTCCTTTACCAAAAAATTTTATCCACCTTTACGAATTTTTCCTCATCTTAACAGTAAAGGAAAGGAAGATTAATGTAAAATCAGGACAAAACGAACTAACAGTAAAAGGGATGTTTTACAACGAGAAATTGACTTGTTATATCTTTATTTACGGGGAAATAAGTAGTTGAATCAATGATGACCAGAAGACAGCTGACAGATAGAGACTAACAGAACCATGATGACTACCATGGACAGGAAGAAGAGGGAAAGGCACCTCCATGTCTGAAGAATTCAAATGACATCCACAAGCAGTAAAATCTCATATGGAAAAGACCATTACCACTGTTGTAATCACCTTGAAAAGGCCAAAAATGAACAATATAGATAGATCAAAATAGATACTTTATTCTGTAATAGATGTATCGGGATAGGATTTTCCAATTATATCAATGTATTAACTTTCAGCTTAATAAAGGTCTTGGCATTTTTATAGTCAATTTCTGATTTTTCAGTAGCGGCAGACTTCTGGTGGTTTAGGCCCAGCCCTGGGAATTTTTGTGCTAATATCTATGCTATACGTTCAATTACAGAATTTACGTTTCAGTCATCAAATACATTTTATGAGATATCATTTAATTGGTTGAATTGTGAACATAATATACTACAACTTTCTCTTTCATTATAATAGTTCATTATTCATGTTTCCTTGTTTACAATGATTGCTTTCATAGTTTTTAGATGCTTTCATCATTTCCCAACGCTTTTATACTCGTTTCATTTGTTTTAGCATCATTCTTGTTCAATTATGTAAATAGCTAAGAGTTGGATCTTTCCATCAGTAATGTAATGCGTCTAGTTGTTAATTGATTCAGAGAGATGTCATCTATTTAATTTAAAAAGAGAATTCCATTGCAAAATTAAATAAGAAATTACTATTCAATTTATTGAAGCTGTTGTTCAATTCCGTAGGACTGTTGTTCAATTCATTTGTGTGTTTTTCAATCATAGGTTTCTCTTTCTGCACTTACTTAGACAGAATAGTTAAACATAATTTTACAATTCCATTTCCCTTTGAATTGATTGAGCTTCGAGAATTAGATAGTCCTCTTTATGGTAATATAGAGTAGGGGTTCTTTGATATCACTTGCATATACTATGCTCACAGTCTTGAAATAATAAGACTTGCCCTGAGTTGACAATTGAATGAGAAGCATCGGAATTGGCTATAATAGTCACCTTTATGACCCAACAGAAGTCTCAGTGACTTTCAGGTATGCTAAGGAGGGAGTGACATCAAGTTATGTTAGGAAGTGTTAAGGCATGCTAGAGGCCAGGGAACACATGCAAATATGTGCTAGGTTCCATGGTGTGGCAATGCTTGCCAGGCTGGAGTGTTTGGGAGTGGCTCAGAAAAATAAGGGAGCACTTGTCTCAAATGCATGGAAGTGAATGAATAAGAGTGTGTAACAATGAGTATCAATGAGTTCTAGGTGTGCTAAGGAGGGATTTTAAATGTATGCTAGGTAGTGCCAAGGAATGCTAGAGTGCGAGGGCAACATGCTAGGATGTGCCAAGTGCTAGGTTGCCTCAATAAATGCTAGGGAGTGCCATGGAAACACAAGGGAGAACTAGTTCAAAATGCATGAAAATGAACGAATAAGGATGTGTGATAGGGAGTGTCAATGAGTTTCAAGTGTGATAAGGAGGGAGTAGCAAGGTTATATGCTAGGAAATTCCAATGCATGCTAGAGTTCTAGGACATGTCATGGAGTGTTAGTGTGTGCTAGGGAGTGCCAAAGCATCGCAAGGAATGGAGGGGATGCTTGTCACACCTCCAAACTTTTTTTTTTTTTCAGGACAACGTGTTCCCTTTGTCTTCTATTGATGTCTCTTCCAGTCTTCACTGGCTAATTTTTCGCTTATAGTTTAGATCCAGTTATATATATTTATTTGGTATTTTATTCTCCTATCCCTTGAAATCATCTATGGATAGTTATTATTCCACTCATGAACAATCACGTCATATAACACTTTAAAATCATCCCTCTTAAACATTATCACCTCCTATAAGATTCTTTTATTAAAAGCATTTAATATCATCACTTTTTTTTTCATTTAAACTCACAAATATGAGATTTGTTATAATTCCCTTTTTAACTCTCCATGATATAAGTTTATTATATCACCATACCAATTCGCATAATATAATTTTATTATATCATCATTTAACTCCATAAAATATGCGATGGGCAAGGTAAGAAATGGTTATATTATATAACACCTACGTTATATATATCTGTGGAATAGAAATACGCTACCCTCTGATATAATCGACATTGAAATGCTACCTCTGGGATTTAAATTTTTACTATATATATTTTGATACCCCATACAGTGTATGAGAATCGTACGCGATCTCTCTCCCGTTTTTTTTTTCTTTTGTATAACTCACCAGTATTAAAATCCCTCATCCTTTACTACGTAAGAGAGTTAGGAGTTTGTTTGGTTGCTGGAGTGATCAATCGATGCACTGACTGCGGCGGCGACCTGCAATTTAGCTCCTTTTGTTTTTTTGTACTCCCCGCAGTACCTCAGACGGTCTGACATGGAAGGAGATACACGCGTCCCACTTCAACGCGCTGCATATTTCAAGTTACAGGTTATCGTTTGCTTTCGCATACCTCGGGAGAATTATGTTTTTTATCCTCTGTACTGTTGCTCTGCGCCACTAGCATGTTTCGAATGACAGTTGTAGCTTGCCATTAGTAAGAGTCACTTCAACAGGAAGGGGCGCAGAGCTTTGCCTACGCTCTGTCTGCTCGATGTTCAAAATGAGAGCTGAGAAAATCACGTACTGTGGGATTGGTACAGGTTTATTCACTCGGCAGGACTCTTAAAAATCCCCATCGGGATATTGTGCAGCTCGCTGTCTTTTCAATTTAGGGTTTGAGTCTCTACCAGTTACGCTAACCCTGAATCGGATACCCGCGTGGACTACGGTCGATGCATGGTGTTAGGGTCGCGGTCTTCCGTTTTAAACCCCCACTCGGGTCCTTGTTATGCCATTTCCCTGTGTTTAAATCTTTTCTCACTCCCTTTTCTCATCTTACTCCCGCCTATAGGGATCTGAATCACTCGCCATGCATACCACAGAACGCGATGCTCAACCATCCCAGGGGAAATCTGATTTCCTGAATCGCTCCCCATCTTTGTTATCACGCGTAAGTTTTCTTGAAATAAAGGGGCGGTTTGTTGTTTTCTTCTTATGATTTGTGTCGGCACCACACTGGATGGTTTTATTTCTTTGTATGCTAATCGTTCGCTCAACCATGCATTTGCTCCACCTACGCTAACTGGTTCCCTGTTGTTTTTCTCCTTTGACCATTTTGGGTTTTTTCTTTTTCTCTACAAGGCGAATACAGGGCTGAAGATCAAGTGGATAGGCGTTAGCGTTTTCACGAGAGGACCACGAGTTGCCTCGCGTTGCCCGTTGTTCTTACTGGGAAACCTTCTGTGCTCGCTTCAACCCTTCCTTCCTGTTTACGAGGGTAAATTAACTTATTTAAATTCTGGGTTTGTATGTTATTTCTGGCACGTTGGGGTTTTGTTACAGCGATCACACAGACGGCCCCAGCCACTGGTTTTCTCCTCATTTCTAATTACTCCAGTTTCAGGTTAAATCGATGTACAGGTTTTATATCCATCCTATTTCGTCTGTGCTATTGAGATGTAGTAGGGATTTGTCAGATAAATTTTGTTTATCGTTTGTTCTGTTACGTAGAGATGTTGTTCGTTTGTTTATGCGCATTTCTGTTGAAGTCGCATCCATAGTAGAGCTTGGGGTAAGTAGCCTCACAGATACTCTCAGCCTTTGCACAACGTACGCGCCTCTGTTCCAACTCTTGATCTCGCTTTCCTTATGTGGTTAAATGGGATTTCCAATGTGTGTTAAATAGATTAACCCTGTTATTACGTTAATATGCTATGAACATTTTTTTGGATCAAACATTTCTTTTTAAACACATTAATTCCATTTCTTGGTTCAAGAAAAGAATGAGGCACATTATATTTGTGTGGACAATACTTCGCTCCAGTTACAAATAAAAAGAAGTCCATTTCAAAGTTAAATTGTTACGGCGGTACTGTCAAATTTTATATATATATATATATTATCCATTGTCGTTCGGTATTAATATATTCCTGGGCATCGGCGTTAATAGATATACACAGTCATCGTTTTTCAATAGTTCAATACTCCGTAGCTACATACACGCACTGTCTTACCTAATTTTAATGTTTAAGCAAATGTTACGTAGTTTTAACCTCCAATGTCATCATTAAAGAGATAACCGCATGATTTCTAAAACAATGTAATGAATACTGATTTCGTTTTGCTTTTTCTCTAACCGACCCTACGACGGTCCCACAATAAAATCATTCTAAAATGATGCAGATATAGATAAGCGTATTTCTCATTTTATTTTTTTACTGATGCCTCGCACGCAAATGGATAATTATCGAAATTACATTAAATCGTCCTACATTACATTAAATCGGGATTACATGAAATCAAAATTGCATTACGAACTACGATTCCCTATTTTATTTCTTTTGATTTGGTTATAAATATGATAATTCTTCAAGCAGAAATTTCGGTTGGTTCCTTCCATATATACATCACTATTGTTTATTAGTTCCTTTTTATATACATAGATGTGATGTCCACGAATAATTTTGGTGGATTCGAGAATGTTTTTCTCTAGTAATGGGAAATCTAGATTAGAGGTTCCTTTCTTTTGGTTCCCTCAGTTTTTCTTTCTGAGAGATTTAATATTTATAAAGTACTAGTATGTTAGGTTATGATAATTCCCATTTTTCTTCTTTGTTTGTGTCTAAACTCAGATTGTATATTTCTCTATCTTAGATATGGAAGGGCTAAAATTATTTTATCAGCAGAAGCAGATTAAAGTTAACCCAATATTTTTCCTATGAAAGTAATAGTCCTCCAGATTTGGAATCAACAATAGTCTAAGAATTTTTCTAGATACATATCTATGGTTTTGTTATCTATAACTGTGCAAAGCTTTCATAGGTAATTTTTATGACTACTATGTCTAAAAGTAGAATTACTTCTTGATTTAGAAATAACTTGAAATACCTATTCTAATGGCTTGCTTCTCTTTTATGGTACCATGTAGATATCAGTTCTACTACCATAATTTTTCTAGCATACAGATGAGCATGAAATTTCACCTTTACATATATATCAGAACCCAGTTAGTATTTAATTATCAGTGGAGACTCCATTTATTACTGGTCTACAACTAAACAGAATCTGAAAGGTGACTACCTTAAGATAGATTCTGTGTAAATGTAGTACTTCAAATTTATTTTATATGTAGCCAATTCATACCATAATAATTCAAAATAACAGGAATTTCAGAAACATACCACTACTGCAAATGACCAACCTCCCAACCTTAGAGTCCTCTTTGTCTCCCAGAACTCACCCCCGAGCTGAGATCACCTCCATCACAGATCAACCTTCGATCTGCTTAGGAGCAGCTTATTTAAGCTCATGTTTCCCCAAAGCATGTTTCTAATTCTGCGTCCAGAATAGCAGGATGCTTTCTTTCCTGTTTAGCCTAGGCTTCCCATTTGGGACTCTTTAAAGTTGTTTTATGCTTTTCCTCAGCTTTTCCAGCTTTTCTTACCTCTTCCCAACTACTTTCCTCTTCATTGGGGAAATTTAGATTTCTCCTCAAAATCTAAATAAATCTCTTTCAAGGATTTTTGAAAGACTGTGGGGATTTGTTGCCTTATCCATCCTCATGGATTTGGCAAGTGATCTCTAATTCTCATCTTGGTCAAAATGCACAATCATTTTATTTATTTCATCAATTTAAATATTAAATTACATTCACACCATACTTATCCTTTGGGGTCCACTCCCCTTAGGATTAAAATTCAAATGTCTAACTTTTTTCAAATTCAACACAGAAACTGGGGGTGTTACATATTCCCCCTCTGAAAATAAACACCGTCCTCAGTGTTGTTATTCATCTACTAGAGTTTATTTTAAAAAAAATGGATATTTTTCCATCATGTCGGCTTCCCTTTCCCAGGTAGCTTCTTCAGCAGTAAAGTGCTTCCACTGCACCTTTACTCTGGGCACTGTTCTGTTTCTCAATTCAATTTCTTCCCGCTCCAATATTTGAAGCGGTTCTGGCAGAAACTCCCCTTCTGGTTCCACCTGTACAACATTCCAATCAACTATGTGAGAAGCATCATGCACATATCTTTTTAATAATGAAATATGAAACACATCATGCACTCTAACATGGGGTGGTAAAGCCAGCTTGTAAGCCACTGGTCCCACCCTTTCTAAAACTTCAAAAGGCCCACAATATCTAGGAGCAAGTTTTGCACAACTTCCAGCATAAAGTGTGCTCTTTTTGGGTTTGATGCGCAAATACACATGATCCCCTTCTTTGAATTCCCGGTGCACTCTTTTCTTATCAGCATAGCTTTTTTGGCGATCTTGTGTTGTCTTGATATTTCTTTGTATCTGTTTAACAATTCTTTCCATCTCTTGTAAGGCATCAGGTCCCAGCATTAATTTATCTTCTGGTTGGCTCCAGCTCAAAGGAGTACAACACTTTCTCCCATATAATTCCTCAAACGGACTCATTTTAATAGAATATTGGTAACTGTTATTATAGGCAAATTCAGCTAAGTGCAAATACTCCTCCCACTTTGATGGTCTATCCATCACATACATTCTCAACATATCCTCCAAAATTTGATTCGTCCTTTCTGTTTGCCCGTCAGTTTGAGGGTGATAGGCAGTACTGAAATTCAGCTTAGTACCCATTCCACCAAACAATCCTTTCCAAAACGCTGCTGTAAACTTAGCATCTCGGTCTGAAACAATTACCTTTGGCACCCCATGAAGCCTTACTACCTCCTTCAGGAATACATTCGCTACTTGAGCTGTCCCAAAGGTAGATTTCACTGGTATAAAGTGGGCAGCTTTTGTGAGAGTGTCTACTACTACCATTACAGAATCATGTTGATATTTAGTTTTGGGTAACCCTGTTATAAAATCCATGGAGACTATGTCCCATTTCCATTCTGCAATTGGCAAAGGGTTTAAAAGACCTGCTGGATGTTGATGCTCAACTTGACTAGTTGACATTCCATACACCTACTTAAATATTCTGCCACATCTCTCTTCATTCCTGGCCAGAACAACTTCTTCTTCAATGCTGTTAACATCTTTTGGTATCCTGGATGTCCTGCATAAGGCTGTTTGTGATATTCATCCAAAATTTATCTTTTTAATGACTCTACATTTGGAATATACAACCTGTTTTTGTAATATAGTAACCCTTTTTGATTCTGAGTGAAATCATTTTTATCCCTTTTCTGTAACTTCTCCAAGAGTGTTTCATAGTTGGGATCTTGATTTGCTGCTTTTCTCACCAATTCCTCTACCCCCATCTGGGCACTACTCCCAATGCTGTTTAAATTTTGGCAAGCATTTCTACTTAATGCATCAGCAACTTTATTTTCTTTTCCCTTGATATGTTTTATGTCCATATCAAATTCACTTAAAAAGGACATCCATCTGGCTTGTCTTGCATTCAGGTCAGTTTGGGAAAAGAAATATTTGAGGCTAATATGATCAGTCATCAATGTGAACTTTTTCCCAAGAAGATAGTGCCGCCACATTTTCAGGGCATGGATAACAGCTTCAAATTCTAAATCATATGCACTATAATTCTGTTCATGTATTTTCAGTTTCCTAGATTCATATGCAATAACTGAATTTTCCTGCAATAGGACTCCTCCTAGCCCCTCTCTGCAAGCATCTGTACATACCACAAACTCTTTATCAGGATCAGCAATTTTTAATATAGGGGCTGAAATAAGTTTTTGTTTTAATTGTTCGAAACTGTTTTGAAATTTCTCAGTCCACACAAACTTGACACCCTTTCTTTGCAATGAAGTGATGGGATGTGCTGTGGAAGAAAATCTCTCCACAAATCTACGATAATAGCCTGCTATCCCCATGAATGACCTTACTGCTGAAACATCAGTTGGAACCGGCCATTCTTTAATTGCTTTTATCTTTTCAGGATCAACTGCAAGGCCTTTTTCAGAGATAATGTGACCCAAATATTGAATCTTATCCTTGTAAAATTCACATTTACTGAACTTAGCATATAGCTGATTTTCTTTCAGAGTTTGCAACACTATCCGCAAATGTTCCTTGTGTTCCTCTTTGTTTTTGGAATAGACTAAAATATCATCTATTAACACCAGAACAAACTTATCCAAATACTTATTTAACACACTGTTCATCAGGCACATAAAGGTGGCAGGGGCATTTGTCAGTCCAAAAGGTAGGACTACAAATTCGTAGTGTCCATACCGGGTTCGAAAAGCTGTTTTGCTAATGCCTTCTTCCTTAATTCTGAGCTGGTGATACCCAGTCCTTAAGTCAATCTTTGAAAAGACTGAGGTTCCTCTCACTTGATCAAAAAGATCATCAATTCTAGGTAAAGGGTATCTATTTTTTATGGTCAACTTGTTCAGTTGGCGATAGTCAATGCACATCCTAAAAGTTCCATCTTTCTTTTTCACAAATAGGACTGGTGCTCCCCACAGAGACACACTTGGTCTAATGTAACCTTTATCCAGTAATTCTTGCAGCTGCATCTTCAGCTCCATAAGTTCAGGGGGGCTCATTCGATAAGGGGCTCGGGAAACAGGTGTGGCTCTCGGCACCAGATCTATGGAAAAATCAATTTCTCTTTTGGGGGGAAGATGAGGAATCTCATCTGGGAAAATTTCTTTAAATTCTCTTACCACAGGTAATTCACCCAGCAGATTTTCTTCAGTTCTCTATTCCACTTCTTCTACATGTACAGCATAGACTTGGTATCCTTTTCTAGCTGTTCTTTTCAATTGTAAGGCTGATATTTTCCTTACTGAAATGGATTTTGGTTTCCCTTTTAAGATAAAAGGTTTCCCCTCTTCATCCACACAATGCAGGGTTTTATCCCAGCAGTTCATCAGGGCTTTCTTCTTTTCTAGCCAATCCATTCCTATCAGTAAATCATAGGATCCTAATGGAAATATGTTCAGATTTACTTCTGTTGGAAAACCATCTAACTGTATTGCTGTTCTAGGCAGTTTATGTGTTACTTTTCTCTTAGTCCCAGTGGCCAGCTGTACCAACCATGACTGCTGAAATTTTTCAGGTTTAATGTTACATTTTTCTACAATTCCAGGACTAATGTAACTCAAAGAAGCACCTGGATCAATCAAAACAGTAATAGGTAGGTCAGAAATCTTACCCTCCATCTCCACCATGGTTGCTTGATGTTCTGCTTGCCGGTTTTCCAATGCTGCACTGATAGTTGGTATATTTCTGGCTATGTCATTGACTGTTGTTTCCTCTCGTTCTCTGTTGATCACGTGAATATTTCTATGGGGGCAGTCTCTCATCATATGGGGTTCTCCACAGCCCCAACATTTCAAAGGTTCCTTCATTCTGACTGTCCCTTCCCTTTTATTGTTCCCTTCTACTTGTTTTGAAGCCACTTGGGACTGAGCAGTTTGGCTTTCTTTTGGTTTATTGAATTTTTTCCGCTGATGATCTCTGCCAAAATTCCTTAGATATGCTGGTTTTTGTCTTTTCCCCTTGAATTCCCCCTTGTTCAACCAGCTCTTCCCTTGTTCAGCCTTACCTTTAAACTGCTGATAGCATAGTCTTGCTTTTCTAACAGCTTCGTCCATTGTCTTTGGGTTATCAAACTCAATTTTCTCCTTGTACACAGTAGGCAAGCAATTCAAAAACCTTTGGACCTTTGCCTTTTCTTCCCTAATGTAAGGGACATATCTCAGTAAATTTGTAAACTTAGTGACAAACTCATCGATAGTGAGCTGTCCTAGTCTAAGTTCATGGAATTCTTTAGCTTTATCATCATAATAACGTTCTTTCAAATAACGATTTTTGAACTTAACCTGGAAATCTTCCCAAGTCACTGTCTTTTCATCAATGGCATGCACCATTTTTGTCTCTTCCCACCACAGTGTAGCTTTTCCTTGTAGCTGGTACACAACTAATCTGGCCTTCAGATTTCTTTCATATTCATAAACTTGGAAATATTTGATCATGTTCAGCAACCAAGCTTCAGCATCCTCCTCCTTCTCCCCATCATAGGAGGGAGGTTTGATCTTTCTGAACTCCCCTTGCAATTCTCTTTTTTGTTTATGTTGATGTCTAGCAGCATCATCATCATCAGACTCATCCATCTTTCTCTTTCCGGAACCTTCGCCTTCCTGGCTGTTCCGGGAAGTTAGTTCTCTGATGAGCTTTTCCTTCTCCTTACTGGCTGAGGACAACATGTCATTCTGGCTTTTTAGTTAAGCCAATTCTCGTTGCATCCTATGCAACATAGCCATTACCGGTGCATTGGGATCTGGAGTAGCAAACTCATCACGCAGATCCACATAAATTCCTCCATCGTCAGCCATTTTAGCACCACTGTACACACTCATAATTTTGATCAGTAAAACACAAAAGAAAAAAAAACAATCTCTACAATGTTCAATAACATTAGAAATTTAGTGAGCATAATAACAACAACCCAGTTTTTGCAACTTGGGCTCCGATACCATTTGTCACACCAAATTTTTTTTTTTTTTTTTCAGGGCAACGTGTTCCCTTTGTCTTCTATTGATGTCTCTTCCAGTCTTCACTGGCTAATTTTTCGCTTATAGTTTAGATCCAGTTATATATATTTATTTGGTATTTTATTCTCCTATCCCTTGAAATCATCTATGGATAGTTATTATTCCACTCATGAACAATCACGTCATATAACACTTTAAAATCATCCCTCTTAAACATTATCACCTCCTATAAGATTCTTTTATTAAAAGCATTTAATATCATCACTTTTTTTTTCATTTAAACTCACAAATATGAGATTTGTTATAATTCCCTTTTTAACTCTCCATGATATAAGTTTATTATATCACCATACCAATTCGCATAATATAATTTTATTATATCATCATTTAACTCCATAAAATATGTGATGGGCAAGGTAAGAAATGGTTATATTATATAACACCTACGTTATATATATCTGTGGAATAGAAATACGCTACCCTCTGATATAATCGACATTGAAATGCTACCTCTGGGATTTAAATTTTTACTATATATATTTTGATACCCCATACAGTGTATGAGAATCGTACGCGATCTCTCTCCCGTTTTTTTTTTCTTTTGTATAACTCACCAGTATTAAAATCCCTCATCCTTTACTATGTAAGAGAGTTAGGAGTTTGTTTGCTTGCTGGAGTGATCAATTGATGCACTGACCGCGGCGGCGACCTGCAATTTAGCTCCTTTTGTTTTGTTGTACTCCCCGCAGTACCTCATACGGTCTGACATGGAAGGAGATACACGCGTCCCACTTCAACGTGGTGCATATTTCAAGTTACAGGTTATCGTTTTCTTTCGCATACCTCGGGAGAATTAGGTTTTGAATCCTCTGTACTGTTGCTCTGCGCCACTAGCATGTTTCGAATGACAGTTGTAGCTTTCCAGTAGTAAGAGTCACTTCAACAGGAAGGGGTGCAGAGCTTTGCCTACGTTCTGTCTGCTCGATGTTCAAAATGAGAGCTGATAAAATCACGTACTGTGGGATTGTTACAGGTTTATTCACTCGGCGGGACTCTTAAAAATCCCCATCGGGATATTGTGCAGCTCGCTGTCTTTTCAATTTAGGGTTTGAGTCTCTACCAGTTACGCTAACCCTGAATCAGATACCCGCGTGGACTACGGTCGATGCATGGTGTTAGGCTCGCGGTCTTCCGTTTTAAACCCCCACTCGAGTCCTTGTTATGCCATTTCCCTGTGTTTAAATCTTTTCTCACTCCCTTTTCTCATCTTACTCCCGCCTATAGGGATCTGAATCACTCGCCATGCATACCACAGAACGCGATGCTCAACCATCCCAGGGGAAATCTGATTTCCTGAATCGCTCCCCATCTGTGTTATCACGCGTAAGTTTTCTTGAAATAAAGGGGCGGTTTGTTGTTTTCTTCTTCTGATTTGTTTTGGCACCAAACTGGATGGTTTTATTTCTTTGTATGCTAATCGTTCGCTCAACCATGCATTTTCTCCACCTACGCTAACTGGTTCCCTGTTGTTTTTCTCCTTTGACCATTTTGGGTTTTTCTTTTTCACTACAGGGTGAATAGAGGGTTGAAGATCAAGTGGATAGGCGTTAGCATTTTCACAATAGGACCACGAGTTGCCTCACGTTGCCCGTTGTTCTTACTGGGAAACCTTCTGTGCTCGCTTCAACCCTTCCTTCCTGTTTACGAGGGTAAATTAACTTATTTAAATTCTGGGTTTGTATGTTATTTCTGGCACGTTGGGGTTTGGTTACAACGATCACACAGACTGCCCCAGCCACTGGTTTTCTCCTCATTTCTAATTACTCCAGTTTCAGGTTAAATCGATGTACAGGTTTTATATCCATCCTATTTCGTCTGTGCTATTGAGATGTAGTAGGGATTTGTTAGATAACTTTTGTTTATCGTTTTTTCTGTTACGTAGAGATGTTGTTTGTTTGTTTATGCGCATTTCTGTTGAAGTCGCATCCATAGTAGAGCTCGGGGTAAGTAGCCTCACAGATACTCTCAGCCTTTGCACAACGTACGCGCCTCTGTTCCAACTCTTGATCTCGCTTTCCTTATGTGGTTAAATGGGATTTCCAATGTGTGTTAAATAGATTAACCCTGTTATTACGTTAATATGCTATGAACATTTTTTTGGATCAAACATTTCTTTTTAAACACATTAATTCCATTTCTTGGTTCAAGAAATGAATGAGGCACATTATATTTGTGTGGACAATACTTCGCTCCAGTTACAAATAAAAAGAAGTCCATTTCAAAGTTAAATTGTTACGGTGGTACTGTCAAATTTTATATATATATATATATTATCCATTGTCATTCGGTATTAATATATTCCTGGGCATCGGCGTTAATAGATATACACAGTCATCGTTTTTCAATAGTTCAATACTCCGTAGCTACAGACACGCACTGTCTTACCTAATTTTAATGTTTAAGAAAATGTTACGTAGTTTTAACCTCCAATGTCATCATTAAAGAGATAACCGCATGATTTCTAAAACACTGTAATGAATACTGATTTCGTTTTGCTTTTGCTCTAACTGACCCTACGGCGGTCCCACAATAAAATCATTCTAAAATGATGCAGATATAGATAAGCGTATCTCTCAATTTTTTTTTTTTACTGATGCCTCACACGCAAATGGATAATTATCGAAATTACATTAAATCGTCCTACATTACATTAAATCGGGATTACATGAAATCGAAATTGCATTACGAACTACGATTCCCTATTTTATTTCTTTTGATTTGGTTATAAATATGATAATTCTTCAAGCAGAAATTTCGGTTGGTTCCTTCCATATATACATCACTATTGTTTATTAGTTCCTTTTTATATACATAGATGTGATGTCCACGAATAATTTTGGTGGATTCGAGAATGTTTTTCTCTAGTAATGGGAAATCTAGATTAGAGGTTCCTTTCTTTTGGTTCCCTCAGTTTTTCTTTCTGAGAGATTTAATATTTATAAAGTACTAGTATGTTAGGTTATGATAATTCCCATTTTTCTTCTTTGTTTGTGTCTAAACTCAGATTGTAGATTTCTCTATCTTAGATATGGAAGGGCTAAAATTATTTTATCAGCAGAAGCAGATTAAAGTTAACCCAATATTTTCCTGTGAAAGTAATAGTCCTCCAGATTTGGAATCAGTAATAGTCTAAGAATTTTGCTAGATACATATCTATGGTTTTGTTATCTATAACTGTGCAGAGCTTTCATAGGTAATTTTTATGACTACTATGTCTAAAATTAGAATTACTTCTTGATTTAGAATAACTTGAAATACCTATTCTAATGGCTTGCTTCTCTTTTATGGTACCATGTAGATATCAGTTCTACTACCATAATTTTTCTAGCATACAGATGAGCATGAAATTTCACCTTTACATATATATCAGAACCCAGTTAGTATTTAATTATCGGTGGAGACTCCATAGATTACTGGTCTACAACTAAACAGAATCTGAAAGGTGACTACCTTAAGATAGATTCTGTGTAAATGTAGTACTTCAAATTTATTTTATATGTAGCCAATTCATACCATAATAATTCAAAATAACAGGAATTTCAGAAACATACCACTACTGCAAATGACCAACCTCCCAACCTTAGAGTCCTCTTTGTCTCCCAGAACTCACCCCCGAGCTGAGATCACCTCCATCACAGATCAACCCCTGATCTACTTAGGAGGAGCTTATTTAAGCTCATGTTGCCCCAAAGCATGTTTCTAATTCTGCGTCCAGAATAGCAGGATGCTTTCTTTCCTGTTTAGCCTAGTCTTCCCATTTGGGACTCTTTAAAGCTATTTTATGCTTTTCCTCAGCTTTTCCATCTTTTCTTACCTCTTCCCAACTACTTTCCTCTTCATTGGGGAAATTTAGATTCCTCCTCAAAATCTAAATTAATTTCTTTCAAGGATTTTTGAAAGATTGTGGGGATTTGTTGCCTTATCCATCCTCATGGATTTGGCAAGTGATCTCTAATTCTCATCTTGGTCAAAATGCACAATCATTTTATTTATTTCATCAATTTAAATATTAAATTACATTCACACCATACTTATCCTTTGGGGTCCACTCCCCTTAGGATTAAAATTCAAATGTCTAAATTTTTTTAAATTCAACACAGAAACTGGGGGTGTTACAATGCTAACACATGATAGATAATTCCAAGTGATTCTAAGACGCGCTATGCGATATGGGATGTTAAGATGTAAACTCTGTTTCTAATTTATTTTACTCCCACAGTTGGATGCAAGCCTTGTCTTGGTAACTTGTTAAGTTGGATGAGTTGAAATTGGACATGAGTAGCATAAGATGAGTTATAGGTAGCTTTTAGGTGAAAAAAGAATATGTTCAATTTTCGTGACACATGAGAATCTGGGTTTTGTCTTAGAATATTTAATGCAAACACACTCAAGTGTAAGAACACATCTTCTTTAATGCACAATGAAATCTACACAAATCAAGGAATCAACTAGTGCACATGATAATTTTCCGATTTTCAAACCCTTCTTCATTATATTACAAACTACAATACAAAAATCTAGAGCTCATGTAACATGGATCGTGACCCTTTACAATCACACTGAAACAAGGAATACAACTAGGGCTCAATCACCCTTTCCAACACTTTTGATGGGTCCCATGCATTATTATGGCACTCATGGACCCAAGTACGCCTTCTAGAAGGCCCTAAGACATAAGTTGACCTCTTGTGAGGCTTATTATTCCATGTATGAGCTGATAGTTTAGTCGGATTTTCACCAAAATTTAGGGTTACTTGCATATTATTTTATGTTTAGGGGCTAACGTAGGCCCATAAGCTAATTCTATCAACTCCTAATCAATGTATAAATAGGATTTAGTTGGATTCATTTGTATCATCACTTGAATTGGGATCTCCATATCTTTAGAGAACTTTGAATTTTTCCTTGGAGGACTATTTTGGATGATGGATGCATTTTGATGTATGGATTGGACTATTTTTATCTTCGAGCTTTGTTTTTATCTTAACTAAGTTTCATAGTAATAAATACAATTAAATCGAGTGACCAAATTTTCATTATGAATATCGACCATTGTTAGAAAATCAACATCTTGAATTCAATATGTATGGAGATATTATGGTGAGCATCAAAAGGGTCGATGTGTGTAATTGTATGTGCTATATAGGTTTACATATCTTGCGAAAACTAGGGAAACTGTCATGAACACAAAGTTACAAAAGTTAGAAACTTTTTTTAATGAAATAAAAAGAAATATACATAGCCTATTGTAGGGGAATAAACTATGATACCTTAAGAACATAATATATCAAGAGAAATGAAGGAAAAATTAAATATTATTATTGGAAGTGCTTATAATATTGCTCAACTAAAAATTTATGTCTTGGTAATGAAGGAAAGGGCTTGGAAAAAAAATAATAGTTGTAACTTTTGACTCGAAACGAAATAGCTTTTATTCAATAAAACAATTAACTCTTGCAAGTGCTATTTACCTTAAATAGTTTATATTCCTTTTGAATTATATTGGGATGTGACATGTTGCTATGCAAGTTAATAAGGAGGAATTCTCATAGCGAATATAATAATTCCATTCATACTTCTTTATTACCATATACATTTACCATCACTCACATTCCCCTTTAGGTAATCGTTTCCTTTCATGGGTATTTCTATAGTTTCTACAAGTGTTTTATATTTTTTATATGATTTTTAGGTTAGCGTATTCATCTTCTAATGTGCAAGAATCCTATGTGGAAATGACATCTATATCTTTTCCTTTTTACATGCATTTATCTCCTCCAAGAAACCAAACCTAGCTTACCCTAGCCTATCTTCGTCTAGCGTGGACTACTCCAGCCTAGCCTAGCATAGTCTACCCTAGGTTATCCTAATCTCTCATAGTGTAGACTAGCCTACTTTATCCTAGCCTAGCCTAACCTATCCTAACCAAGCCTACTCTAACCTAGCCTAGCCTAGGCTACTCTAGCGTTTCCTACACTGCATAGCTTACTCTATCCCAGCCTAAAATACTCTAGGATACTTAACCTAGCCTAGCCTTCTAGATCCTAACCTAGCCTACTATTTCCTAGCCTTGGTGACTCTTTTTTAGCCAAACATGCTCTAGCCTAGCCTAGCCTAGCCTACACTAGCCTACACTAGCCTAGCATAACCTAGCCTACTATAGTCTACCCTAGCCTTTTCTAGTGTAGCCTAGTGTTCTCTAGCCTAGATTTCTCTCAACTTAGGTTAGCCTACTCATGGTTAGCCTAGCCTAGTCTACTTTAGGTTAGCCTACTTAGCCTAGTGTCATCTACTATTTCCTAAGCTAGCTTACTCTTTGCTACGATAGCCTACCCTTGCTTAATTGAGCATACTCTAGTCTAAACTACCGTACCCCGCTCTATACTAGTCTACTTTAGCTTACTCTAGCTTAGCCTACTCTATCCTAAACTACTCTATTCAAAACTACTCTAGTCTAGCCTACTCTTGCATAACCTAGCATAGCCTACTCTAGCCTAACACAACCTACTCCAGTTGACCCTATCATAGCTTGACCTATTCTACTCTAGCCTAGCCAAGCCTAACCTGACCTAGCCATACCTACTCTATCCTAGCATAGTCTATCCTAACATTGTCCACTCTAGCCTATTCTAGCCTCTAGCTCACCCTATCCTAACCTAGCCTAGTCTACTCTATCCTAGTCTACTCTATCCTAGTCTACTCTATCCTAGCTTAGCCTAACGTAGCCTAGCCATACCTACTCTATCCTAGCCTACTCCATCCTAAAATATTCTAGTCTAGACTATTCTAGCCTAGCCTAGCCTAGCGTTGCCTAACCTAGCCTAGCCTAGCCTAGCCTGGCCTAACCTAGCCTATCCTAACCTAGTCAAGCCTAGCCTACAACCACCTAGTGTAACTTATCCTACACTTTCCTAGCCTAGCCTAACCTATCCTAGCCTAGCCTAGCTTAACCTAAACTAGCCCACCCTAGCCTAGCCTAACCTAGACTAGCCTAGCCTAGCCTACTATAGACTAGCCTAACATAGCCTTGCCTAGCCTAACCTAACTTGGCCTACCTTAGTCTCACCTAGCCTAACCTAGCCTAACCTAACCTAACCCAATCTAGCCTAACCTAGCCTAACCGAAACTACCCTACCCTGGGCTACCCTAGGCTAACCTAGCCTTTCTTAGCCTAGCTTAGTCTACCCTAGCTTAACCTAACCTACCCTAACCTAACCTTACCTAACCTAGCCTAACCTAGCCTTGCTTAACCTAGCCTAAACTAACCTAACCGAACCTAGCCTAACCTAACATAACATTGGATAACCTAACCTAACCTAACCTAACATAGGCTAGCCTAAGCTAACCTAGGCTAGGCTAGCCTAGCCTGGCCTTGCCTAGGATAGCCTAACCTAAGCTTGCCTTGCCTAGCCCAACCTAGTTTACCCTAGCCTAGCCTAGCCTAACTTAACTGAACCAAAACAAAACTAACCTAACCTAGCCTAGCCTAACCTAACATAGCCTAACCTAGCCTAACCTATCCTAGCCTAACCAAGCCTAACCTATCCTACCCTAGCAAAGCCTAACCTAACCTAGACTAACCTATCCTAGCCTATCCTAGCCTATCCTAGCTTATCCTAGACCAGCTTATCAAAACCTAGCATGGCCCAGCCTATCCAAACGTAGCCCACCCTAGCATATCCAAACCTATCCTAGTCCAACGTAGCCTACAGAGCCTAGCCTAACCTAGCCTATCCTAACCTAACCAAGCCTAATCTAGCCTAGCATAACCTAGCCTAACTTAGGCTAGCCTAACCTAACCTAACCTAGCATTTCCTAGCCTAGCCTTCCCTAACCTAGCCTAGCATAGCGTAATCTAGCCAAGCCTAGCCTAGCCTAGCCTAGACTAACCTTGCTTAGCATAGCCTTACCTTGCCTAGCATAGACTAGCCTAGATTAATCTAGTATAACTTAACCTAGCCTAACCGAACCTAACCTATCATTGCCTAACCTAGCCTAACCGAACCTAACCTAACCTTCCCTAGCCTAACCTAACCTAGCCTTACCTAGCCTAGCCTATCTTAACTCATTCTAGCCTTACCTAGCCTAGTCTAGCCTAACCTATCCTAGGGTTAGCTAGACCAGCCTTACCTAGCCTACCCTAGACTCACCAAACATAACCTTTCCTAGCCTAACCATACCTATCCTAACCTAACCTCAACTAGCCTAACCTAGCCTAACCTAGCATAACCTATCCTAGCCTAACATATCCTTGCCTCCCCTAGCCTAACCTACCCAAAATTAACCTAGCCTTGCCTTCTATAATGTCGCCTAGCCTTACATAGCCTAGGCTAGCCCAACCTAGGCTAACCTAGGCTAACCTAGCCTAGCCTAGCATAAGCTAACCTAGTGTAACCCAACCTATCTTGGCATAACTGAACCTAGCCTAACCTAACCTAGCTTAAACTAGCCTAGCCTATCATAACGTTTGCTAGCCTAACCTTAGCTAGCCTAGCCTAAGCATGCCTAACCTAACCTAGTCTAACCTAAACTAACCTAGCCTAACCTAGCCTATCCCAACGTAGCCTAACCAATTCTAACCTAGCCTAGCCTAACTAAGTCTACCCTAACGTAGCCTAACCTAGCCTAGCATAACTGAGCCTAACCTAACCTAGCCTAACCTATCCTGTCATAGCCTAGCCTACCCTAGCCTACCTTGGTCTAGCCTACCCTATCCTATCCTCGCCTAGTCTATCCTAGCCAGCTTATCCAAACTTAGGCCATCCTAGCCTATCCAAACCTAGCCCAGCCTAGCCTACCCAAACCTATCTTACTCCAACATAGCGTATAGACCCTAGCCTAACCTACGCTAGACTAACCTAGCCTAACCTACCATAGCATAACCTAGCCTAACCTAACCTAACCTAGCCTTGCCTAGCCTAACCTTCTGTAACCTAGCCTAGCATAGCATAACCTAGCCTAGCCTAGCGTAGCCTAGACTAACCTTTCTTATCCTAGACTTACCTTGCCTAGCCTAGACTAACCTAGCTTAACCAAGCATAACTTAACCTAGCCTAGCCTAATCTATCATTTCCTAACATAGCTTAACCAAACCTAACCTAACCTTCCCTAGCCTAACCAAACCTAGCATTACCTAGCCTAACCTAGCCTAACGTATCCTAGCCTTACCTATCCTTGCCTAGCCTAACCTATCCTACCCTTACCTAGCCTAGCCTTACCTAGCCTACCCTAGACTAACGTAACATAACCTTTCCTAGCCTACGCTAGACTAACCTAACATAACCTTTCCTAGCCTAACCTACCCTAGCATTACCTAGCCTAACGTATCCTAGCCTTACCTATCCTAGGATAGCCTAACCTATCCTAGCCTTACCTAGCCTACCCTAGACTAACCTAACATAGCCTTTCCTAGCCTAGCCATACCTATCCTCACCTAACCTCACCTAGCCTAACCTATCCTAACCTAACCTATCCTAACCTAGCATAACCTATCCTAGCCTAACATGTCCTTGCCTAACATTTCCTTGCCTAGCCTAGCCTAACCTACCCAAACTTAGCCTAACATTGCCTTGGGTAACCTCGCCTTGCCTTGTGAAACCTTGCCTTGCCTTGAGTAGCCTAGCTTAGCCCAACCTAGGATAATCTAGCCTAGTGTAAGCTAACCTAGCCTAACCCAACCTATCCTAGCATAACCTAACCTAGCCAAACCTAGCCTAGCCTAAACTAGCCTAGCCTATCATAACGTTTGTTAGCGTAACCTTTGCTAGCCTAACCTTAGCTAGCCTAACCTAACCTTGCCTAACCTAACATAGTCTAACCTAACTTAAATTATCCTAGCCTAACCCAATGTATCCTAGCATAGCATAGCATAGCGTAGCCTAGCCTAGCCTACACTACCCCAACCTAGCCTTGCCTAACCTAGTCTAGCCTAACCTAGCCTAACCTACCGTAGACTAACCTACCCTAGCCTTGACTATCCTAGCCTAGAATATCCTAACCTACCCTACCCTAGTCTACACTAGCTAACCTAACCTGACTGAACCTACCCTACCCTACCCTACCCTACCCTACCCTAACCTAAACTACCCTAACCTAAACTGGCCTAGCCTAGCATAGCCTAGCCTAAGCTAGCCTAACCCAAACTTATGCAGCCTAGCCTATACTACTAACCTAACCTAACCTAAACTAGCATAACTTAACCTACCCCCGGCCTAGCCTACCCCAATGTATCCTATCATAGCATAGGATAGCCTAGCCTAGCTTAGCCTACACTACCCCAACCTAGCCTAGCCTAACCTAGCCCAGCATAGGCTAGCCTAACCTAGCCTAACCTAACCTAGCCTAACCTACCGTAGACTAATCTACCCTAGCCTCGACTATCCTATCCTAGAATATCCTAGGCTATCCTATCCTAGCCTAACATAGCGTAGTCTTGACTAGCCTAACCTAACCTACCCTACCATACCCTACCCTACCCTAGCCTAAACTACCCTAACCTAATCCGTCCTAGCCTAGCCTAGCCTAACCTAGCCTAACCTAACCTAGCCTAACCAAACCTTACGCAGCCTAGCATATCCTACTAACCTAGCCTAACCTAAACTAGCCTAACTTAACCTACCTCGACGTCGCCTAGCTTAACCTAACCTAGCCCAACCTTACCGAGACTAGCCTAGCCTTGCCTAGCTTGACCTAGTATAGTGTAACCTGACCTAATGAATCCTAGCCTAGCCTAGCCTAGTGTACCCTCGCTAAACCTAGCCTAACCCAACATAGTGTACCCTCGCTAAACCTAGCATAACCCAACCTAGCCTACCCTATCCTAGGTTATCCTAACCTACATAAACTAACATAGTCTACATAGCCTAACCTAACCTAACCTTACCTAGCCTAAGGTTTCCTACTTAGCCTACTTAACCTAGCCACATAGCCTAATTAGCCTACTTAGCCTAGCCTAACCTAGCCTAATTAGACTACTTAGCTTACTTAACCTAGACTAACCTAGCCTAGCGTTGCCTACTCTTGCCTAGTTTAACCTAGCCGGCAATAACGTAGTCTAACATAGCTTGCTCTAGCCAATCCTAGCCTAGCCTAAGTTATTCTAGCCTATCCTAGCCTAGCCTACTTTAGACTAGCCTAAGCTAGCCCATACTTGACTAACCTACGCTTGACTCGCCTAGCCTCACCTATCTAACCTAGCGTACAATATCCTAGTCTAACATAACTTACTCTAGTCGATCCTAGCCTAGATTCTCCTAACCTAACCTACATTTTCCTAGCCTAGCCTAGCCTCGCCTAGCCTAGCCTAGCCTAGCCTAACCTAACCTAGCCTAGCATAGCCAAGCCTAGCCAATCCTAACCTAACATAACCTAACCTAATCTAACCTAACCTACCCTATCTTACCCTACCCTACCCTACCCTACCCTAGACTAACCTAATCTAGCCTAGCTTACCCTTGCCTAGCTTAACCTAGCTTAACCTAACCTAACCAAACCTACCCTACCCTACACTAGCCTATCCTAGCCTAGTGTAACCTAACCTAGCCTACAGTAACCTAACCAAACCTAGCCTAGCTTACCTTGACCTAGTCTAACGTAGCCTACTCTAGCCTAGCCTACCTAACCTAGTCTAACCTAGCCTACTCTAGCCTAACCTACCCTACCCTACCCTACCCTATCCTAGCCTATCTTATCCTAGCGTGGACTATCATAGCATATCCTAGCCTATTATAGCCAAGCCTAACGTAGACTAACCTAGCATAAATCCTAGCCTACTGTAACCTAGCCTAACCTATCCTAAGCTAGCCTATACTAACCTAACCTAGCCTAACCTAACCTATCGTGGCCTAGCCTAGCCTAACCTACAATAATATAGTCTAAACTTAACTTCTATAATATAGTATAACCTAGCATACTCTAGCCTTACCTAACCTACTCTCACCTATCCTAGCCTACCCTAGCTTACCCTAGCCTAGCCTTTCCTATCATGGCCTATCGTACCCTAGCCTAGCCTAACCTAACCTAGCCTATCTTAACCTAACCTAACCTAGCCTAGCCTAGCTTAACATAACCTACCCTACCATACCCTAGCCTAACCTAGCCTAGCCTAGCCTAGCCTAACCTATCCTACCCTAACATAACCTATCCTATCCTATCTTATCCTACCCTACCCTACCCTACCCTAGCCTAACCTAGCCTAGCCTAGCCCACCCTACCCTACCCTAGCCTAACCTAGCCTAGCCTAGCCTAACATATCCTATCCTAGCCTAACATAACCTAGCATATCCTATCCTATCCTATCCTCGCCTAGCCTAGCCTAGCCTAGCCTAACCTAACCTAGCCTAGCATAACCTAGGCTAGCTTATCCTACTAACCTAACCTAACCTAACCTAACCTAATGTAACCTAGCTTAATCTAACCTAGCCTAGACTAGCCTAACCTAACCTAACCTAGCCTAGCCTAGCCTAGCCTAACCTAGCCTAACCTATCCTAGCCTAACCTAACCTACTTAACATAACCTAGCTTAGCATAGCCTACGCTAGTCTATCGTAGCCTAACCTAACCTACTTAACATAACCTAGGCTAGGCTATCCTAGCATAACCTAACCTAACCTTCCCTAGCCTAAGATAAGATAACCTACTCTAACCGAACCCAACCTACCCTAACCTAGCTTAACCTAACCTAGCCTAGTTAGACTACTCCTAAAATATATATTCAAAAGGAATCTTAACTTTTATAGTACAATTTAATTTTATCATATATATTATCACTTTATATTATATAAATTTAAACAATTTTTCTTTATACATTCAAGTTATTTTAATTAAAAAAATCTACCATTGATAAAGTATAATAAAATTAAATAATATATTAAATATTTCAATTTGAAAATCATTTTAAAAAATAAATTAAACTAAATCATATTGATAAAGAAATAATTCAAAAACAAAATAAATTAAAAACTATTAATAAAAACTAAAATATAAAATTTTTTATCTGAAATAAATTAAATGTGTTGCACACGTAAAAGCAGGAACTTCAATAGGTATTCATCTAACGGCAAACCTGAGTTTACCGTGCAATCACTATTTATATACGATTTCCCCGTCGCGCCCCTTTTTGTAATGGATACAGTGCTCAAGTGAAAATATTAAATCAGGTAATATGACAGGCAGCATAATACACAGGAATAATATACTCGTGATCCCATCCCCCAAAACCGTACTGGTGTTGAAATCCTTACAACTGAAGGATTCTTTCTCCGTTGATTATGTACCCATTATTCTTTGCGTTACCTTTCACAGACCAACCTTCCGGTACCTAATTTGTAATGGGGTTTTAATTTTGGATTACTTCTCTTCATAATGTGCTTATAGGTTCTATCCCTCAACCCTGTAGATTTTTCTCTTAGTTCTCAGCATGAACTCTCTTCCTAGCAACTCCATCGACAGGTAAATTTCCCGTCAAGGTAAGTAGCCTTTTTTGCAATGGTTACTCATTCTACCCCCAATTTTCTGGTTTTCACATTATATTCCTTTGCCCTTGTTAGGTTCTGGAAACTCTGTCAGGTTTGGTCGAGGGTATCACGGCTGTTAGGAGCGCATACACCGTTAATTAGCCAGGGTAAATTCTACCATACTCCTGACAACTTCTTAAGCGATCCTTATTTTAGGGTTTACGGGGTTTCATCATGGAGGACCTCCAATCAGCTTTCAAGTATCTGTCACCTAAATTAAAGTGGTGGACACATAAAAGTCGTTTAAAATATTCAGGAGGCGGCAGAGCTTTACATTCAATAACAATTGCTGACGCACTACATAATAGGACCATACCTGGAACTGGAATTGGAATTGGGATTTCATTTCATTTCTTCAGCTAACATTAGAAGCGCCCTCAAATGACCTGTATCATTCATTTATTAGCGACCTTTTCGCTACCCAGTAATTTACAATTAAAAAAAACAAGCCAACGGAATACAGAGTGATGAGATTAAATGGAATTCCATGCGATTACCATGCTGAAGAAAGATGATCATTGATCTGCATGAGCCCGAAAGCTGTTTGGGGTTCAGAAATCCTCATACAATTGAAAGAGAATCATAAGATCTACAGGATGCCCTTCGCTTTAAAGATTTAACTGTGGGCTATGGCACTAATATCAATATCTTCCATGAATTCAAACAAAAGTATAAGATAAAGAAAATTCATTACAAATTTCAGTCATCTCACGTCTATCTTGTTGATAATAGAGATATAATAGATGAATGTACATCACCCCCAAATTACTACCACGGGACGGTAATCTTGAATTCCGATTCATTCTCTAGCAGAGGCATCCGGCCCTTGTCTTGCAGAGGCACTACCGCCCTCATCGAAGGTCTAGTATGAACAGAAAACCGATTTTCAATACTCTGATCGTTTGCTTTCTATCAAAATCATAATGACGCCGCTATCTAGTTCTTTTTGTTTAATAGTAATGACACACCATGCATTATTCGACATGCCATATTGTTGATATCCAATGTAGCTAACTCATTTCATAAGCCAAGCTAAATGTATGGCCAGGTATGCCTCGATATGATCCACTATGGTAAATGTATTGTACTCGGCTTGGAGATGTTTCTAGAATACCTACCTGCAGTTTTCGGTGACCACCAACCCTATAGGCTGCACGTAGGGACATTTGGCACTTTTGAGTTGTTGATCTACCTAGGACCGATCTGACGATTGTATTTGGCCATGATAGGGTTAGTGTAACCAACCCGGACCAATACCCCAGCTCTTTCTTGGAGTTTTCTTCCCTTTTTTTTTTTCAGATGAAGCTCTACAGCTATGGAGACCTTACTATGCACAGATATGGTCATCGACTACCCTTATCTCTAGTTAGTTTTCTCTCTACTGGTATTTGACTCTGAACCTAAATAATTTTTCATCCTTGGTTACTCGTTTGGAAGCTCACTGTCGATTCATATCTTTTGGTCTTGACGGGATTCCATGCACTGAGAGAGATAGGAACTGTGGCATATGGTGCATTTGGACATACAACACTCCCTCTGGTAAGTCTATTTGCTTTGCATAGAACTGTTCTTAGCTCGTAGGCATTCAAAGGTGAAATTGTATACCGTTCTTAAGTTTTTGTCTTTTGTTTGTGTTTTGGTAGGTTATGGGACCACCCACTCGTAACGCCACTAGCCCTCCTCATCTTGGCCACGACTGTTCTAGATTTTTGGTTTAATTCCTTTTACCTTGCTACTTGTAATTTATTTAAGGGTTAGGTTAAGAGGCATTCATGAACCGGGTTTGTTCCTTCAAACATTTTCATAATGGATGTATTCGTTACAATGGAGTGTGTGGAAATAATATTTCAATATTTTTTATCTGAAATCAGTTTCGGCCAAGGGTATTTTTAGCTCTTCTGGTGACATACATTAGGCTGCCTTTTTTAATATCGTTTTTCTTTACCCTTGGAACTTCCAATTCTTCACGATGTAATGCTATGATTTAAATGTGTAAAAATTTTGGGGTGATAATCCATTTTTTTTGGTTTCATATCGAATTATAGTCCCTTTGTCATTACCATTTTAGGTTGGCACTGTTGTCAGGGTTCCTGTCATCCTGCCAATAAGAGTTATTTGTTAATTTACTGTTACATTAATATATGAAACTAGTATAATAACTTGAATTAATGCATGTACATGTTGGGTTATTACTGTTGTAATTGTAATATTATTCATGAAATTTTTTAAATTGTTATACTCGATTTCTTACACCATGAAGGTTTTTCTACACACTGGTTTAGTTTAGTTGACTCATAGCTTAATGTTATTTCTGATAAATTTCATGGAATGTATATAATTTATTCATGGATATTTTCTAAAGAAACATCTGATAGAGAGAACCCTGTACCCCCAAGCTTCCATCTGCCCATGTGGTGTACATAATTTTTCTAAGGTTTGGTATCATACTGTTCTAGAATCCTCTTTGAGCTTAACTAATGTATGTCTATAGTTTGATTCATTGCGAACTATATTCTTAGATTAAAGGTTTTATTTTTGTTATACCATCGCTCCTTGGTGGCCAGTTAATGAGTTTTGTCTGTTGGTTTGGATTACCATATTATTTATCGGTTTTACAACAGTAAATACTTTAAAATTTTCAACAGGGCACGAAACTATTACCATTCACAATAGAACTTACATATTAATGTTATAGAAAATTTTAAGTAATAGGAACACACATATAACTTATAACATTATATTTCAGTTTTCTCATACTTATTTGGTTATTCTCTTAAGTAGAGAACACGACTTGAAAGATAAATTAAAGACTTTTATTTGGATTGCCTACAAACCGGATGGGATCCTTAAACCAAACACTATAGAATCTAATTTGGATTCTGCACCGCGGAGATCCCCTTACTGTTGGAGATACATTTTCAACCATCAACACATACATAACACTCCTCCAAAAAAATCGAGCTACTATTCTCATAAGCCATTGTTATCAATAAGATAACATAAACACATATTTTCACACATCAATTAGCAACATAATATTAAAAAACAAAGTATATACATTCATTAAAACCATATACATACCAAATCTCATAGAAATAAAAAAATATCATTGAACAACACGGTTCATGATTCAAATATGCATAAGTAATATACCTATTTTATATCTTAAACTAGTTGGAAACTAAGGGAGGGACTTCCACTCTACACCCAACTATAAGCCAGCTACAATGGAGATTTCTTATACCCGACCACCCTTGATTTAGATCCAATGTCTGAGGAAATTATTTCTTAGGGAATTCACACCAAAAGCATGGCTTTTCATCCACGTTATGTAGCCCACTACCCAAGTCGTTTATCAACTTACCTTTAAAAGCAAGCACCAAGGTGGTTTTAGCATTGCCCACACCATATGGCTAAGTTGATTTCCTCAATTTCTCTTGGTATACGACACCACAATGACTTGGTCTATCTTTTGGATTATTCACAAGGATTCACAAAAATTTTGATGGGGTATTTCTTCGTTTGAGGAGGTTAGATCTACTGTGAAGATGGTTCTTCTTTTCTTTTTGTATTTTCCGGGTTTTATTAGCTGTCTGACCTTTTCCTGTGGTTCAATCATCTACTAAGCCCCCCACTCACCACACAAGCTTAAAAAACATAATACGATGCCCTCACGAAATTCACGGGGAATGCACCCAAAATTCATAAGGGCTTAACTCATACATAGGGCTCCACAACTGACGTGCTCTTAACATTGTTCATACTTCCACATGTTCAACTTAATCATTTGGTATCAATCAGTAGAAACCATTCAAGGGAAAGGACTGTATCCCAATGGCATGTTATAGGGAGGTCACAATTTCTTCCATTGCGGTGTGTGTGAGAGAGAGAGAGAGAGAGTGATTGGATCAGTTGGATGGTTAGAGGAATTAGTGTTATCCTCCACAGTTCATCGTGGTTTATGACATGTTTTCTGTTGTGAACTAGTTGCATCTGTAGTGCCCAGCATATCCATCAAATCTCATATAAGTCATTTTTGAGGTGGGATAGTCCTTTTGTGTGTGTGTACACATAAACTTATGTAAATCCTACTGTGCAACATGTTTTCCCTTCATTGATTGATTGAATCTATCAATGTACCAGTTATCTCATCTCATTCTCTCTTAATTTATCATTCTCACCTAAGTGCTTGAGGTTGGAATGAGATGTTTCTTCATCGTTGTGCTTTTGTATACCTATCATTATGTATATCTAACAGCATGTTTATTACATTTATTTATTAATTAATCTAATAATGTATAGATTGTATCATGTCATTCTCCCTTATTTTCTTGGGTAGAATCTAATTATCTCATTCACTTAAGTTATTAAGGCTAAGGATGAGTTTATTTTTTGTGTGTGCACATAGCTTATTGTTCCTCATCCTTTATGTGTTTTCCCTTCATGGGCCATTTAGAGCTAACAATGTACTAGTTATCCTATTCTTGCATAATTGTATGAGGGTGGAATTAGATGTTGTTTTTTGTGTGTGTTTTAACAAACCCCAAAGTTTAGATTAATCAATTGAACCATCAAATCAAGTCATGTTGCTAATAAGGAGGCCATAAGAAAAGGGTTCAAATTTGGTAAACTTATTTTATGTTACTAGTCATTATTGTAACTAGTTAACTCATTACCCTCCATCCAAATATTCTAGGGAAGAGGGATGGATCCCATGAGTTTTCACTTGGAAAAATATGTATATATTCTAAGCAAATAATTTTTTCCCATGCTCACACACTTAATAAAAGAACTAATGTATTGGTACCATGCCGATTCTCCTTGGAATTTTTTATATTCAGGGTAAATCAACCATAAATGTATGGGAGGCTTGTAACCCTATATTACACTATGATATTTAATGCTAATACCTTTCTAGACTTAGCACAATAACATCTATAAATCTAGTGAAACCTTTGGGCACTATTCTTTTTTAATGGAAAATTCCCTTGGAAAATCCCTCTAGGAACTTACCCACATTTTGGGAATGGTTCCTAGGATAAGTTCTACTAGAAAAAAACATATAAACCTAACCTCAAACCCCCATGTGAATTTGACCTCATGACCTTCTTAGAAAATATGGCTTTGGCATGGAAAACTTCTTCAACTAACCATAAAGATTAGGCCTTCCAGATTATTTCTTCTATGTTTCTATCAATAAATATATGTCAAATGCTTACATTAATAATTTCAAGGTTTTCTGTGTGTGTGTGTGTAATTTTGCAACAACAATCTTAGACTTGTATGATTTTCAACTAAAATTATACAAACTTTAATCTAAAAATTTCATCATTCATGTATTGAAAATGCTTTAACAATATAAAAATTATATTTTGTAAAGTTAGAAAAGATATTACTAATATAAAATTTTGGATTAATATAAATTTTTTGTATACATGAAATTATACAACATATTACCAATATAAAATATTGACTTTCTAACTCTTACAAAAAGTTTTATAAATATATACACAAATTTATATTAAAAATGCTTTCATAAAGATCCACAGGGTTGTGGATATACAATGATTGGATTCTTTGTTAAGGTACTCCTTGATACAATTGGTTAGCTTTTTTTGATTCCCTAAAAGATGCGTAAGGAGGCTCGAAAAAAGGGAGAGGAATTGGAAGCTTGGGGAGTGACTTATTTAGAGGGCCCACATCTTGGGGGTGACTTATTTAGAGGGCCCACCAAATAAGTAAACCAAGGAGCAATACCATCCTCCTGTTTTAAACTAAAATGACCTGTACACGAGATGGAGAACTTCACATCAAGAGAGGGACCACACAGTGCTAGAGTACACTAACATCTAAGTCACTCATTCAATTCCCCGGCTAGATCAGAATGATATATTGGACATGTTGAAGATGTAATCTTGCCAAGATTAAAAGAAATACTTCTATAAATACTCAAAATAACACCATAAGAAAATTATGCATATATAAATGATAATATCATATAATTATATAAATAAAAACAAAACGAAATATTAGATATATATATATATATATATATATATATATAAACTAAACCAAATGATTATTAAAAATATTTCTAATAATATTATATAATTATAATAAATAATATTAAATAATATATTATATAAATATCAAGGATTATATCTAGATCAAATATTTATTTCCCTTCATTAAAAAGATTCTAAATTGATTTAAAAAAAAATATTAAATTGAAAATTAAACTACAAAATTAAACTTTCCCACTTTGTTAACCATAAAACTTTTCTCTCAAAAATCTTTTTTATATAATGAGGAAAAAATGAAAGTATTAGCCATATAACTGAAAAATATTTCATGAGTTAAGTTACACCTAAATCTACTATTACAAGAAAATTATAAAAATCAATATTGAGTATGTTAAAAAATATAAATTTGACTTTTTAAAATAACATATATATACATATTTATATTTCTTGAAGGATAAAAAAAGTTGAAAGATTATCATTTTCCTATTTATCCCGTGAGATCATCCATCATACTTCGAATACTATTCACATCCTCTTGTAACTCATTTATATTCAAGATAGTAGTTTCGTGTAACTCATTTATATTGGATAATGAACGCATAGATAACTAGCACTTTATTTTCATATTTATAATCATGGGAAAGTGGATTAAAGATATTCAAAGGCTGCAAAGTAAAAAATAATCACAAACAAAATATAAGATATTTTTTTATGTGAAAGCACAAATAAAGGTACAAAATTTTAAAAAAACCTACGGAAAAAAGTAATCACAAACAAAATATAAGATTTTTATTTGAAAGCACAAAATTATATCATTAGATTTTTGGAGATGCATTACCAATAGTAGTGGTAGGTTTTCTACAAACCAGAGTACATATAATTTTAGGGTCATGCCGTAGAGAGAATAAATAACATAAATACATGAAATCCTCATTGATATTTATTATTATTCTTTCGCCATGCAAGGAATGAAATTATTCTATATGTAGTTTCCATTAATAAGAAAAGCTTCAAGCTTCGTCCCGCACAAACTACTGCCAATAACGCGACCTTTTCTCTTTGATTTCCTTAGCCATGGACTAGCTATCATGTTGTATTGGGCATGTCAACGTAATTCTTTGCCAGGCATCATGGAGAATCGGTTTCCAAAATCGCAGATGGCACTGGCCACTCCCGTTGAACAAAAGCTCAGCCCTCATAGTTGTCTACTTATTTTCATCCATTCATTCATTAAATAAAGGTAATCGACTCTAATGTCAGTCATGAAAATTGAAAGAAACATTTGAAAATGAAATAATGTCACCCCATGCTCACGCACTTAATAAAAGAACTAATGTATTGATACCATGCCAATTCTCCTTGGAATTTTTTATATTGAGGGTAAATCAACCATAAATGTATGGGAGGTTCGTAACCCTATATTACACTATGTTATTTAATGCTAATACCTTTCTAGACTTGGCACAATAGCGTCTATCAATCTAGTGAAACCTTTGGGCACTATTTTTTTTAATGGAAAATTCCCTTGGAAAATCCCTCTAGGCACTTACCCACATTTTGGGAATGGTTCCTAGGATAATTTCTACTAGAAAAAAACATATAAACCTAACCTCAAACCCCCATGTGAATTTGACCTCATGACCTTCTTAGCAAATATGGCTTTCGCATGGAAAACTTCTTAAACTAAACATAAATATTAGGCCTTCCAGATTATTTCTTCTATGTTTCTATCAATAAATATATCTCCAATGCTTACATTAATAATTTCAAGGTTTTGTGTGTGTGTGTGTAATTTTGTGACAAAAATCTTAGAATTGTATGATTTTCCACTACAATTATACAAACTTTAATCTAAAAATTTCATCATTCATGTATTGAAAATGCTTTAACAATATAAAAATTAGATTTTGTAAAATTAGAAAAGATATTACTAAAATAAAATTTTGGATTAATATAAATTGTTTGTATACATGAAATTATACAACATATTACCAATATAAAATCTTCACTTTCTAACTCTTACCAAAAGTTTTATAAATATATACACAAATTTATATTAAAAATGCTTCGATAAAGATCCACAGGGTCGTGGATATACAATGATCAGATGCTTTGTTAAGGTACTCCTTGATACAATTGGGTAGATTTTGTTGATTCCCTTAAGGATGCGTAAGGAGGCTCGACAAAAGGGAGAGGAATTGGATGCTTGGGGAGTGACGTATTTAGAGGGCCCACATCTTGGGGGTGACTTAATTAGAGGGCCCACCAAATTAGTAAACCAAGGAGCAATACCATCCTCCTGTTTTAAACTAAAATGACCTGTACACGAGATGGAGAACTTCGCATCAAGAGAGGGACCACACAGTGCTAGAGTACACTAACATCTAAGTCACTCGTTCAATTCCCTCGCTAGATCAGAATGATATATTGGACATGTTGAAGATGTAATCTTGCCAAGCTTAAAAGAAATACTTCTATAAATACTCAAAATAACACCATAAGAAAATTATGCATATATAAATGATAATATCATATAATTATATAAATAAATAAAAAATGAAATATTATTTATATATATATATATATATATATATAAACTAAACCAAATGATTATTAAAAATATTTCTAATAATATTATATAATTATAATAAATAATATTAAATAATATATTATATAAATATCAAGGATTATATCTAGATCAAATATTTATTTCCCTTCATTAAAAATATTCTAAATTGATTTTAAAAAAAATTATTAAATTGAAAATTAAACTACAAAATTAAACTTTCCCACTTTGTTAACCATAAAACTTTTCTCTCAAAAATCTTTTTTATATAATGATGAAAAAATGAAAGTATTAGCCATATAAATGAAAAAGATTTCATGAGTTAAGTTACACCGAAATCTACTATTACAAGAAAATTATAAAAATCAATATTGAATATGTTAAAAAATATAAATTTGATTTTTTAAAATAACATATATATATATATATACATATTTATATTTCTTAAAGGATAAAAAAAGTAGAAAGAAAAGAAAGAAAGAGAGAGAAAATTAATTATCATTTTCCTATTTATCCTGTGAGATCATCCATCAATACTTCGAATACTATTCACATCCTCTTGTAACTCATTTATATTCAAGATAGTAGTTTCATGTAATTCATTTATATTCGATAATGAACGCATAGATAATGAGCACTTTATTTTCATATTTATAACCATGGGAAAGTGGATTCCAAAGATCTCAGCAATAATCCCTTGTGCATTTGAATGACTAAAGCTGCAAAGTAAAAAATAATCACAAACAAAATATAAGATTTTTTTTATGTGAAAGCACAAATAAAGGTACAAAATTAAAAAAAAAACCTACGGAAAAAAGTAATCACAAACAAGACATAAGATGCACAAAATTATATCATTAGATTGTTGGAGATGCATTACCAATAGTAGTGGTAGGTTTTCTACAAACCAGAGTACATATAATTTTAGGGTCATGCCGTAGAGAGAATAAATAACATAAATACACGAAATCCTGATTGATATTTATTATTATTCTTTCACCATGCAAGGAATGAAATTATTCTATATGTAGTTGCCATTAATAAGAAAAACTTCAAGCTTCATCCCGCACAAACTACTGCCAATAATGCGACCTTTTCTCTTTTATCTCCTTAGCCATGGACAAGCTATCATGTTGTATTGGGCATGTCAACGTAATTCTTTGCCAGGCATCACGGAGAATCGGTTTCCAAAATCGCAGATGGCACTGGCCACTCCCGTTGAACCAACGTGTTGAAATATTAAAGTCACCTGCCAGCCTTGGGCAGGAAGAAGAAAGTACAAAGGCAACAGAAGCTTTGAGTGCACAACTCTCTGTATTTAAGAAGAATGAAAAATCCATAAGGATGAATTTAATTATTATGGGCCGCAGCCACAAATCACAGAGAAGAAATTAATTTTGTGTTATGGGCGAAGTCATTTCTGCAGAGGAATGAAGACATTCGTATTTCTGAACTACGGAGGAGCAGAACTAATTAAAGTAGTCATTTCGGGCGTTTAAAGCCCTCAACAACCAAAATGAATGAAAATTGAATAGAATAGCGGAAAGACTTAAAGTTTTGAAAGAGGAAGGACAAGTGGTCCCCACCACTTTAGCGCAAATCGCAAGATTTCAAGTTTATATGTTAAGTGTCTTGTTGATGTGGATGTTTGCGATGTGCGATCGTCGCGCCATCGCACCATCGCAACATCGCAATGTCACATAATTGCCCTTCGCCCAAGCCAGAGTTTCGTTGATTGTTTGTGATATGCGATCGTCGCGCCATCGCACCAGCACAATATTGCACATTCATTGTGTTATCACCATATATATTTGAACCGTCGTTGAGAACCGAGATGCGATCGCAAATCGCGCCATCGCAAATCTCAAGTGTTCCGCCTTTTGTTTGATCGCCAATTTGCGATGCGATCCCATCGCAAATCGCAAATGTTACATTGCGCGTTTTTTGTTTGATCACGCCATCGCAATATCGCACCATCGCATTTTTTGTTTGTACCGCCGATCTGCCGATCGCAGATTCCTGACTGCGATGTGGTCCCCACTCGTACGTCGAGCATTTGATATCTTTCGTTGTTCCGCAAAAGTTTTCCTTTGTAATTTGGTTTTATATTTTGTTTTAAGTTTTATATAGGGTTTATGTCTTTTTTATTCCCGCCATGCCATATCAAGTGGAAAAGGCCCGAGAGCCTGTGTATTATTGTATTGTATTGTTTTGGTTCATTTGCACAGCAGTGTTGGTTTTCAAAGAGACAGAGTGTGTTGTTTGAAGAACAGAGATTTGTTTTGGAGCACTGTGTCTGTAGCAGTCTTGATAGTATTTTGTAAAGCCCTCTGTGTGAGGAAGACTTTTTTAATGGTTTTTAAGTTCTGTTAATGAAATAGAAAGCATTTTCATGCCATCTCTATCTGCAAGAAAATTTCGATTTTAACTTCTCTGTGTTGAAAGGGGAGTTTACTCACTCCATTTCTATTGTTTGGAATTCTCAATATTCCAACATGGTATCAGAGCTAGTTCAGGCTCTTTGAAGGTTTCAAATAAGCTGAAGAAGAAGAAGACTTGTTGAAGTGTTTTCTCCAGCAGTGTGAAAGCCCAACGAAAGTCAAAAAGTTCAGTTATTTCTCAAAGATAACAGAGCCGTTGTTTTTGTTTTAAAAGATTTGTTCTTTCGGAAAAAGGAAAGACAGTTTTTTTAAGTTCAGTGTTCAGTTTAAAAGCAATGGCTGGACCAAGCACTGGTATGAGCATTGGAAATGTTCATCTTCCACAATTTAATGGAAAGAATTATGATTATTGGGCCATTACCATGAGAGCCCTGTTTGTCTCACGAGACTTATGGGAATTTGTAGAAGATGGTTTTGTTGAACTAGATGATGAGCAGGCCTTTAATGCCTTAGCTCAAGTAGAGAAGGACTTATTGAAGAGCCATAGGAAGAAAGATGCTAAAGCTCTCTTCTTATTGTATCAAGCATTAAATGAGAGTGTGTTTCCAAGGATAGCAACAGCTAAGAGATCCAAGGAGGCATGGAAAACTCTGAAAATAGCCTATCAAGGCATGGAGAAAGTTAATACAACAAAAATTCAGTTGCTGAGAAGAGATTTTGAAACTATTTGCATGAAAGAGTCAGATAATGTAGACACATCTTTTACACATGTGATTGGGATTGTAAATCAGATAAGGTCCCATGGAGAAACTCTTGAAGAAAGAATGATTGTGGAGAAATTTTTGAGGAGCTTACCCTCAAAGTTTGATGTTATTGTTACCACCATAGAAGAGACCAAAGATCTCTCACAGTTCACAGTGGATGAACTTCATGCCTCACTGATAACTCATGAACAGAGATTGAGCAGAGATTAACATTCATCTCTTGAGCATGCCTTCAAGACCCAAATTTCTTCAGGAAGAGGAAGAGGTCAAGGAAAAGGAAGAGGAAGAGGCAGAAGCCAGAATCTAGGTGGAAGGAACAACCCTTCACATTCACATGGACGGAGCAACAGTCAAAATCAGAGCCACGGCCAATGCAACGGCCAGCAAGGTGGACATCAACACCAACATGCTCATGGACAGAGGTATGACAAATCCAATGTCCAATGTCATTATTGCAAAAAATATGGGCACTATGCCAATGAGTGTAGAAAGAAGCAAAATGACATGAAAAATAAGCAGAATGCTAATGTAGCAAAAGAAGAAAAGAACCTAAGTAATGTGCTGTTAGCTTGTAATGTAGCACAAGATAGAGAAGATGATGTTTGGTTCTTAGATTCAGGATGTAGTAATCATATGACTGGAAACAGAGCAATGTTTTCCAATCTAGATGAAGAAGTAAAATCTGAAGTGACCACAGGGGCTGATACTAAGATCTCTGTCAAAGGAAAAGGCAGAGTTAGTATTCAAGCGAGAAATGGGGAGCAGAAATTTGTTCCTGATGTGTATTATGTTCTAGGTCTAAAGTGTAATATTTTGAGCGTTGGGCAGGTCATAAACAAAGGTTACAATGTAATATTTCAAGATGATGTGTGCACAATAAAATATGTACCTCCAAGCAAGAAAATCATTGTTGAAATTCAAATGACCAGCAATAGAATGTTTCCACTCAAGCTCAAGACTGACTTGAAGGGAAAAGGAAAAAGCATAGCAGCTGTAACACAAGAAGCCTTTTAGAAGGAAGAAAAAGATGGAAATTGGTTATGGCATCTGAGATTTGGACATCTCAATTTCGGAGGATTAAATTTGCTGCACAGAAAAGGAATGGTAAGAGGTTTACCATTGATTGAGAAGTCTGACAGCCTATGTGAAGGCTGCATCTTGGGAAAGAAACACAAAGAAAATTTTCCATCACGGAAAAGCATAAGGGCGAAAGCACCCTTAGAAATCATCCACTCATATTTGTGTGGGCCGATGCAAATAGCATCATTTTCAAGAAGCAACTACATGCTGACCTTCATAGATTATTTCACAAGAAAAGTGTGGGTTTATTTTCTGAAATATAAGAGTGAAGTTTTTCAGAAATTTTTCCACTTTAAAGCTCTTGTAGAGAAATAGAGTGGGCAGTACATTAAAGTTCTCAGAACTGATAGAGGAGGAGAATATATATCAAAGGAATTTCTGCGTTTTTGCAGAGAGAACAGCATACACAAGCAGTTTACCACAAGATACACACCACAACAGAATGGAGTTGCTGAAAGGAAGAATCGAACCATAATGGAAATGGTGAGAAGTATGCTAAAGGAAAAACATTTTCCGAATGAATATTGGGCAGAAGCAGCAAACTGTGCTGTGTATATTTATAATAGATGCCCTACAAAATATGTGATGAACAAAGTTCCAGAAGAAGCGTGGAGTGGCAGAAAATAGGGAGTCACCCACATGAGAGTTTTTGGATGTGTGGCATATGCGCACATTCCAGACAAGTTGAGGAAGAAGTTGGACAGTAAGGGGGAGAAGTGCATTTTCCTTGGATATTGTGAAGATTCCAAAGGATATGGATTATATAAACCATCCACAAAGAAGTTTGTAATAAGCAGAGATGTGCAATTTATTGAAGAGGAAGCATGGGATGGAAGCATCGAGAAAACAGTTAATGTTAAAAGTTGTTTATCTCATGATGAAGATGAAGGAGATGTGGTTGAAATTAACAACCCATCCGTAGCACAACCTCCACCACCACAAGGACAGCAAGGGAAACCTCAAGCAACAGCGAGAACACCCTTGAGAAGAAGTGGAAGTGCATCTCCAGGCACACCACATGGAGCAGAATTGAGTGCTTCATCAAGCACGTCTACACCAAGTGAAAGTGGAACAAAATTCAGAAGTATTAGAGAAATCTATGAGCAGGGAGCAGCAAATGAAGGTATGAACTCCTTATTTGCTTTGTATTGTCAAGTAGATGATCCTATTCATTTTGAAGATGCTATTAAATATAGAAAATGGATAGAAGCTATGGATGATGAAATTAATGCCATAGAGAAGAACAAAACATGGGAGCTGGTTGATCTCCCAAAAGGTAAAGAAGTCATTGGAGTTAAATGGGTCTATAAGACCAAAAGCAATGCTGAAGGAAAAATAGAGAGACACAAGGCTACACTTGTTGTGAAGGGATATAAGCAGAAGAAAGGGATTGATTATGAAGAAAATTTTGCACCAGTAGCAAGAATGGAGACAGTAAGAGCGGTGCTGTCAATAGCAGCACAAAAGAAATGGAAAGTATACCAGATGGATGTAAAATCTGCATTTTTAAATGGAGTTCTAATGGAAGAGGTATATGTGGAACAACCTCTTGTATATGAGAAGAAAGGCCAAGAGCACAAAGTCTGCAGATTGAAGAAAGCTCTTTATGGGCTGAAGCAAAATCCAAGAGCATGGTACAGTAGAATAGACTCCTATCTACTGGAAAATAGATTTGAAAAGTGTGAGGGAGAACCCACCCTCTACATCAAGGAAAAGGATGGTAAAATGTTGATTGTTGTTTTATATGTTGATGATCTAATATTTACAGGTAATGATGATTACCTTGTTGAAAATTTTAAAACAGTCATGAAAGAAGAATTTGAAATGACTGACATGGGTTTGTTGAGATACTTCTTAAGAATAGAAGTAGAACAAAATGAAAAGGAATTTTTATTTCTCAAGCAAAGTATGTAAATCAAGTCTTGGAAAGATTTAATATGCAGGAGTGCAAAGCTACAATTACTCCCACAGTATTGGGATTGAAGTTGAGTAAATATGACAGCAACAAGGATTTTGATCCAAGTTTATATAAAAGCGTAGTTGGCAGCCTCATGTATTTGACTGCAACTAGGCCAGATACTATGCATGTTGTTAGTCTAATTTCTAGATTTATGGAGAAGCCAAAAGAAGCACATTGGCAAGCAGCAAAGAGAATTCTGAGGTATGTTAAAGGAACGAAAAGATTTGGTATTTTATATACTTCTTCAGTAAATTCAGATTTAGTTGGATACACTGACAGTGATTGGGCTGGAAGTGTAGATGATCGGAAGAGCACTTCCGGTTATGTTTTTCATATGGTTTCAGGAGTCATTTCATGGGCTTCTAAGAAACAGCCTATTGTAGCATTATCTATAGTAGAGGGGGAATATGTGGCAGCTACAACAGCAGCGTGTCAAGCAATTTGGATGAGAAGAATGTTGAGAAGTTTATGTCAAGAACAGGTAAAAGGGACAGTGATTTATTGTGACAATAGCTCAGCTATTGCATTGTCAAAGAATTTTGTGTTTTATAAAAGAACAAAACACATAGATACAAAATTTCATTATATGAGAGAATTGGTGAACAATGGTGAAATTGTTTTACAACATTGTAAAACAGAGGAGAACTATGAAAATATTTTAACAAAGCCATTGGGGCAGAAGACCTTTCAATTTTTAAGAAAATGCTTGGGTATAATTGATAACCCAGTAGCTGACTTTAAGGGGGAGTGTTGAAGTATTAAAGTCGCCTGCCAGCCTTCGGCAGGAAGAAGAAAGTACAAAGGTAGCAGAAGCTTTGAGTGCACAACGCTCTGTATTTAAGAAGAATGAAAAATCCGTAAGGATGAATTTAATTATTATGGGCCGCAGCCACAAATGACAGAGAAGAGATTAATTTTGTGTTATAGGTGAATTCATTTCTACAGAGGAATGAAGACATTCGTATTTCTCAACTACGAAGGAGAAGAACTAATTAAAACAGTCGTTTCGGGCGTTTAAAGCCCTCACCAACCAAAATGAATGAAAATTGAATAAAACAGCGGAAAGACTTAAAGTTTTGAAAGAGGCAGGACAAGTGGTCCCCACCACTTTAGCGCAAATCACAAGATCGCAAGTTTAGATGTTAAGTGTCTTGTTGATGTGGATGTTTGCGATGTGTGATCGTTGTGCCATCGCACCATCGCAACATCGCAATGTCACATAATCACCCTTCGCCCAAGCCAGAGTTTCGTTGATTGTTTGGGATATGCGATCGTCGCGCCATCGCACCATCGCAATATCGCACATTCATTGTGTTATCACCATATATATTTGAACCACCATTGAAAACCACGATGTGATCGCAAATCGTGCCATCGCAAATCTCAAGTGTTCCACCTTTTGTTTGATCGCCAATTTGCGATGCGATCCCATCGCAAATCGCAAATGTTACATTGCGTGTTTTTTATTTGATCGCGCCATTGCAATATCGCACCATCGCATTTTTTTTTTGTACCACCGATCGCAGATTGCTGACTGCGATGTGGTCCCCACTCGTACCTCGAGCATTTGATATCTTTTGTTGTTCCGCAAAGGTTTTCCTTTGTAATTTGATTTTATATTTTATTTTAAGTTTTATATAGGTTTTATGTCTTTTTTATTCCCGCCGCGCCATATAAAGTGAAAAAGGCCCGAAACCCTGTGTATTATTGTATTGTATTGTTTTGGTTCGTTTGCACAGCAGTGCATGAGAAAAGAAGAAAACACAGCAGTGTTGGATTTCAAAGAGACAGAGTGTGTTGTTTGAAGAACATAGATTTGTTTTGGAGCACTGCGTCTGTAGCAGTCTTGATAGTATTTTGTAAATCCCTCTGTGTGACGAAGACTTTTTTAATGGTTTTTAAGTTTTGTTAATGAAATAGAAAGCATTTTCATGCCATCTCTGTCTGCAAGAAAAATTTGATTTTAACTTCTCTGTGTTGAAAGGGGAGTTTACTCACTCCATTTCTATTGTTTGGAATTCTCAATATTCCAACACAAAGCTCAGCCCTCATAGTTGGCTACTTATTTTCATCCATTCATTCATTAAATAAAGGTAATCGACTCTAATGTCTTTCATGAAAATTGAAAGAAACATTAGAAAATGAATGATAGTTCATAACGAAGGATCAAAGAAATTCCTATATTGGCATTTTAGCTCATGGAAAAATTTATCTATGAGATAATATGCGATTTTCGTATACCATTTGTCTTCTTTAAAAGAGATCTGCAGCGGGGTTCAGATGCAACAAAGTTGAGTGTAGAAGGGGGAGAAGGCCCATATTCGTGGGCATAATGTGATAGTCTGGGGATTATTATGGAGTTGCTAAGCTAACTTAGAAAATACAACCAAACATCCATTCGTATTCTGCATAGCTTGCTCAATTTTGTTAGTTTGGAAGCAAAGCCAGCAGTTATGAATACAACATCGCAATGGCATCAGAATCAAATTCAGAAACCTCATCATCCTCAAAATTCCAACAATATCCAACTCCTTCCCTTTCATATCACGATCGGAGCTTCTAGTTAAAACAAGAAAAGAAATTGCATATCCCAAACTCTACAACAACCATTCCCAATTGCTGTCCCGGGCTCCCTCTCCTGCCCGCTCCAAATGGAATCCACTCAAAGTTGTGAACATTTACATCCACGTCTGCCGCCCCACTTTTTTCCATGAATCTCTCTGGCTTGAAACTTTCGGCATCATCCCATGACTTTGGATTCCTCCCAATTGCCCAAAGGTTGAGCAGAACGCAAGTGCCACCAGGGATTTCATAGCCCGAAACAGTGCAATCCTCCAAAGATAAATGGGGAATGGCAAGAGGCCCCGGTGGGTGGAGCCTAAGCGTTTCTTTCACCACAGCTTGTAAATAAACGAGACAAGGCAGATCAGATTCCCGTACCATACGCTCCATTCCAACCACGTGTTGAAGCTCGTCCTGAAGCTTCTTCAGCACTGGAGGGTGTCTCAGCACTTCGGACATTCCCCACTCTATCGCAATCGATGACGTGTCCGTTCCCGCGGCGAACATATCCTGCAAATATAGTGGATGTGATATATCAACAGTATATACATCTATACTTTTAAAAGTCATTGAAATTGGATTTCATATCGTTAAAAACCATTTAACCTACAGCAATGACGCCTTTAATATGTTTTCGTTTGATTTGGAACTCTGTATCATTATCCGCACAGATTGCAAGCAAAACGTCGACAAGATCAGGGGTGACGTTGGGGTCATTCCGCGCAATGTGTTCTTCTATCACATTGTTGAAGAAATGGTCAACTGTCTTGTGAATTTTCTTGAATCGCCGTCCCAGACCTTGCAAATCCAACCACTTCAAGTATGGTATATAATCTGCGATATTGAAAGTACCCGCTAACAGAAAACTTTCTTTGATGCTTTCAATCAACTGTTGGTCGGAATACTTTCTGCCGAAGGCCATCCTGCAGATGATAGAAGTCGCAAGGGTTGACACAGCTTTGCTAATGCTGACGGGAACGTGAGAGCCCTCAGTGTCTGCAATAATAGAACGAATCATAGTAGACACTTCCTCTTCTCTTATGAAGCGGAAGGACTCCAAGCGTTTGGAACTGAGCAACTGTAAAACGCAGATCTTACGCATTTGTCTCCAGTAAGGACCATATGGAGCATAGCCGACGTTAGAGAAATTATACGACAAATACTTAGCAGCCATGGATTGAGGTCTGCCAGCGAAAATGCGATCATTATTCTTGAGAAATTCCTTGGCCATATCTGCCGAGGAGACGACCAAGGTGAGGGCAGAGGAGCCGAGGCGGAGAGACATGAGAGGCCCGCATTTGTGAGAAAGAGCTGCGAGGGCTTGGTGTGGAAGGTGTCCGAGCAGGAGGTGTAGGTTTCCAACGATCGGCAACGGAAACGGCCCCGGTGGTAGCCTCCGTTTTCTCACTTGGAACAAGAAACCCCATGACACCACCAATGCAAGTAGGATAGCAAAGGAAAATTTAATTATAAACTCGGCACATTCCAGCATTAGGCGCTCAGAATACAACAAATTCGCCATTGTTAGCAACTGAGCCACCCACAACGAATGAGCTACTCCACAGGCGCGTCATATATATATATATATATACATATCAAGAATTTGATCGCGGACTCTTCCCTTTACCTTTCGAAAGTATACTGTAAAATGATGTAACAGTCCACCTATAAACCAGTAGGAGGAACCGAATTTCGAAATAAATAAATGTAACTAACTTTGTACCTGTCCATACGCATAACGGTAACAAATAGCTTTTGTACCATTGGCCCATAAATGCTCCTGGGAAATAAATGCTATCGCGATGGTGTATTTGCTTTAATCCAACGGTGGGCATTTACTTTTCAGGCTCCATAGCCAAATAGACTGAAAACTATTTGCTGTATACATTTCCCATATTTCACTGATAAGCACACGTGGTTCCCATGTTCAACCTCCACGAAAATGAAAAGAATATGAAAAGAATTATTGTCCGTGTTGTATATAAGACAATAATATCGAATTGATTGGCTCTTTTCGCTGAGTTTCGAAGTTGCGAAGAAAAAGGAGAAATTCAACTATATCTAATAAGTATTACGGTGTAATTTCTCTAAATTCTGGCAGGAATTTATTGAAAAGAGAAGTTTGATTGCTAACTTTGCACAATCGAAGTGCCTTACAGGTTTTTGAGGGTGTTGAATCCATATAGAGTCAAAAAACCAGTTTGAATAACAAAAACCAAGATTTTACCTCAAAATTTTTCACCGGATTTCGGCACCTGAAACTTCAAAAAGTCGCACAACTCCATTTTTATTTCTTATAATTTTTATTTTCACACAATAATAAAATTTATTATAATTTAGTTGCTAAATGAGGGATATTCATTACTAATTATTATTGATTCATCACTATTAAAGTAAATTATTAGGAATAAGGGCCAAGTCTTCACTCATGCTATGATATTTTTGAATTTACATTATTTTTGAAGAAGACAAATTCTTAGCTAACCATCAGCAATTTTTATTTTTTTAGAAAATCATATATATATATATATATATATATATATATATATATATATATTTCTTTTTAAAAAAAAATACATACTTTTGATATTTCATAGGAAATTAAAATATAGAATTCTTTGGTTGCATAGTAGCAAACATAATAACTTAAAATCTGAGTTGAGAAAAAGATCTTAAATATATTTTATATCTTAACCATATCTTGAAACTTAACTAAATCCTATTTGAGCAAGATCAAACATATTAAAAGAAAAAGTAGACAACACATTACCATTAGACACCTTTGAGATGGATACTAACCCATGATCTAATAGCAAAGCTTCTTGGATAACATACCCCCAAAGCATTATTTTCCCTCTATGTATGTAAAATTCCCACATCATTATATTATTCTTATAGCTAGTGATTTAGATTTGCCACCATTTTAAAGTAAACTCTTGAGACAACTCTTTTATTTAACTAGTCCAAGAAAAATTTTGAATCTCATATAATCTAAATACTTTTACCTCCTTTCAATGAAAGGACACTACATTTGTTTTCATTTATTTAACACACACATATATGACTAATTCATAAGTGCTTAATTAAAAATTTAGAATAAATAATATCTTTTATATTAAAATATTATTAAAAATCATTTTACATATAATTAGTTTTTTTTAATATAATATTAATCCATAAATAAAAAAATGTATTAAATTAAATATTTTATTTCACATATAAAATATATAAATAGATATTTTAACTTGATATAAATATTTTTATATAAATGTTTTAGGTATATTAATTGTATTTACTCTATTCTATTTTATTAATATTAAATAGTGATTAGATTTAAATATTCAATTTTCACACATTAAAATTGGTAAATGGAAAAAATATAAAAATATAAAATTTACTTTGTATATATTCTACTATTATTTTTTTATTATAAATATTTTTTATAACTAAAAAAATATTTACCAACCCTAAATTAGACCCTTACATGAATAGACATGTATTAAATCCTTATTTTTTAAATATACCAACCCTAAATTAGACCTTTACTTGCAGAGACATGTATTTGAATTATAAATTTAAAAATTCACAGTAAAGAGCACAACAACAGTGTGGCTAAGTTGAATAAAATAAGGCGGGGAGGAACCATCCGGGCCTACAGCGTGGGATGTCACTAAGAAAACCAACCATGAAAGGCTCCCTTCACTTTTTAACCTTCCTGTTGAGAGCATTACCAGGGAGGAACCCATCAACCATCGCATCCAGTCACTGATCTTTGAGGGGCGAGAGCGTGGAATGGGACTTTGTCGAAAACCAACCATGAGCTGATCCCTTCACTGTTTAACCTTCCTACCGAAACCAATGATGTGGTTGTTGATATTTTATTGGCGACAGTCTTCCACATCACACCAACGGAACGTTGGAAGTGTATGCAGCAGATGTTTATTTTGTCACCATCAACACTCCATCAAAGTCTTCAACCAAATGATAGCTTAACGGTCCCTTGGTTGGGCGGTCTATTTTTATGATAACTACTTGCTGACTATCAACAGCAACCTCACATTCATATTTGCCTGCTCAGATCGGTGGACAGCTGATCGAGTCCTCGTACAAACAATAAATTATTCGAATGCTCTTTGTTTCACATTTAAATCTTTCCCTGCTCCCTTAATAAAAGGAAGAATAACATGACTCATCTTAATAACTATGGGGTTACAATCTCGATATCCAGATGAGATATATGGGATTACCTTATCCTTTTGTGTAATTAGAGTTAAAAAATATATATTCAATTGTAGGCTTTAGATATTGTCTATTAGGCTTTAGATATTTTCTATTGGCATAAAAGCTTATATAAAAATAATATATGAAGGATTAAAGTTGAAAATAACAATATATATGCAGTTTCAACCGTTAAAATTGTTGTCTAAATGGAAAGATTTTGAAAAAATAACTCACTTCAAAACAATGATAGCAAAATCTAAAAATTATGCACTTTATGAAGAAAAAAAAAAAAAAAAAACATTAATATTTCATTCATCCATTAAGCTACTTCCTAAAGTGTCTCACTTCTATAAAATTAACAAATGAGAATCACTTTTTCAATGAAGTTAATTTATAAATAATAATATGCAAAATAAAACTAAGAAAAAATATTACAGTTACTTCCTAGTAATGAATTTTTATAATACAAGTCAAATACAATTTATAATAAAGCTAAGAAATAACTCAATTTTATATAGATCCTTTTAAAAAATAACTAAAAGATAGAGATTTGAACTCACGATCTACCTTTTATTGCTATCATTGTTATTGTTAAGATAAACTTGACTTAATAAGAAAATCAACATTGGGTGAAATAATGAAGCCTTTAAATAGACTTTGAGATATTCCATTGTAATTTACATTAGGTGGGAAGTCAAGCCTCATTTAGCTGGCCAAGAATGTTAATAGCTCTATTGATGCTCACATTGATTTTGATGTAATGAAGCCTTTAAATAGGCTTGAGATATTCCATCATAATTTACATGGGATCGGTAGTGAAGCCTCATTTAGCTGATTTTGACCCAGAATGTTGGTCAAGAATGGTTTTTTTTAGGCTTTTAGTTTTGTGGAAAAAATAATTTTTTATTGCTATATTGTAATTTTTAATTTTTTCTCACATTTTTATTCCTAAAAATTGGTATTAGAGGGAAATATTTATTTATATTACCATGAAATGTTTTATATAATGTCTTAACTAGTGGTATCATCTTCGAATATTAAAATTTCGAAGTATGTAATAAAGAAAAAGGTAGTAGTTGGATGCCAGATGGTAAGCAAAGAAGATAGTAGCATTATTAAGTGTAGCTAAAAGAAGTAATGGACAACACTTGTTAAAAAATAAAAAAAAATAAAAAACATATTTTTTTGATTTTTTTTTTTTTTCTTCACAATGGGCACTTCTTCAATTAGCCTTGGTTCTACATTCCAACACTATCACCCCAACTTTAATCACTATAGTTTCACCTACACAGGCTTTTTTCTCCTTTAGACTACAACCACTTCACATATCAATACCTCCAATACACCACAACTTCAATTGGCAACATAATTTCTCTCTCATGATTTTGCCACTATCTAACATGTGCCTAAACCATAGACTTTTAAGACTCAATAGTATTACTAGCTCTAACTTAAGCTTTGATACCAATTTAAAATAAAAGAGAAACAAGTTTTTGAAGAAATCTACATCTCTCAAGTGATTCCAGCTCAATTTGGAGAGTGCCTAGATTCAACAATTAATTCATTCAACCAAATCATTAATAACACAAATTAGTTAGGAATTTTGAACAAGTTCCTAATAATAAATTAATCTAAAAATCACTAAATTTCTCTATTAATTCTAAATTTTCTAAAAATAAAATAGAATAAATTTCACACATTTTCAAACAAAAATTAACCTATATCTAAATCTTGTTTCGTTATATTTAGCATTTACATACCAAAAGGTCCAATTGTCTTCTTAGAAAGCCATAAAGTATTTATGTATTTTTAATAAATTTAAAATAAAAACTAACTTATATCTAAGTCTGGTTTCGTTATGCATTTAGCATTTACATACCAAAAGGTCCAATGGTCTTTTTAGAAAGCGATAATATATTTATTTATTTTTAATAAATTTAAAATATTTAAAAATTATAAAATTGATAATAATTAAAAATTATGTTAAATTATGAGTTGGTACCAAAAAAATCTATGTTGTTGCGTTATTTAAAAAATATTGATGATCAAGATTTGGAAATTGTTAAAAACCTTAAATTTAGTGACTTTGATATTTAATGAACCGATAAAAATTCAAAGAAACATTAGAATTGATGAAAAGAGGATTATATTTACATCAAATTTTATAAAGGTTAAATAACTTAGGTTTTCAACTTTTTATTTTTGAAATTAAATTATTTTATTTTATTTTTATAAATTGTATATAAATTTATTTTTTGATTTAATTAAATATGTTGATTTTGGAAAAAGATTTTCAGAATTTTAATTTAACTATACAAAAATTTTAAGTGAATGACATCGATTGAATTTTTACTAATTATTTTAAAATATTATTAATCATATGTATAAATTAAAGGTTCAAATTTATTTTCAAATGTAGATATTGGGCATGTAGTATTAATAAACCATGGTGTCCTAAGAAAACTTGTTTTTTTTAATCTTGATAATATAAAATGTACCATAACTTAAATGTTTTGTTTTTCTTTACTAACCATTTAATTTATATAGAACCTCTTGGAGCGAAATGGACTATGGTAGGGTTTCACACATCTTTGCTGCTGTCACCGTCGTCGAAGTTGAGATTAATGCTCCTCGCTCTGTCACCATTACCGTGGATTAACTTGTGGTTGCACCAGTTGCAGCTCCCCACTGAGAGGTGGCCCCGACTTGGCTGAAAGCTCCACAAAATTTTGTTGTTTCCGCCATTGTTAAGGGAGCACTCTGCTTGGCCACCGCCGCTTTAGAAGAACACACCGCCACAAATAAATATGCTGCCACAGACACAGACGAATACAATAATACAACGTTCGTACCTGTGGATTCCCCCTTCGGCAACAGGGATGCGAATCAGGTCAGGTTTAGTAAAGCGGTATTCCACAATTCAGTTGGAGCCTGCATTACCAAATACACAGACTCTCCCATCGCCTATGCCTCGTTGCAGCCCTGCCTTACAGATCAGCATGTTGGATGTGTAGAGGAGCCTCTATTGGTTGGAAAAACCCAATTTCATGGTGGTTATTCTCATCTTTTAACCTCCTTCAAGCTCTAACAACACCTGGAGGAGTTGGAATACCAGAGATCTAGCTCGTTCTCGTCTCATATCTACACTAGAAGGAAGGGGTTTTCAGATCTCTCTTCCCCTTCTTTTGAGATCCAGATCTCACTTCTATTAGGCAAGACCATGATGCATTGGGTGCGCTCAACGGATCTGGTGGAGAACCTCTCTTACGACCTCAAACACGGGCTGGGGATACCCTTTTCCCTTCAAAGACTTCTCTATGAAGGTAAACAACTAGAGGACCCTCTTCCCCTTTCTTTTTACAGTATTAAAAGAGATGCTTCTATTGTGTTAACACTTCGTGTGTGAGTGGGAGCATCTAGACAACCATCCTCGACTCCTACTTTCTCCTACAAATATATTGTCCATGCTCAACCACCCAAGAAATCATCCCTTCCTACTGAGGCTACCAAGCCTTTTTTAGTGGATAAACTAGAGGAAATTCCCTCCATAGTAATCTCTCATCCATCGCTGGATGATCAATTCCAAAAGTATGCAGAATCTGCCATTATTTTAATATTTAATGGACTATGGCTGCTCATTGCAGATCTACACCAATGGATCCACTCCAACTGGACCAAGAACAATAAGGTTTTATTTTACTCAAATATTTTCTTCATAGTTGTGTTTGCTTTCAGCGAAGATTATCATAAAGCCTTAACATAAGGCCCATAGTTTTGGGTAACAACAGGGCTATTCCTCACCCCCTAGTTCCCAGACTTCGACCCCTGTACAGCAGTAATCACCAAGCTTCCCATTTGGGTCACACTTTGGAACCTCCCTGTGCATGTATGGCACTTCGATGTCTTCCAAGGGATAGGAAACACTGTAGGGCACTTTCTGGCAATGGACCACTCTAGAGGGGAGGAAGGAATATACACCTACGACAGAGTATACGCCTAAATAGACATGAGTAGAGGTCTATCTGATAAAATCATTCTCAAAATTAGGGACTTCCTATGGACATACACCCTGGACTATGAGAACAAAGCCTTTCGATGCTGCCATTGCCATCAAACAGGGCACCTTCAGAATTCCTGTGCCATGTTCATTGCCCAAAATAAGAAAAAAAATCACAAGTCGAAATCGAAAAGATGGAAACCATGTGATCCACCCCCTATGGATGACATTGATTCCTTCAGCTCGGATGAAGAGGAGGATGTAGCAGAATGGAAGGAAGAAAAGAAAACATAGGACACACCCTCGACAAGCCTTGCGGAACCCACTGATCCACCGAACTCACAGAAACGTACTCATGATCCTTCTAAGTCTGATTCAGACAATGAGACTCCTCCTTCAGCCCATAATAGTCTACAAGTGGTTCTTGCGTAGCTGCATCACAATGGCTGGGTAAAAGTTAGTAAAAAGAAAGGGAAAAAATTTCATATGGAAGATTCAACCCATTCCGGGTAGACTCCTATGTCTAACCCACTAATTCCTTGCTACCCCTTGTGATCCTTTTTGCTTATTTCATAGTTACTCTTCGGGACCTAGGTTGATAGTTTATCATTTCCGGTTTCCCTGCTATCTAGCTTCTCTTGATTGTAACTTGATATTATACCATATGCTTTCTTAATAGAATTAGTCTTATTCAAGAAAAAAAAACCTTTTAATTTATATAAATATGTTGATTATATAAAATATTAATAACATCATTATTTTTTTAATTTAATAGTTAATTTCCTGCTTTTGATCTAAGTTTTTATTAATAATCTAATTGTGACTTTATTACATAAAGCATGACAACATCAACATTTTCTTAATTTATTATTTCATTTATAGTAGTTGATAAAATTATCTTCTTGAGCATTTGTTTTGCTAGTTTGTTTAGCATATGTGTGTGTGTGTGTGTGTGTGTGTGTGTGTGTGTGTGTGTGTGTGTGTGTGTGTGTGTTTTCAGTTCTAGTTGACAGATGTTTAGTGCAAGATAACAATATTTTTTTTATCACTTTTTCAATATTCTCTTATTGTAATAAGGTAGACACATTTTTGGTTTTGAAATATGTTTCTAGGATTTTGATTCCATTGTCTAGATATTATAAGTCTCAGATCCTTAGAAATACTTTATGGCAACTGGAAAACACTTTGTTTACCGATTTATCTATGTCTTTGTTGTTTTTTTATTCTAATTTAACTATGGTTACTGAAAAACACTTTATTTTTCCATTCATATATGTCTTTATCTTTTTTTTACTCTAATTTATGTAAAAATAAGCAAGATTATTTAAGATATAGGTCTTGTTAAAATGTGACAATTTTTTCATATCTTTCAAAATTCAATAATTAAACTAAACTACACAAAACATTTAATTTTTTTTTCGATAAGGAAAAGTTTTTCTCATTGATCCATCAATATCACTACTTTAAACCTAACGCTATTTTCTGTGAAGGTAGGGACAAATGACACACACATATCAATTGAATACATTTGAACATTGACTAACGAAGTAATGGATTGATGAGGAGAGGCGAGAGAAAAGAGAGACATGGCATATCCATGAATGTCATTTAACATTGACTGAATGGATGAGGTAATGAATTATTGGTTAGAAAGCATCATTGATTCTCTTAAATTTGTATCTGAGAATGACACTCACTCTTGTTATCATCTTGCATGTTTTTAATAATTTTGACTGACTATCGATAAAATCCCATATGTGAATGAGCATGTGCTGGTTGATTTTGAACTATGAAGTTTACTTTTCATGAACCAAGTTTTTAAAGTATAAAATTAATTAAAATATTTTTTTACTTACAAATAGCATTCACAACAACTTGTCAAATCTTAATATTCTAAAAAGGTGAGAAATTAATCAGGAATTTGATCAGCTCCTATAGAACCGTGCCAACATGATCCATCATCTCAAAGATAATCTACATCAAGCTCAGAACATAATGAAACAATAGGCCGACCAACATCATTCCGAGCGGTCATTTCAAGTGGGTGACCAGGTGTTCCTTAGAATCCAACTGTATAAGTAGACCTCTCTCAAAGAAAAGGGCTTCCATAAACTAGCCCCAAAATTCTATGGGCCTTATCAGGTACTTCAAAGTGTAGGAGGAGTCACTTACAAACTAGCTTTACCAACTACTTTAAAAATCCACTCGGTCTTCCATGTATCATGCCTCAAGAAAGCTATGGGGAAAAATTACAAGATTCAAACAATTCTATCAAAAATGGATGAGGAAGGATCACTTTGACTCCAACCAGAACTGGTCCTTGATACTCATGCAAGACATCTCCGTGACTGCACGATCAAGGAAGTCCCCATCAATTAGAAAGACACCCCTCGAGAAGATGTAACATGGGAACCAACCACTATTCTTCATCAGTTTCCGCAGCTGCATCCTTGAGGACAAGGCTGATTTTGATGGAGGAGGGCATGTTAGGGTCCAACCCTAACCCCTTTATTTATGTAATAATCCTAAAGGGCCTAGTCTGAGTCATATTTAGTTAGTTGAGTCAATAAATCTTGTAAGAGGTTATCCACTTTAATAATAAGTGCAAGTGGTTGAACCAAATTATAAAAAATGGACCACAATTAGTTATAAATGGGCCATAGTTAATAAATAAAGTTTTTAACCCATGTTATGTAAGGGACCACTAATAATTAGGGTTTTGGATGTCATTAAGATATAAATATTCTTAGATACAATGGAAGAATCATCGTGTCTCATTGTAATTTAGATATGCTCTATTGGAGGTTCCCCCCTCGAAGAGGCAAGTGAACATTGTATTTTGATTTTGAATAATAAAATATCTTTGCAGCTTGTCCCTTTTCATGTGATGTATATGTGTTTCGGGATATATTGTTTCATATTTCTGGTATTGGGCCTTCCCGCAGGTCAAGTTCATAATATATCCTGCATCCTCAAATCCAAACACACCACTTCCTACGTGGATTGCATATGTGAGACATTTGACCATTGCCATGACCTACCATAAATACCATGCCGAGAATATAAAAAGACCAAAAAAATAATGGGGGAAGAAGATTTCTTAAAAAATATAACAGCCTCTCCTGCCACAGTCGCACCATATTTAAGATTGTAATGCCAAGATAGATGAAAAGATGTTGGTAAAACTTGTAGAGGAAGATAATGATCCTGGATGAGGTTGTGATAGAGGATACTTTCATAGGACCTAAACCCCAACTATATTCATGGAACTTTAGCACCCATCTACATAAATGTATTTGAACCCTACATAGATAACCCCAAAACGTCCACGACTTGATTCATGTGCATGGAAAAGCTCAACCTCCTCGAGATTTTGATCATGTAACACACATGGAACAATATGAATCCCAGTAGAGGTGAGTTTTACATCATATAAAAAAGGACAAACCCTAGCACTTGGTTTTCCATCCATGATGTCCATCTTCCAACCTATTCAAATACCCACTAATGATTTTTCGACTATAATATAAATTTTAATAATAATTATGGATAAATTTAGACACTCATTTTCTTTTGTTACATAACTTTATTTTTTTATTATAAATATAATTTTATATCCAATTATAAATATTAATACCAATATTTCATTACCAAATTTCTAAGGTAAAAAATTAATATTACATTGATGTAAAAAATAATCATATAACAAGCTAATCATAATGATAACAAAGAATAATCTAATAATAATAAAGTATACATAAACAATAAAAAAAATATAATAACGATAAAATAATCATTATTATTTCTAAAATATTCAAATACTAATAATAAAACTAAAAATTATAACTCAAGATTAAAGATTATAACTAAAGATTAAATTTCTTTTTAAATTTCATAGACACTGTGATGATTGCAATTTTATATTTATATGCTTTACAAAGTGTAATTCTATATTTATTACAAATATATAATAATAAAATTAAAATATAGTTATGTTTAAATGATCTATTTGCATATTAATATATAAAATTATTTACATTTCATTAAAATTTTCAAAATTTAGATATAGTATATTATAAATTAATATTTATATTTTATTAAAAAATTTAAAATTCAAACACATCATATTAAATTTAATGATCAATAATTTATAAATTTATCTCAATAATATTTCACAATTACAAAATATATAATATCTTAATTTAAAACTTCATATTATATTATTAAATATATAATATCTTAATTTAAAACTTCTTATTATATTTTTATAATAATATTATAAAGTAAATAATCTTAAATATCTAAATAACATTATCCCTAATATTTAATCCCTAATATAATAAAGTAAATAATCTTGAATATCTAAATAACATTTTCCTCAAAATATATAATAAAGTAAATAATCTTGAATATCTAAATAACATTTTCTTCAAAATATTTATTGGTTCAGTATATCATAATCACAATTCAAAATCTTGGGAGCATATTTATTTAAATATTCAAAATCTTGGAGCTTATTTATCTAAATCTTCATGATATTTAAAATATTTTGATATATACTTAATTTAATTGAATTACTTTGTCGAAAAAAAAATCAAGTAATCATAGGTAAATATCTTCGTGCAATATACTATTTTTGAAAAAATAGGAACATTATTGTTTTTAAAATTCAATATTCATTTCAAACATAGTTATCGATCAAACTAGAAAATTATCTAGTCCGATTTTTTTGAGGTAGCAGAAAAGACACTCGATTTTGAAAAGTGGTAATGCAGAATCACCCCCTCTTTTTAGCATAGTTTTGGCTCTTTAAATATTCTTATGACTTTTTTTATGTCATGATTTTCATGTCAATTTTGAAAAGTGGTGATGTATAATACCCTGTTTTTTTTTTAAGGATTTTTTTGGAACTTTAAATTTTCCTTGAATTTTTTTTTTAAATATCATGTCAATTTAGAAAAATAGTCATTTTTTTTAACACTTTAAAATTTTTTATTTATGAAGTATGAATATTTTTTTTTAAAATATTAATGATCCTCATGCTAATTTTGAAAAGTGTTGATGTGACATCAATCTTTTTCATTTAGAGTGATGATTTTCATCTTGGTAATAAGACATTAAAAAAAAAAAAAAAAACATGACAAAAAATATACATAGAAAATATGAAAAAAAACAACAAAAATGTAAACAAAAACAAAAATAACTTGTAAAGATAAAAAATTAACTTGTAAAGATAAAAACTTTAAACAAAAAATAAATAAGTAAATAAATAAATAAGAAAACAAATTCAAAAAATAATTAAAAAAAAGGAAAAAGTTAGAAAATAAAACTCATAATTTAAAGACAAAAAATAAAAATTAACAAAAAAAAAAAACAATTTTGTTTAAGTTAAAAAAATAGCAAAATTAAATAAAATGATAAATAAAATAATTAAAAATTTATTTTTAGTAGTTTAGACTAATCCTAATCATGCACCGGTTTTGAACTAGTGACCTTTAACATGAAATACCTTAACAGTGAACCCCATCATCGATTGCTCTACAACACATAGGCTAAAACTAATTAAAATTAAAAATATATATTCAAATAATTAAAATAAAAAAATAAAAAATAACTAAAATTCATAAATTTAAATTTAAAAAATAAAAAATAAAAATTAAAAACAACATTCAAATAAAAATTTTAAAACAATAAAAATTTAAATTTAAATTAAAAACACACACACACACATATATAATTTTCAAATTATATATATATATTCATTTATTTGTTTATTTTAATTTCAAAAATTTAAACTTTCAAAAAAATAAAAAATTAAGAAGATAGGTATGTGGGTCTTGGTTAAACGGTTATGAGGCGGGTTTTTATAGCAATTATCATGGGTTCAATTCCCTTCCTCGATTGGGGTGATGTATATGGACATATTGATGAAGATGGAGTTGAAAATAAAATAAAAAATGAAAGTTACTACCAAACTTACCAAAATAAATTTAAAAAAATAGAAAATAAATATATATATTTTTTAAATTAAAATTTAAAAAAAATAAAATAAAAAATAAAAATAAAATATTAAATTTAAAATTATAAATTAAAAAAAAATTAATAATAAGAAAACATTAATAATAATAATAATAATAATAATAATAAATTAATTAATAAAAAAATAGGAATCGTTTTCGTCGCCCACCGTCATCACCCACTGTCGTCACCCTGTGACCGCATGGCTTAGATGATGGGTAGCGGAGAGCTGGTAGCTCTCCAACGCTCGTCACCCGAGCCCCGCAGCACCCAGGGTAAGGGGAGGGTTGATTATGAGAATCACTGTCGCCATGGGTCGATTCCGAGAATCACTGCCATAAGGGGTCAATTCCGAGAATCACCGCCACCCTAGGTCAATTTTGGGAATCACCGTCGCCCTTGGTCAATTTTAGGAATCACTGTTGCCCTAGGTCAATTTTGGTAATCACCGCTACGGCCCTGGGGATAGCAGAGCTCGCTCGACGGGTGTCGGAGAGTTGGCAGCTCTCCATCGCTCGTCGGTCGAGCCCTGCGGCCCCCAGCGTGGTGGCAGTGGGCGACGACAGTGATTTTTATTTATTTTTTATTTTTAAATTTTTATTTATTTATTTTCTGTTAATTTTTTTAAATTTATTTATTTATTTATTTTATTTTTATTTTTATTTTTTTTAATTTCAAAAATGTTTTTTTTTTGTTTTTTTAAATTTATATATTTTTTTAAATTTTTTTTTTCGTTTTTTTTTTTTTTTTTTTTTAAATGGTTCATGAGGCACAATACTTGCTAAGGTTTTGCAAATGGGGTAGCAAGATAAGTGGGCTTGATTGTGGGGAAAAACTCCACAATTAAGCACGCTTGAGCCAGAGGAGTTTTGGGATGGGTGACCTCCCAAGACGTTCTGGTTACCGGGTGCAAGCCCTGGAAGTGATGATTAACACTATGTGATTCATTCACTAGTTTCAATCCCACTTCTTCACCTTTGTGAGCATCACCTGATGCAATGAGTGCTAAGTGGACTATTCAAAAATCATGAGAAATTAGTGAGTTACGACTACGTCTCATGGAAATGGTCATAGATGAATGACTAACTTAACGTAGTTGAATCCCAATTTTTTTTTTTTAAATGTATTTTTCATAAATTTATATGTATTTTCATTTTAAATTTCAATTATTATTTAAATTTTCTTTTTATTTTTTTTTTCATTTAAAGTTTTATTATTTTAAAAAAATTATTTTTATTTATTTTTAATTTAAATTTCTAAATTTAAAATATTTTTTATTTTAATATTTTATTTTATTGTTATTATTTTTAATTTTAACTAATTTTAATTTTTTTTTAATTTTAATTATTTTATTTTATTATTATTTTTAATTATGTGGGTTTTTAAATTATTATTTTTTTTATAAATTAAAAAGAAATAATATTTGTTTTTGATTTTTTGTTTTGGGTTAATTTTTAATTTTTTCATTAAAATTGTGTGTTTTTTTTAATTTTTCCTTTTTATTTTCTTTTGAATTTTGATTTTGATTTTTTTTTTTTTTTTACAACTGATATTTTATGTTTAATACCACGTCTAAAAATTGTTGGAATTTTATTTTCATAAAGATGATATTTTAACTTGAATGTCATCCCTGGATTTTCAAGACTTTTTAGAGACATGACAATAGATTATCTTTAATACCATGCGTAAAAATTGTTGCAATTTTAAGACTCTTGATATTTTATCTTTAATGTCATGTTTATCGTTGAAATTTTAAAGTTTTTTAGAGTCATGATATTTTATCTTTAATGTAATTATTAAAAATGGTTAACAATTTACTCCGAAAAGAAAAAGACGTTATTCCAACATTAACACTTTTCATTTTCAAGGGTTTTTTTGCACACAAAAAATTGACGATGTTATTCCAGCAACAACACTTTTCATTTTTAGGTTTCTTTTTGCATACAGAAATTTGGCGACGTTATTTCAGCATCAACACTTTTTGCTTTCAAGTTGTTTTTTGCACAAAAAAAATTCGTGATGTTATTCCACCATCAACACTTTTTATTTCGAGGGTGTTTTTTCAATCCTTTTTTAAAGAAAAAAATTTGTTTTTGGATGGCTTTTCATGTTTTTTGAGTTTTTTTGGGCTAGAGTTCTCGTTTTGAGGTAATAGTTCTCGTTTGATTGGTAACTATGTTTTCATGGTCCCAAATGTAAATAGGTGGATTAGAATAATGGATCAATCTCTTTATTTAAGCTTTCTGGTTAAAAAGGAGAGACCATTATTTGATTTTTGTGTGCCCTTTCTTGATTTTTAGCACACGACAAACCGATACCTTTGTCTTTGTCGTTTATTACGGGTAAGAGGGAACAAATTAAATATAGAATTTTTGGTGAGTGGAATAATTTTAGCATTTAATATTATATAAATTGGTATATACAATTTTTTTTCTATTGATTTAACTTTTAAAAATTTAATGATTAAGAGTTAATAAAAGTGTTGAAAGTTGAATGTTATGTTCTCAACACTCAAATCTACTCCAACTCAACAATTGAGTAATTAAAAATTAATTGAAAATGATATTCTTTAGACCAAAGTTCTTCACATTATAATATCTTCTAAAATTTTATAAAAATATTATATTTATAACCTAAATAAATAAATAAAAATAAAGTTTTCTATAGAATTCATAATGTAGCCACGACAAAGAATTCTGGTTAAAATTTGACATTTTTTTTGAAAATCTAATTCTACAAGTTTTTGGATGGCTTTTTTATGGTGAAAATGGATTCAGTACTATGAATAACTCTGGGTATGCAAAATATTTACAAATATAATCTGGATTTCAAAAAATTTATGCCAGATATTTCAAAATCCTACCAGAATTTCCAATATTTTCCAAATAAAATTGAGTCCTCTTTAAAATACGACAATACAAATTAATCTATGTGAATAATATAATGAATAATGTGAGAGATGTTATGTTTCGGGGATCAACTAGGATTTAGATAGTACTGATAATCTGACAGCGCATAATACGAGGAAGGAGCAACGAATCAGAGACAAATCTAGCAATTGGATGGTAACATATTCAGGTGGGGGAGAGATCCCCTACTACCGGAATGTGACAGGAGGGGAGTATAACAACAAAAAAATCCCAAGGAGGAGGATCCACCCCCAATGTAGGCCCGGTGCTAGGAGCACAATGGCAGGTAAAAACTAGAGGCCAATGTCTGCTAAGAGCCACAAAGAAACCTCTTTTTGTCATTCCTGCAAATAAACTGGATCAATATCGAAGTTATATGAAGGACCATGCCTTAATCTGAAAATTCATAGGAATATGGCCAACACAGAAGGATTTTCTCAAATGGATACAGGTAAAATGGCAACATAAGGGCCACATAGATATGAAAATTGGGCCCAGAGGATTCTTTACAGTAATTTTTACAAATCCTATATATAAAGAAAGCATTTTTTAGGGAGGCCCGTATTTCTATTATAATGCAGGGTTATTCTTGCGACAGTGGGAAGAATGATATAACCTTGACCAAGAAAAATTTATGGTTGCGCCGGTTTGGGTACGGCTATTTGCATTACCGGTGGATTTCTAGGACCCTGAAATCTTGGAAGGTATTCGTAAATCACTTGGAAGCTTTGTTAAAATAGCTAAAACAACTCGACAAGGTAGGTATATCTCTTTTTCCTATATCTATGTCTATATGAATATATGTGAGCCTTTACCAGAACTAATCGAGTTGGAATATGAAGGGGAAGTATGGCATCAACTTATTGATTACGAACATATTCCGTTTAGGTGCCGGAGGTGCCATGAATATGGAAACCTATACAAAACCTATCCTCTCAACAATCTGGACCAAATGGAGGGGAAGTAAACAGATGGAGGCAGAAGGCCACCTGAAAAATAAGATGGATTTAAGATTGTTACGAGTAGAAATAATAATGGTAAAACACATGCAAATAAAATCAAAAGTTCAATAAAATAGAAGAATAATCAAAACCGATATGAAAGGGTGCAGGATATTGGGGAAAATTCGAAGGAAGTTGAATAGACTAATGATGAAGGCCAGGGACCGCTAACTCAAAAATCATTGAAGACTAAAATAAAGGCACAAGTGGAACCAACAGAGAGGGAAGACCAATCGCAAATGGTGGAGCAATCATCCATGGAGGTGGACACTAGCAAGGAGGAGTTAAGTGCATAAGAATTAGTGTTAAAAAAATTATAGAAAGAATGGAAGAACGTAGATGATACATTTATACCAGATGACGAGAAGAGGTTGTATAAGGAAACCTTTGAATAATACTTGACCTCCCAATCTTAGAAACAAATGGAAATAATGGATAATTTGCACTCACAGAAGGCTCCTTCTTAGGAACCCAACACCCAAGCTAAAGGAGGAAAGAAGAGGGGACGAAAGAATATACAAGAATCGATACAAATGGTAGGAGAAATGTTAGTTAATTCGGGAAGGGTAATACCGTTATCAATGGTATTCCAGCAACTACATAAATTTTCCCAATGGAAGTGATATCTGGGAATGTGAGAGGCCTAAATAGTAAAGGAAAGCAGAGATATTTAAAAGAAATATTAAAGACAGAGAAGAAACAGGTGATACTTCTTTAGGAAACCAAGGTTTCAAGGCAAAGACTTGAGGAAATCTTGAAATTCTTGAAGCCTAATTATGAAGCAATGGCCAAAGATTCGAGAGGTAGCTCGGGGGGAATATCCATTCCTCGCATTCTAACTAGCAGGTTTAGAAAAATTGGGATGACAGGAAAAATTATTATTTCATCATTTTATAGGCCTCATATTCCAGGAGAAAAGGCAGTGTTCCTTCACAACATAAGAATGCTTAATAATATGCATAATGAGAAATACTAGCTATTAGGAGGTGATTTCAATATAATCACTAGTCTAACAGAAAAAAAAAAGGAGGAATAAGAAGAGAAGAGCCTAAAATGAAACTATTTAGAGATCTGGTAACTGACTTGAGGTTAGTTGACATTCCCACAGTTAATGGAAAGTACACCTGGAATAATAGAAGAGGGGGTTCTCAAAAAGTACCCTCAAGGCTTGGTATATTCTTCGCATCAGAAGCCCTGGCCAGCATTGATATATTTTATGAGGCTTCTATCCTTTCGAGCTTGGGATATGATCTCTGTATGGAGGTTGATATGAAGGAGTGTAATAAGAAACGACCATTTCGATTTGAGGCATTTTGTCTAAGGGACCCAACCTTCCTAGAGAAAGCTAAAGGATGGTGGGAATCAAGTCAAGCTCAAGGACGGAATAGGATGCATTCATTACAACTTCATCTAAAAGACTTAAAATAACAAATTAAAAAATGGAATAAAATAGAGTTCAAAAACATTCAGCAAGATAAGGAAAGAATACAAGGAGGAATGAAACGAATTCAGAAACAAATGATTCTATATGGGAGAACAGAAAATTTGGTGATAGAAGAAGGCAACATTCTAAGTAAACTAGGAGAGCGCAGGAAGTAGCAGTAAATTATATGGAAACAAAAAATTTGTATACATTGGCTAAGAGAAGGGGGCATAAATACTAAATTTTTTCATAAGGCTATCATTCAAAGGAGACAGCATAATTGTTTTTTCTCACTGAAAGATCCAGGAGGAAATAGGCTAGTACAACGTCATGATATGGGAGCCTTGTTGGTGAACCATTTCAGTCATATCTTGACAAAACCAGACAAACACATAATGACAAATGATGTAGGAGCATCAAAGCTAAATTTTTATTATTCCTTTATGTAATTTAGGGGGTGAGATATTTTAATTATTTTATTCATTTTTAATTAATTAGGAGAGAAAATATAAATGTGAGGATTATTGTAAATATTCCTTAAGTAATTAACGATATCAGTGGAGTTGAATTAGGTAGATAATCTAGGGATTAGGAATTCCATAAACAGGACTTAGTTGAGTCCAAAAAATGATAAATCTAAATTAGATTTTAAGTTGAGATTTGTGTGGAGGAAATCATGGCATGGAATAAATTATATTTATGTATAAATATGTAGCTTGTGAGGGTGAGAAAAAACAATTGAGGAAGTGAGGAATACAGAGAGAGTAAGAGAAATGGTTTGAAGGGCTGAGAGCCAAGAGGCCACCCATTGTAATATTTGGCCAAAGAATCTTTTTATGTTTTTATATCAGTATTTTATTTATGTGGCTCTCTTTCCTTTATATATATTTTTTAGCTTAAAGTATTTGTGGTTTTAATGAATAATTTTAATTTTGAAGGAAGCACATGAGTTTGTATATCCTGGGATCTGATTTAACCCAGTATCCTAGAATCATTTGGTATCAGAGCCAAATATCACATTCATCCGTGCAGCCATAGACAAGAGATAAATGAGTGAATTTAATCTCTAAAATTATATATGTGTGCGTGTATGAGTGTGTTTAATATGTGAACGAGAATGCATTCAAACAAGAACAACAAATACTAGATCACAAATTTGTGATTGAGGTGCGATTATGAGTTCACGGAGTCGGCATGAAAGCCTTAACGCATTGTGTGAAGGCAACATCGTGCATATGATATCCGCTCATCGAGAGTCATGACACAGATACCACGTGGTGTGGTCTATGGATGTGAATGGCGTCTCGACATATGACACGTCAGTGATTGTGGAAGATATCGGTAGTGGAGGTTGTGTGTGGACATTGAAATGAAGAGAAATTTGTGAGAGTTGTGAAAGACGTGATCATGTGAGATCTACAAACCACAAATGTTTGTGATATGTTAGTAAGAACTCAAAAGCTTGAAGATGGTTCAGAAGACAGTGGATGTGTAGCATGAGAATGTTTTTCCACAAATCGTGAAGCCATGAAAGTGACTAAGAATTGAAATCCAAGCTACTCTGTTCAACGTCTTCGATATCATCTTTTCCTCACTTGAATTTAATCATTCTGAGTTGTTCAAGGAAAATTTCGTGAAGCAGGAGTCGAGATTCATGATCTCCATTGAACATAGTGTCAAAGGTGAAGAAGGTTCAAGGATTGATGCCAAAAGCCACATGGATCCTATTGGAAGATCCAGGATTTGGAGCGAAAATCATAAGTCTGCAGTAAGTGTGAAGCCGCACCACTGGTGAGGTTCTTAATGCACTTGGCAGGGGAAGTATCACATGCGACGACATATGATTAAGAGCTCGAGCGGGTGTAATGTCTGGTAGGCAGCACGTTAATACTGGTGGGAGCTGCGATATGGGCAATTCACGCCTCCAAGAGCAAGCCTCGTGACATAATACCACGCACAACAGACTATGCCATGGGTTGAATGTTACGTCTTGACCATCGCTACTTGGAAGACCGATAGTAAATTCTATGAACAGGCTTGACAATTTCCATCTCTGGTTTGTTTGAGATGAGCGTTGGCTCCATACTGAGTTGAATTTTTTTTTTATGGATCCCAAATGCAATTTTTAATCATGTTATTATTATATACAATAACAATGGTCCTTTGAGGACTCATCGATTATTGTAATAACTGGAGTTTGCATAAAGCTGCAATATTTCATTATTATAAGATAAATAGAGAGGTATTTAAGATTGCATACAAAGTACTGAAGAATGGATCAATTCCATCATTTTGAAGAGTAAAAATGAGCCTTAATAGAATTGAACATTTTGTAAATAAATTTTAAAGTGGAATTTTTCATCTTGTATTATTTGTGGTATCAGAGGAAAACATAGTGGAAGGGCAGTAGATTACGTTGGCCTGAACGAGAAGGCGGATGCTAGAAATGGAGATGACGTGAAGTGGCCAATGAATGATACAAGTTTATAGGTGAATGTGAAGAACCGTAAGTCAACCGGTCCAAAGAGTTGGAACTAGGAACAACTAAGAAGCGGAATTGAGAGGACGGTTTTGAAAACAAATAAGGGTTTTCACACAGCTTTGAAGAGGTAAGTTGGGACAGCATGGACCCAGATTAATGTTGATTGGCATTCATAAAGCGTATGAGAAATGAATCAAGGTGAGTTGGTATTAAGTGTGGGGCGGTATATAAATTCATTGACATGTTTGTTAACCAAAGAAAATGGATGGTCTCAAATTTTCCAGCAACATTAGATCGTGGAGTATGAGAGTCTAAGACAGAGGTTTTAATATACAAGCACGAACGAAGCTTGAAGGTAAGATAACGAAAGTTAGTGTGGCTTATTAATGATTTCTATTATATAAATTATATAATAGAAATAAAATAAAATGGATAAAATCATAAGTGTATAAAAATTATTGTTGGGGTTATAACCATAGGGCTGAAAAAAAGAAAAAAAAAAAACTGAAAATCTTCCACATATGAGGTTTCCTCCATTTGGGATTTTTAGAAAACATATTTTATATGTGGTTGTGGTAGTGTGTGGTTGCATCATTTTGGTAGGTACATAGAAATATGCATTTTTATGTGAGAGGATTTATCATGCCTAATGTGGATTCTTCGCACTTTTGTAAGTCATTTTGGACCAAAGCTTGTAGTCGGAATGGGAAAATTCTTTTTATTGTGTTTTAAGATTATAAACACAATTTCTTGATGTTGAAGAATCTTTGTTTTACCATCATGTGGTGGCATCTAAGAGGTTTTATTCAGAATGAAGGTGATGTACAAGTTGTACATTATTCATCGAAGAAGTTAAAAACATGTTCTCTGTACAAAGGTGAAGAGATGTGAATTGATGTTGTATGGTGCATAAAAGTGTAGGGAAATGTTTGCATTAAGATGACGAGCTTATGGGCATGCAAGTATTTATAGTGGCAAAGACGACACAGAAGAATGGAAACCAGAGAATTGAGATTGCAGAGACAAAGGTTTATTAATAACCTTAACAGGAGTATGAGGTATGATAATTCAGGAAGGTATTTTTGAACATTGAATATTGAGTGGTTTATTTATTTTCACCTTAAAATAAATCTTGAAAAACCCCAATTGAATTTCGACTAAATAATTCAGTATCATGTGAAATGTTAAGGGCAAACTGATGATTTGTCATAAGAATGAAGTATGAAAGAGAGTGAAGATTTTACATCCTAAAGATGTATTAGGGGTGTATGTTTGTTGGAGGATTGTATAACTTGAATTAAGTCAAAATATCCACTATCATTATTATAGGGGAAAATCTTGAAGTCAAAACAGATGTTAGAGTCAAATGAAAGTTTGGATAGTTTGAGTTAAGATTGAGTATTTTTCATCCAAGATGAAGAATCAGTGTAATTCTGAAATCAAAGAGTTGTAAGCTAAGTAAAAAGTCTGAATGTAATGGGGTACATGATCGGCAGAGCCCGACACCCAAAGAATTGGTCATTGTAACACATGAGTTACTAAAGTGTTGTTTGCAACAAAGTGAAGCAAGAGGGTTGCCAGAGATTGGTTCCAAGATAGAGAACCAAGAGAAGCCAAGTGGAGGAGAAGAACTTGCATTTTTTGATGAATGGAAAGTGTGAAGGATTGGTGAAAGGAGGATTGAATGAAATCCACATGTGAACAGATGAATTTCATCGAGGGGAAGATGACTATTGATAGTCATTTATGAAGATCTAATGAAGACCACAGCAAAGGGAAGAAGAAGGAAAATGCCAAGGTAAGTGGCATATGTGAGCAGTTGACAAATGAAGATTATGAGCGGGAGAAGGCTGAGATAACAGTTCACCTTGAATTGTTAATGAAATTGTTGCAGAGAAATGTGAAAGACCAGACACATGGTTGGACCATGAGAAAGGAGGTAAAGTGACAGAGACTACACGCAAAGAGGGAAAAGCAGGTAAACATACCATTGACAAAAGAGCTGAGGACGCTCGAGCAGATGTTGATGTGTGAAGAACTCAAAGAGGCTGAGTTAAAAATGGATGTTTCCATTTGTGGCCCAGAATAGGGTGAAATTCTAGGTGAAGAGATCAATAAGGAAGATCTCATGAGCTATTGGGATAGTTCAGAAGAGTCTGAAGATGTGTTGGAAAGAGAAGCATATGAGGCTATGAAGCCTTGAATTTTTGAATCTCACAGCTTATGTATGTTTGCAGGATGTGCAGAAGATGGTGAACAGTCTGGTGAAATTGTCACAGAGGAGAATGAAACTCTTGAGGTGGAGTCTGATGGAGAATGCCTTTCAGAGGAGGAAGGTTTTCAGAGAGGAAGAAGACTATTTGTTGCAATGATAGGTGCAGAGAAATCACAATGAATTCTTGATTAGTAAAGGCGTAAGAGTTGAGTTGTTAGAGCAAAAAGAAAATGGAAATGCCGAAGAGATATTACGAGGTAAACAAATGTATTTTTTTAGTGAATTTGTCGATTAAGTTTACAATGTGATGATGCCGAAACTAGGACAACTCATGAAGATTTTAAGAAGAATGTAGTTGGACTCGACTTGGGCTATGATAAAGTGTTGGAAATATTTCATATGGAAATCGCAGTTCTTGGAACGATGGCTAAAGGAACCTCGATGGAGAAGTAAAACTTGCTTAACTCATCTAGAAGAAATTACACACAGGGTTACACACAGGTGATGTGGATGAAATGGTTCTTAACATTTATGTGTTAATCAAGGTTTCTAATACAAGTCATTATGGCATCGATCAGATGTCAATATTCTTGATGTCCGGTTCCGTATGATGATGCCATGACTCTTGGTTGACTAGGATACCATCAATGAAGATGGCAAGGCACGAAGAAGTCAAACCACTAATGAAGGAATCCATAAGAAGTACTTGACATAATGTTGCATGCGCTTGATCTCATTTGGTGGTTGGAAGACTATCTTACTATCTTAGAACTTTCCTAATGATGATGTTCCACTATGACATATTATTGCACTATTATTGAATACATGATGATATACCTATCATGATGACATGGATGTCCTACATGATGACACTATGATCATATGATTGATAAGCCAAACAATGGAGAAGACAAACAAAGGAGAAGCCAAGCAATGAAGAAGCCATGTTGTCCTATTCACTTTCTGCACACAAAATTTAAGGACAACCATAAATAAAATTTGTTTTTTACCACCTTAAAATCATCCTTCCAAATTGACTCCTACACCATCTTATAGAGTATATTTTAATCTTTCTAATGAGCTATCACTTGCCCAAAAATTCCCAGTAGTTGAAGAGAAAATGAATTTTCAAGTTTTAATATTATATTTTTATTTCTAGATGACCTAAACTCAATTCCTCATGTCGGCTCCTTCACCCAACTGTCAGGTCCTTTCATAGAGGTTGAAGCTCTTATAAATATAAGTGTAAATCCTCATTCTTAGTAGGAAAAATTTGGTAAAAAGGCACAGAATTTTAGAGAGAACCTACAGGAGGACGAGGAGGAGTTACAAATATTTTATTTGGGAAATTGTTTTAAGGGGATGCTCAAGAGAACTCAGATTATATTCCTGAAACTTTTTGCAGCACTATGGAACCACTGAGGAGTTTTTGAATACAAGTGTTTGGGTTAAAAATCTATGATAAGGAGTTGTAAAACATCAAGTAAAACCCTCACAGTACCTCAGACCTGTGACTAAGGGCTGGAAACCCTTTGATCTGTGACAAAGGGCTACACAAAAACCTTCAACTTGTGACCAGAACGGTGTTCACTACCTCGAACTTCTAGACAGTACTTGTATTACTTGCTAGAAAGTGTTATAGAGTGAAGGAACAATTTTTGCAGCATTGTCATAAGATTTTGTTCAGCTAAACTGAGTCTCGAACAACAAACCTGTGACAAGGAAAGTTCAAATACCTTCAACACCTTGGATTTGTGTATCAGACAACACCTAAATGCAATAATCATTGTGGTTATCCTTCTAGTGCAACTTTAGAACTCAGACATATAAAATTTCTATGCACTATTGGAGAGTTATATGTATACCTTATAACTAGAAGACCTTGGTCCTCAATTGTGGAGACATATGTCTTTTGAAATAACCCAGAATTGTGGAATTTGAACTTGGCCTTAACACCTCAATACTGCTAGATATGGAATGAATAGAAGTCTTGGAAAGTATTTAGACCATTGGGAGGTGAAGTGTTTTGAAGATACATATTGAATATCGTGGAGCAGTCATATGGAAGGATGATAGCATTGGACAGTCACATTCTTAGAAACATTTGGAAACTTTAGACAGAGTGCTCTTGGAACATTACATTGGACAAGTGAAGTTTTTGAAGAACATTAAATGGCAAAATTGGAAGGCAACCTTGATATACTTGATCTCAGTTTTGGATTTTCTCCCTTCCATTTAAGCAGAACTATTGAAGAACATCTCATGTGCTAGCCTTGGAGATATCCATGATGCCTTGTTGAAGTTAACTTTCATCCTTGAACATATTTGGAGAAGATTCTTTGTAGCAGCTATTGAAGAGTTGAAATCTTGCTGGAGCATCTTAAAGACAATTTTGAAGACATCATTGGAGCACCTATTAAGGAACTTGTGAAGAAAATATTGGAGATATTTTTGAAGGTCATGATGCATTAGTCATCATGAGGTAACCTTGGAGATTTATGTTTGGGTACAATGAAGATCAGTGGTGACACCTTCATGAGAAGGACAAGGTTTTCATTGATGAAGTGACGTGGAGACTAAGTGAGGGGATAGCTGAAGATTGTCAGGGCTTGTTGAAGAAGACATTAGAACCCATGAAGTATAACCAAATATATCTAGGTAAATTGAAGCAAGAGGTTGGAGCCTCATAGAGACAAGGTTGGTGCCTTGGAAGATAGGGTTGGAGCCCTAGAGGATAGGAGTCCTCAAGAGACCAGGTTGGAACCTGTACCAGATATAGGGTTGGAGCCCTTGAGGTTGGTGCCTCAGAATTTACAAGGTTGGTGCCTTGGAAGATAGGGTTGGAGCCCTAGAGGATAGGAGTCCTCAAGAGACCAAGTTGGAGACTGTACCATATATAGGGTTGGAGCCCTTGAGGTTGGTGCCTCAGAATTAACAAGGTTGGAGCCTTGGAAGTCCAAGTCGGTGCTTGGAAAATATAGGTTGGAGCCTGGGAGATTGAAGATTGGTGTCTTCATCTAGAGTTGGAGCCCTACATATATTTTACTTGATTTATTGTAAAGAAGAAATTAATAAAATCATTTATTCTTATTGTTCATTTTCTGCTCTAAAGATAGGTGATCTAACTGGTAAAATTAGCAATTGAAAAGAAATACTGATTCACCCCCCCTCTCAGTATTTCCAACAATTGGTATCAGAGCCAGTACCTTCTCTTAAAGCCTGACAGCTTGAAGTTTGATCACTAGAACACAAATGGCAAAGCCAAGGAAGAAAGTCTCCAATCCTCCTAAAGATGTGTCTTCCTCAAACATTAAAATTGAAGTAAATCAATTTGCGAAGGCTCCCTTGTCCAATGGAAATTTTGATATATGGGTGGCAAGAATGAGTACTTTCTTAAAGACTCAAGGAATTGAAGTTTTGAAATCAGTGATTACTAATGACACGATGAACGAAGAATCCAAGGAGTACAATACAAGAGAAATGAAGGCAATTTTGACTAGTTTACCAAATTCTATGAAGGCCAATTTTGAAAAATGTTCGTCAGCAAAAGTCATATGGGACAAAATTCATGATCTTCACTCAAAAGGAGCGTTGACAATGAACTCTAGTCAAGAAGATGATCGAAAACAAGAAAGAAGTCCAGAATCTGTCAAGGAAGCTGAAGATAAGAGAGATGACAACAAGGCTAAAGAAAACCTGGAAGATGAAGAGAACAAAGAAGACTTTGAAGAAGATCTCTTGAATAAACTTATGGCTTCCATGGAAGAGGTTAACAGTTTGAAAATGAAAATGAGGAACTTAAGAAGAAAGCGCAAGATGGTAACCAAGGCAAGACAAGGAAGGAAGTTGACTTTTTCAAGCTTTAAGTACAAGAAAGAGATGAGGAGCTCGCCAAAATTAAAGATGAATTTCATCAAAATAAAAGAAGGCATCATGAAGAAGTCATATCTATGACAAATAAATTGGATAAGGCAAAGAAAAGGGAAGAAACTTTGTCAAGCCACCTTGAACAAAGACTTAAGAGCTTGAACAATCTTGAAGCAGAGATTGGTCAATACAAGGAAGAGGTCTCATCTCTTATATCTCAACTAGAAGAAGCAAGGAAACAAGCGCAAGGAGATAAGAAGGTGATGGAAACTTTGACATTCATAGAAGGACAAGTTAATGAAGTAGAAAAGGAGAGAAACACCATGATAGGTCAATTAGATGAAAAGGATGAATAAATCTTGAAACCAAAATCAGACATCAATCTTCTCAATGTTGAAACATGTGAAACTACAAGAACAAAAGAAGAAATGGAGAGCAGTCTAGCAAAGGAGAATGAAGAAATATTCAAATTGAAATCAAATATCATCTCCCTTAAAATCGAAGCACATGAAGAAACAAGAATGATGGAAGAAATGAAGAAGAAACTAATGAAAGATGAAGATTGTAAAAAGTTGAAAGGAGAAATTTTCTTTCTTGAAAAGGAAGTTGAATTGCTGAATAAAAACTTGAAAAGCTCTCAAATCGTAGATGACATCCTAAGTCAGCAAAGGTCTCCCCTTAATAAATCAGGTCTTTGCTATGTACGTGAATGCTCAAGCAAGAATGATAATGCTTCAAACAACAATGATGTGAGGAACCTAGAAAGAAATATTGATGCTCCCAGTTCCAACAAAGGCAAGGAGAAGAATCAAGACAACAATGGAAGAAATTATATTCTAAGGAGACTTGCATATAGTGTCATGAATACAAAAGGAAATGAATATCATCAAAGAATCCCAAGGCAAAAATACTTCAAGAGTACTTCAAGGAACTCTCCATCACCTAGGTACCAAAGTATATTTCTTGGATATTTCTATTCTTGTACAAACTTTGGGAACGTGGCAAAATATTGTAGGGCATATCACAAAGACAAATATAATGGTCCCCGTCAATCTCCTCGAAGCAATTTCGCATGAAGAAGTCATTAATTTTTATTCATGAACAAGATAGAGTGTTTCAATTGCAATAACATTGGACATATGGCACATGATTGTAACTTGACTTGGGCCCCTGCACAAGCTAGAACCATGCTAGAGAATAAAGTTACACAAGTATGGAGAAGGAAACAAGTTGAATCCAGAAGTCTCTTGAACACTCTAGCGAACAACACATGTTGTTGACTTGATAAAGTCATCATTGATATTCCAGGTATTTGATGACAAGACTCTACCTAAAAAGAGACCACACATACAGTTAGGGGGAATTTTGTGATTCTTGAGCTTCCTTGCAGAAGCTATCCATGAATGGGCCCTATGAAATCCTTGATGAGTCACGCATGGAAAATCATCCTTTGATAGATCATCTCTCGAGAACAACTCCATTGAAGAAATTTAGACACATGTATCATGGACCTCATTGCCAGAAGGAAGAGCACCATGACAGGGGGAGTAACATACCCATGAAGAACTACTATTGATGATGAAAAGAAGTAGTCTGACAGGGGGAGTACTCGGTCACCCCATTTGCCATTGATGTCAAAGGGGGAGAGAATATTTGAAGGGAAAGAATATAGCCATCAATGAAAAAGGGGGAGATTGTTAATCAACGTTGTCATTGATGTCAATATGGCATTGACTGAGATGTCAATATTCTTGGGATTTCTGGTTCCAGATGATGATGCTATGACTCTTGGTTGACTAGGATACCATCAATGAAGATGGCAAGGCACGAAGAAGTCAAACCAATAATGAAGGAAGCCCTAAGAAGTACTTGACCTAATGTTGCATGCACTTGATCTCATTTGGTGGTTGGAAGACTATCTTACTATCTTAGAACTTTCCTAATGATTATGCTGCACTATGACATATTACTGCACTATTATTGAATACATGATGCTATAACTATCATGATGACATGGATTTCCAACATGATGACACTATGATCATATGATTGATAAGCCAAACAATGGAGAAGACAAACAAAGGAGAAGCCAAGCAATGAAGAAGCCATGCTGTCATATTCACTTTCTGCACATAAAAATTAAGGACAGCCACAAAGAAAATTCATTTTTTACCACCTTAGAAGCATCCTTTAAAATTGAATCCTATACCATCTTATAGAGTATGTTTATCTTTCTAGTGAGCTATCACTTGCCCGAAAATTCCCAGTGGTTGAAGAGAAAATGAATTTTCAAGTTTTAATATTATATTTTTATTTCTAGCCAACCTAAACTCAATTCTTCATGTCAGCACCTTCACCCAACTGTCAGGTTCTTTCATAGAGGTCGAAACTATTATAAATATAAGTGTAAATCCTCATTCTTAGCAGGAAAAAATTTGGTAAAAAGGAACAGAATTTCAGAGAGAACCTACAGGAGGATGAGGAGGAGTTAAAAATCTTTCTTTGGGCAATTTTTTTAAGGGGATGCTCAAGAGAACTCATATTATATTGCTAAAACTTTTTGCAGCACTGTGGAACCACTGAGGAGTTTTTGAAGACAAGTGTTTGGGTTAAAAATCTATGATAAGGAGCTGTAAAACATCAAATAAAACCCTCACAATTCCTCAGACCTATGCCTAAGGGCTGGAAACCTTTTGATCTATGACAAAGGGCTACACAAAAACCTTCGAACTTGTGACCAGAACAGTGTTCACTACCTCAGACTTTTGGACAGTACCTGTATTACTTGCTAGAAAGTGTTATAGAGTGGAGGAACAATTTTTGCAGCATTGTCATAAGATTTTGTTCAACTAAACTGAGTCTCAAACAAGAAACTTGTGACAAGGAAAGCTCAGATACCTTCAGCACCTTGGATTTGTGTATCAGATAACACCTAAATGCAATAATCATTGTGGTCAGCCTTCTAGTGCAACTTTAGAACTCGGACATATAAAATTTCTGTGCACTATTGGAGAGTTATATATATACCTTAGAACTAGAAGACCTTGGTCCTTAATTGTGGAGACAGACGTCCTTTGAAATAACCCAGAATTGTGGAATTTGAACTTGGCCTTAACACCTCAAGACTGCTAGATATGGAATGAATAGAAATCTTGGAAAGTATTTAGACCATTGGGAGGTGAAGTGTTTTGAAGATACATATTAAATATCATGGAGCAGTCATATGGAAGGATGATAGCATTGGACAGTCACATTATTGGAAAAATTTGGAAACTTTAGACAGAGTACTCTTGGAACATTAAATTGGACAAGTGAAGTTTTCGAAGAGCATTCAATGGAAAAATTGGAAGGCAACCTTGATAGACTTGATCTCAGTTTTGGATTTGCTCCCTTCCATTGAAGCGAAACTATTGATGAACATCTCGTGTGCCAGCCTTGGAGATATCCATGATGCCTTCTTGAAGTTAACTTTCATTCTTGAGCATATTTGGAGAAGATTCTTTGTAGCAGCTATTGAAGAGTTGAAATCTTGCTGGAGCATCTTAAAGACAATTTTGAAGACATCATTGGAGCACCTATTAAGGAACTTATCAAGAAACTCTTGGAGATATTTTTGAAGATCATGATGCATTAGTCATCATGAGGTAACCCTGGACATTTTTGTTTGGGTATGATGAAGATCAGTGGTGACACCTTCATGAGAAGGACAAGGTTGCCATTGATGAAGTGATGTGGAGACTAAGTGAGGGGATAGCTGAAGATTGTCAGGGCTTGTTGAAGAAGGCATTGGGACCCATGAAGTATAACCAAATATATCTAGACGAATTGAAGCAAGAGGTTGGAGCCTCATAGAGACAAGGTTGGTGCTTTGAAAGATAGGGTTGGAGTCCTTAAGGGACTAGGTTGGAGCTTGTACTAGATATAGGGTTGGAGCCCTTGAGGTTGGTGCCTCAGAATTTACAAGGTTGGTGCCTTGGAAGATAGGGTTGGAGCCCTAGAGGATAGGAGTCCTCAAGAGACCAGGTTGAGCTTGTACCGTATATAGGGTTGGAGCCCTAGAGGGTTGGTGCCTTAGAATTGACAAGGTTGGAGCCTTGGAAGTCCAAGTTAGTACTTGGAAAATAATAAAGTTGAGCTCCAAGTCCAAGTTAGTACTTGGAAAATACAGGTTGGAGCCTGGGAGATTGAAGATTGGTGTCTTCATCTAGAGTTGGAGCCCTACATATATTGTGCTTGATTTATTGTAAAGAAGAAATTAATAAAAGAATTTATTCTTATTGTTCATTTTATGTTCTAAATATAGGTGATCTAACTGGTAAAATTAACAATTGAAAAGAAATACTAATTCACCCCCCTCTCAGTATTTCCAACATTATGGAGTTGAATGAATGTTGTAACTTTCAAATAATAATGTAACTGTAAGTACAGAAACCAACATTAACAGATATGATGTCGAAATTATAGAAATCGAGCATAAATTATTTGGCGTTGAGATGGAAGATCAGAAGCAGCAAGAAAGTTATGTCCATAAAGACATAAAGGAGATAGAAATATTGATCCAGCAGGATGAAGATGGAAGCAGCTTGCAGTTCGAAACAAGATCTATTGAAGTCCAGAAATTCGATGGTGGGGGATTGGTACTTGAAGCATCAAAAGAGACCGAAAGGTCTTATCTTTTTAAAACTAATAGTTTGTTGGTGAATGCAAGTACAGAACTGGACGAGAAATTTGTTGCTATTAAAACAATCAAAGACTATGGGTGTAATCAAGAAGAAGTTCTTGATTATTTTCCACTGCAGAAAGTTGAGTGTTTAGCTCAGTTGGAGGCAAAAGAATTCAACAAATAGGAATTTCTCCGAGGAATTGGTGAAAGAACATATTGGAAAATTCGATGGAATTCGATTGACCGAGTAAGTGATGAGTAACCAAATCGAGTTGATACTTTGAAGGACCAGTGACAGAACAGAGTTTGGAATCCTGGAGGGAGCAAGTCATTAAGACTTGTGGCTGTCGCATTATTACAGAAAAGCAACAGACCTCATAGACAGGAGTCTATGGAAACTTCTCTACATGGGGAGTCTGATGCAGGAGCATCAACGTTAAATTTTTATTATTCCTTTATGTAATTTAGGGGGTGAGATATTTTAATTATTTTATTCATTTTTAAATAATTAGGAGAGAAAATATAAATGTGAGGGTTATTGTAAATATTCATTAAATAATTAAGGATATGAATGGAGTTGAATTAGGTAGATAATCTAGGGATTAAGAATTCCATAAACGAGACTCAGTTGAGTCCAAGAAAAACATAAAGCTAAATTAGATTTTAAGTTGAGATTTGTGTGGAGGAAATTATGGAATTGAAGAAATGATATGTATGTATAAATATGTAGCTGGTGAGGGTGAGAAAAAACAAACGAGGAAGTGAGGAAGTGAGGAATACAGAGAGAGTAAGAGAAATGGTTTGAAGGGCCGAGAGCCAAGAGGCCGCCCATTGTAATATTTGGCCAAAGAGTTTTTTTTTATGTTTTTATATCAGTATTTTATTTATGTGGCTCTCTTTCCTTCATATATATTTTTTTGCTGAACATATTTGTGGTTTTAATGAAGAATTTGAATTTTAAAGGAAGCACATGATTTTTTACATGCTGGGATTTTATTTAACCCAGTATCTTGGCATCAACAACTATTGAAATAATAATGCAAAACATACCTACTATAGTTAGTCGAGAACAAAATCTGGATCTTTAAAGAGAAATCACAATGGAGGAGGTGGAAGAAGTGGTCAAAGGTATAGCAAAAAACAAAGCCCCTAGCCCTGATGGCTTTACTATAGAATTCTACCAAGTAGCTTGGTCCTTCTGGGTAGAGACATATGGGAATTAGTAGAAAAATATCGTTGGTCAAGAAAGGTATATCCAGCCCTTAACTCTACCCTCATTTCCTTAATTCACAAGGAGGATCATTCTGACGAACCAGCAGGCTTTCACCCCATAGCTTTATGCAATGTAATATATAAAATTTTTTCCACTATTATGGTGAACCACCTTAAGCCTATTCTTCTAGTCCTAATATCTCCATAGCAGACTGGTTTTGTGTAAGGGAGACAAATTTTGGAGGTATAATTATAGCATAGGAAGCTATTCACTCCCTTAGGACCCTCAAAGCCAAAGGTATGATGACCAAAATTGATCTCTCAAAATCTTATGACTGTCTCAGCTGGAACTATCTTAAAGCTATTCTTCAGATGTTTGGATTTGATTTGAGATGGATTTACTGGATTATGTATTTTAATTCTTCTCCTAAATACTCTATTTTTCTTAATGGGGTTCCTTCTACTCCTTTTAATGCCACCCGGGGGTTAAGACAAGGTGACCTGATATCCCCCTTCCTTTTCATTATAGCAGCAGAAGGCCTAGGTTGACATATTAAAAGAAAGATCCAAAGAGGTCATCTTAAGGGTCTAAATATATGGGGGGAAGGCCTAAATCTATCCCACCAACAATTTTTTGATTATATTATGCTCTTTTGGCAAGAAACCCTAAAAGAATCTAAGGCAATCCTTTCCATTCTCAAGTATTTCATGGAAGCCTCTGGGACTCTTATTAATAATGGCAAATCAAATGTGTTTTTATTTAATACTATCCGCTATCCCAACATTTTCTAGCGCGTACCTTGGGTTTCAACATAAAATCCTTCCCTATGAAATATTTAGGAGTACCTCTTAGTCCTAACTCCCTCCGGGTCTCTAGGTGGAAAAAAATCCTTCACCATATCCAAGCCCGGCTCCAAAATTGGGCATTTCAGGTGCTTATTACTCCTAGCTGTGTTGTTATGTTGGAAGCAGTATTACAATCTATCCCTATTTATCAGCTCTTAGGATTGGCAGCGCCTAAAACTAGCTGTAATGATATGGCTAAGACGTTTCAAAAATTCTGTGGCATGGATCCCAACAAGCCCGTAAATGGGCTCTTCTTTCATGGGAAATGCTCACGAAAATGAAAAGGACCAGAGGCTTGGGGTTGATAGATCAATTTTTGCTAAATTAGGTTATGGGAGCTAAGCTCTAGATCTAGAGGAGATGGATATAGGGTGGTAGAGATTTGTGGAAAAATATATGGGAACAGAAGTATGAAATGCCCTTAACTACTATAGGGAAATTTAAAGTTCAAAATACTCCTAAAGGATCTACTATCTGGAAATTAGCAGCATTAAATAAATATTTCACCCGAGAACATAATTTTTGGGAAATTAGGGGAGGTAACATTGCCTAGTTTTTGGAGGATTCGTGGCAACAACGGGAGAAATTATTTAGTCACATTGATTTAGGGGAGATTTTTCTATGCACTAACAAGCCTAAATCTAAGTCTGTAGCACAATTTCAGGATGAAGGGACAAACCTTCAATGCAGAAAATGGAAGTTAAAAGATAAGTGGTAGCATGCTCCTGAAACTCGTCAATTGAAAATTATGAGAAAGAACTCAATTCTAGAAAATTAATAGTATAAATGGGAGAGGATATCCTCTGATGGGGGTATCGCATCAAAGGTGTGTTTACAACACAAGAAGGATACTACAAAATATGCCTGTACTTCTTTGGAAAAAAATATGGTCGGAAAAACATTGGCCGAAAATTGAATACTTTCTATGGCTAGTTAGTGATGGATAGATTCTCACCTGGGATCAGTTGCAGAAGAGAGGAATGCATGGTCTGTCGGCTTGTAAGATGCATAAGAAGAAAATAGAAATGATAGAAAACATGTTGAATCGTTGCCATGTTGCCGATAATATTTGGCAAAAAGTCTCCTCCCTCTTTCAACAAACAGATAGGGACAACAAGAGTATCGAGCATACAATTGAAGTCTGGAGAAAAGGAGGATATCAATTCCCTGTTCTTAACAGAGCGTGGGGACTCTTTATGGGATTTCTCATATGGGCCATTTGGAAAGAAAGAAAGAGGAGAACATTTAGAGAGGAGTCTCGGCAACCTGAAGAGACATGGAATGTGGTTTTGGAGAATATAAGAGAAACGATTCTTGCCGAAAAATGGCATCAAGATGACTGGAAAGTAAATGAGAATGAGGCTAGGATTTTAGCTAAGCTTAACCTCAAACCCAAAATGCTTTCCCCAGACTCATGGAAATAAAAACCTCTGGTAAGTCATCTGAAGGATAAATTTAGTGCGCCATAGGAAGGATTCATCAAAATTGATTACGATGGGGCCTCTAAAGGTAATCTTGGCCAAGCAGGAATAGGTCAAATTTTTAGAGATTCACAGGGTCTCATAAGGAGAATTTATGCAGCTACTTTGGGATTCACTACAAATAATGAAGCTAAACTCACAGTGATCAAACAAGGACTCTTGATAGCCGTACAAGAACAGTATCATGGGATTATAGTAGAGGGAGACTATGCCATGGTAACAGGGGTTCTGTAGAAGTTACAACAGGGGGCAGGGTAGGAGAAAATCAATCGAATTTGGAGGACAACCTGTCTAATACAGGACATCAAAGGAATTCTCCCTAGTATTGGATATATTATTCCATCCCACATTCGCAGAGTTGGGAATGAAGCAGCCAACTACTTGACGAATTGGGTTTGTACTCATGAAGGACAACAACTTGACATAAACCAGGACAAAATGGTTCAGGAGGAGGGGCTTCAAACTATGCAAGAAATTGTTGACAGGGATAACAACGATATTCAGAATCCCCTATCGTGTTTCCAAGTGGCTAATGCAAGAGGTGAGGTTGCATGAGATCGTTCATACCACATGGATAGTTTATGCTGACATGTGTGGAGGAAGGTGGGTACTACCACCCACATCGTATAATGACGACATTTAATACGGGTGGAAGCCAACTCACGATGTCAGACATGGGTTGGAAAAAGCACTGGTGAAGGAATAATGTAATGTATGTTAAGGTTGGTAACATGGTTTCAAATTTATTTGTTGAGCAGAGAGCAGATTGGGAAGTTGGCGAGCAGGCGAAGGGTTCGCCGACGGTTGCGCAGTGCTTCTCCGGATATGTTCTAAGCCTCATTATCATGTTTGTTGCTACGATAAGGGAAGGACTTCGGTCATTGGCTTTGTTTTTGTTTTTTTGCATATGGGAGATATGAGAACCATTGTGGGTTTTCTCTGATGTTTGGTTTTTGGAATGGTTTAATGAATTTTACTTGGAATTTTACGGTGGTCAAGCCTTTGAAGTCCGGTTGTCTTCAACATTGGGGTGTATATGGGAATGGTAATCCTGTCTTGCTTTGTTTTTATGATATTCAGTATGCATGTCTCTTCTATTTGGGTGTTGTGGGTTGTGACATTTCTAATTTCTGGAATATCATGTATGTTGCTAAGGAGGTGGGTGTTAATGTCCGGAATCCATGAAGCCTACCTTACCTAACTTTTTTTCATTGGCATGACCCTGCATTTCTTCCAATTGACTCTGCTTTTCCCCAATTTGACTATGCATGCCCTCCAATTGGCTCTGCATGGTCTCCAATTGGCTCTGGTTACTTCTCTACCATTTCGATTTACCCCATTCCTTACAAAGATACTAATTTCCTGAATGTTGTTGCTTATAGCCTTCATAATGAGCTAGCCCACCTTTCTGCCATGTTTGTAACCTTCATAGCTTTCCCCGACAACTCTATGAAATTCAATGTATGGCTTCCAATGATAGTTTGGGGGGTAGATTTCTTTCTGTTACCAAGTTTGGTAACTTTAGGTTCTCTCCTAGTGGGCTTGTTATTACTGCTAAGAATAGGGAGGGTTTTGGCTCTAATTGCAGTGGTGAAACTGCTCAAGTCTATTGTCTAGAGGGCACGAGTGATGTATATCCTCTTTTTTTTGGGGTTTTTGTCCATCTTTTGTTCATGTGCTACTGGGGAATGGAAACGTTACTCCCCTGCATGATTCGTCACTGCATTTAAGGGAAGTTATGTCTCTTTGGAAAATGGAGGTCCCTTCTGCTGACCTTATCGCAAATCTCATAGTTTGCAGGGAGAAAGAAAAAAGGAATGATGACATGCAATATACCATTAAAATTGAGGGTGTTACTCTTAACAATTAGGATATTTTCCTCTGTTGTTTAACTAAAATAATTATTGAAATTCGGTTGCACTTCACAGATATTTTTAGATCCTCTACACGTGTTCCTCTAGCCTTGGTTTTGTATTTGCCCCGATGGAGACAGATAATTCAACAGTTGGTACCTTATTTGCAAGGTAAAATGGTGAAAGGTCAAGCAACGAAAAAAGAAGTAAAGGAAAAAGGAAAAAAAACAAGGGAAATTCGAAAGTGGGCCCCAGCAAGAGGGGAAGAAAGTCTGACATAGAAATCATGGAAAATATCTTCGAGGCCTATGAGTTAGGCACACCTGCTTATGTAAAATCACTTATTTCGTGCTAGGAGGGGGATCACAAACAAAAAGAGGAGGAGGGAATCAGAGAAGAGATGGATTTTCCCTGACCAAATCCAAGTACTACTAGGGGTAGAAATTTCATTATTTCAACAGTTCATCCATACTTATTAGACAATGAAATGTTTATTGGCGAAGGCCATAGTTAGTGTTTAGGAAATTGGAGGGGATACTAAAGCCACATCCATTTTAGCTGAAATGAGAAGGGACATCCAAGAAATCCACCTTATGCAACATCACCAAAGCATCTCCCTGAGCCGCATGGAACGCCAGCTGCAAAGTATGAATCAAGTTGATATGCTCTGGTCCGTAGTTAAGGAATCGATGCCTATCGAGTCATCCGATAACAGCCCGAGGAATCTTTTTCTTTTGTCTTCTTTTGATATGCACATTACCTAGAGCATTTTCTTTGAATGTAATAGAAAACAAACTTGTTAAGACATGCAATAGTAAAGTTCAACGTTTACTCACTTAGGTTCGCCTATAACTCTTTGAGGTGGCCAAGAGACCTAATTTCCTAGCGTATGTTGGGAGACCATACAAATGATATATTAATCGTGCTTTTCTCTTTTGGATTTAATGGAAAATAAATAGAATAACTAAACTTTACAATAAAAATAAATCTAAACTAATCTAATTTCAAACCTTAATAATAACTTAAAACATCTCTTCATTTTTCGCATCACGCATGCTATTTAAAACATTCTTCATTATGCTAAATTCAATATGTTTACATGAACAATTTTAAAATCTAACCATTAATAATTACATTTCATCGTGACAAATTCAATCTGTTTACGTGATCAATTTTCAACTTTCACATGGTTTGCACTTTCCATTTCAATTTTTAACTTTAACTCTGGAGGACATTACTAGTTTAATTAGTTTGCATTTTTGTCTTAAAAACTAATTTTAATGTTGAATGAATTTTAACTATTGAAAACATAAAAATATGATTCAAACATTCCTACTTTACTCAAAACCACATTTTACTCGACCTTATCCCCACCCCAAAACATTAGGAACGTTGACATTAATAATGTTCATCCTCTCCCAACTACCATCTCATAGCATAGGAATAAGCATACGTAGCTTCGATAGGAGCAGGAGATCCAGAGCAAGTAGCTTATCCGGTACCAGTATATCCGGCAGAAGTAGATCCAGTAGCAGCATATCCACCAGTATAAGATCCATATCTACCAGTATAAGCAACAGAGGCAAGGACAGGTGCACTAGTAGATCCTACAGGGACAAAAGCATCTCGGTCTCGATCAACAAACCGACTCTGGTACTGAACTTGGAACAGCATCTCGGTCTCGATCAACAGGAATCAAAGTCTTCAACGGAATGAAGCTGAGGCCAACTCTTGGTTGGCCGGTCTATGTTTATCATAACTACTAACCGACTATCAACAGCAACCTCGCATTCACATTGATCGCATGGGTTATGAAGCAATGTGTTTCAAAAGAAAAAGATTCCGTAGGTGCTGCCAAATGTTCATCTCAGGTTTTCCCAGGCGCTTAGTCATGCAAGTTCTCCTGAGTTCCAGAATTTTTAGTCTTATATATAGCAGACACTCCCACACTCGCAATATATCATCGTTTTGTTGGAAGATCTTTGTGTTTCCCTGCATTTCTACTTGTAGACTTATTCATTGAAGAAAAAAAGGCAATGGCTGTAGTTGCTTCCAATTCTCAACAACTGCAGCGTGAAAAGGAGGCTGGGAGTATGATAGTAGATCAGCAGCAAGAAGGTGGGGCGGAGATCATGGCATCAGAAGAAGTGTCGACTGTGGAACCAGAAAACTCATCATTGTCTCCTATCAGTATTGTGTCCAGCTGTGGAATGAGGTTCCAAAAGTACCAAAGTGTTTGGATTGACGCTAACTTAGTCCCCGCAGTGAAGTTCATCCAAAAGGAATTTCAACCACGCCCCGACGACATTTTCTTCGCTTCCCTTCCCAAGACTGGAACCACATGGGGTAAGGCGCTGCTCTATACCATCTTGGAATTTACTTCCGCATTAAGCAATAAGCATCCAGCAGACCCGAATGGTGATTTTGCTGCGGATGAGAAATTGTTTGCTGTGGATGAGAAAAATCCCCATGTTCTGGTCCCAACAATGGAAACTTATCTCTTCAATTCAAGTGACAGTGATCAGTCTGACATCTCCTGCTTCTCTGATTTTCCTTCCCCGCGTCTGCTACACACTCATTTGCCAATCCATACGCTGCCACTTCTTGTGAGGTCTTCTCCGAATTGCAAGATAGTTTACATTGCCCGCAACCCCAGAGATTCCTTTGTTTCCCTTTGGCAATTCTACGCCAGACTTCGTGGAGCGGGCTCTCATTATTTGTGTTGGAATCTAATTTCCAAATCGCGAACGAGACGCGGCGTAAACAAGGAACAAGGGCCGATCGCGTAAGGGTTAAACCGCCAGCAGGTTGGCAGCGATCAACGGAGAGCGGGAGGATGAATAGCGCGACGGTTAATGGAAGGCGACCCCCCGCAATTGACCCGACGATCTCACGTTGACCCATGATCGACGGACTGTAATTTAGTGCGGAGCCTCACCCCAATTGCCGTGTACGAACGAGAGGGCAGCCCCCCCGCCACCGGCTTGTGGTGGCTGCCCACACGCCGCGACGTACCACCAAATTACCACCACCGCAATTCAAATTTGTCATAAATTGTTTTTGCGGTGCTGACAGAATTTTAATGCCATAAATGAAAATTTTCAAGCGGTGATAATTTTTCAATTATGTCAATGAATGACATTAATTGTTTTTAGATATTTTTCTTATTTTTATATATATAAAACAGAATTGTAATTTTTTAGTTGTTGTTGTTGATATATAGAACAAAGACGTTCTATTTTTTATGTAAGCACAACAGTGCGTTTGTAAAAGACAGAGAGAGCAGAATTAAAATTTTACACAGCAGTGTAAGTTTTATTAAAAACACAGTGAGTTGTTTTTTTTGTAAAAACAGTAGTAGTGAATGAAAAAATTCACACAACAGTTTTTTTTAAGAGACAGAGAAAGTTTTTTTTGTTTTGGAACTGTGCTTAGAAGTAGTCCAGCAACAGTTGTGATCCCTCTGTGATTGAGGAAGAACTTGTAACATATTTTTTATGGAATAAAAATTTTGTTTTATAGAGTTGAAAACTCTGTTTTCTGAGATTGAATTTATTTCTCTGTGTTGTGGAGGGGAAGTTTTAATTTCTCCATTTTTAATTCTGGAATTTGCAATATTCCAACATGGTATCGGAGCAGTCTAGGCTATTTGAAGGTCAAATAAGCTGAAGGAAAGGAGTTCGTTTTTGCAGAAGCCTCTCGAGCAGTGTGAAGGTTCAGACAAGAAGAATTCAAAGGTAATTCTCTATGCAGTTCTGTGTTACTGTTACAGTACAGTTAGTTAATTTTAAAACACACAGTCAAGTGTTTTGATTCATAGTTAAGAGTGCAGAATGGCTGGAGCCAGCACTGGTATGGGTATGGGTAATATCCATCTCCCACAATTTAATGGGAAAAATTATGACTACTGGTCAATAACTATGAGGGCCTTATTTGTCTCCCAAGACTTATGGGAATTTGTTGAGGATGGCTTTGAAGAGCCAGCAGATGAACTTGAGTTTAATATGTTAACTCAGGCAGAAAGAGAGATTCTGAAGAGAAATAAGAAGAAAGATGCCAAGGCTCTTTTCTTCTTGTATCAAGCAGTGCATGAGAGTGTGTTTCCGAGGATAGCAGCAGCTAAGAGATCCAAAGAAGCATGGGAAACTCTCAAGACAGCTTACCAGGGCATGGAGAAAGTGAAGACAGCAAAACTTCAGTTGCTGAGGAGAGACTTTGAGACTCTCTGTATGAAGGAGTCAGATAACATTGACTCATTCTTCACTCATGTGATTGGAATGGTCACACAAATCAGATCTCATGGAGAGACTCTTGAGGACAAGAGGATTGTTGAAAAACTCTTGAGAAGTTTACCCTCAATATTCGATGTGATTGTCACCACCATAGAGGAGACTAGGGATCTCACAAAGTTTTCAGTGGATGAACTACATGCATCACTGATGACCCATGAACAGAGATTGGGTAGGAGTGAAAACTCATCTCTTGAGCATGCCTTTAAGACCCAGATGTCTTTCGGAAGAGGAAGAGGGCAAGGCAGAGGAAACAAAAGAGGAAGAGGTAGAAGCCAAAACAGAGGTGGAAGGAACAGTCCAGCAAATGCTCAAGGAAGGGGCAGCAATCCAAATCAGCATCAAGGCCAAGGCAACAGCCAGCAGAGTGGTCAGCAGAATGATCAAGGACAAAGGTATGATAAATCCAATGTCCAATGTTACAATTGTAAAAAATATGGTCATTATGCTAATGAATGTAGAACGAAGAAGCAAGATATGAGAAGTAGAACTAGTGCAAATTTCACTAGAGAAAATAGCAACCAAAACAATTTGTTTTTAGCTTGTAATATGGCTGAAGAAAAGAATGAGGATTTATGGTTTCTAGACTCCGGTTGTAGTAACCATATGACAGGAAACTTAGCAATGTTTTATATGTTAGATGAGAGTGTGCAGTCACAAGTCACACTAGGAACTGATAGCAAAGTTTCTGTTATGGGAAAAGGAGATGTAAATGTTTTAACAAGATTAGGTGCAAAGAAATCCATAGCAGATGTTTATTATGTTCCAGGAATGAAGTGCAACCTCTTAAGTATTGGACAGCTTGTCCATAAGGGGTATAATGTTTTCTTTGATAATGATGTTTGTACCATCATGGATAAACCACCCAGCAATCAGTGTATTGTTGAAGTGAAGATGACAAGGAACAGGATGTTCCCTCTCAGAATGAGAGCAGACTTGAAGAATGGTGAAGAGAAAGCAGCAGTTGCACAAGAGACTTACCAAAGCGAACCAAAGGATGATAATTGGTTATGGCACTTGAGATTTGGACATCTCAAATTTGGAGGTCTTAATTTGTTGAACAGAAAAGGAATGGTAAGTGGTTTACCATTGATAGAGAAACCGGACAGCCTTTGTGAAGGTTGTATTCTTGGGAAACAACACAGAGAAAGTTTTCCTTCCGGGAAAAGCATAAGGGCAAAAGCACCCTTAGAGATTGTCCACTCAGATGTATGTGGACCGATGCAAACTCCATCACTTGCAAGAAGCCACTATGTGCTAACATTTATAGATGATTTTACAAGAAAAACTTGGGTTTACTTTTTGAAAAACAAAAGTGAAGTGTTTGAAAATTTTTGCAATTTCAAAGCACTTGTTGAGAACCAGAGTGGGCTGCATATCAAAGTCTTAAGGACTGATAGAGGAGGTGAGTATATATCTAAAGATTTTCTACGGTTTTGTAGAGAAAATGGTATTCAAAAGTAGTTTACAACTAGATATACTCCGCAGCAAAATGGAGTAGCCGAAAGGAAGAACCGAACCATAATGGACATGGCGAGGAGTATGTTAAAAGCCAAGCATTTGCCTAATGATTATTGGGCTGAAGTTGTACATTGTGCAGCGTATATTTTGAACAGGTGTCCTACAAAAGCAGTTATGAACAAAGTGCGGGAAGAGGCATGGAGTGGCACAAAGCAAAGTGTCACACACATGAAGGTTTTTGGATGTGTGGCTTATGCACACATTCCGGATCAGCTAAGGAAGAAGTTGGACAGCAAGGGGGAGAAATGTATTTTCATTGGATACAGTGAGGAATCCAAGGCCTACAGGTTATACAACCCATCCAGCAAGAAGTTTCTTGTGAGCAGGGATGTTCAGTTCATTGAAGAGGAAGCTTGGGATGGAAGCATAGAGAAAACAGTGAATGTTAAACACTGTTTATCTCATGATGAAAATGAAGATGAGTTGGCTGAAATACATCCCCAAACAGCAACACCAACACAAGAGCAGCATAGCACACCCTTGAGAAGAAATGACTGTGCTTCTCCAAGCACACCACAAGGAGGAAATTCAAGTGATTCTTCAAGCATTTGTACACCTACTGAAAGAGGTAAGAAATTCAGAAGTTTGAAAGATATTTATGAACAAAATATATCAAATGAAGGTATCAATTCTTTGTTTGCTTTATATTGTCATGTTGATGATCCTGTTCATTTCGAAGAAGCTATCAAGGATAGGAAATGGATAGAAGCTATGGATGAGGAAATTAATGCCATAGAAAGGAACAAAACTTGGGATTTGGTTGAACTCCCAAAAGGTAAAGATGTCATAGGTGTTAAATGGGTCTACAAGACCAAGAGTAATGTTGAAGGCAAGATAGAGAGACACAAGGCAAGGCTTGTTGTCAAAGGCTATAAGCAGAAGCATGGCATAGATTATGAGGAAACTTTCGCACCGGTTGCAAGAATGGAAACCGTGAGAGCAGTGTTGTCCATAGCAGCACAAAAAAAATGGAAAGTTTACCAAATGGACGTGAAGTCAGCATTCCTGAATGGAGTGTTAATGGAAGAGGTTTACATTGAACAACCTCTCGGCTATGAAAAGAAAGGCCAAGAGCACAAAGTATGCAAGTTGAAGAAGGCTCTTTATGGGCTGAAGCAAGCGCCAAGAGCGTGGTACAGTAGGATAGATTCATATCTACTGGAAAATGGATTTGAGAAGTGTGAGGGAGAACCCACCCTCTACATCAAAGAAAAAGACGGTAAAATCTTGATTGTAGTCTTATATGTTGATAATGTTATTTTTACAGGTAATGATGATTGCCTTATTGAACATTTCAAAACAGTCATGAAAGAAGAATTTGAAATGACTGATATGGGTTTGTTGAAATACTTCTTGGGAATAGAAGTAGAACAAGATGAGAATGGGATTTTCATCTCACAGGCAAAGTATGTTAATGAGGTACTTGAAAGATTTAACATGCAGGAATGCAAAGCAGCAATCACTCCCACAGTGATGGGATTAAAGCTCAGCAGAGAGGACAGCGGCAAGGATTTTGATCCTAGTTTGTACAAGAGCATAGTTGGCAGCCTCATGTATTTGACTGCAACTAGGCCGGACATAATGCATGCTGTTAGTTTGATTTCCAGGTTCATGGAAAAGCCAAAAGATACACATTGGCAAGCAGCAAAAAGAATTTTGAGGTATGTTAAAGGTACTAAAAGGTTTGGTATTTTTTATACTACTTCAGAATGTTCAGATTTAGTTGGATACACTGACAGTGATTGGGCTGGAAGTGTAGATGATCGGAAGAGCACTTCCGGTTATGTTTTTCATATGGGTTTAGGAGCCATTTCATGGGCTTCTAAGAAACAGCCCGTTGTAGCGTTGTCTACATCAGAAGCAGAATATGTGGCAGCTACAGCAGCAGCGTGTCAAGCAGTTTGGATGCGGAAAATGTTGAGAAGCTTATGTCAAGAACAGGTAAAAGGGACAGTGATCTTTTGTGACAATAGCTCAGCTATTGCATTGTCTAAAAATTCTGTTTTTCATAAGAGGACTAAACACATTGACACCAAGTTTCACTTCATACGTGAATTGGTTAACAATGGTGAAATAGTTTTGCATCATTGCAGAATGGAGGATCAATTTGCAGATATCCTCACAAAGCCACTTGCGCAGAAAAGCTTTGAAAATTTCAGAAAATTCTTGGGTATGCAAGAAAACCCAGCAGTTGAAATTAAGGGGGAGTGTTGGAATGTAATTTCCAACTGCACAAACAACAGCGCACAGGTTGGCGGAATGAACAGCACGTCGAACAGGTTGATCAGCGCAGGAGTTAAACCGCCAGCAGGTTGGCAGCGATCAATGGAGAGCGGGAGGATGAATAGTGCGACGGTTAATGGAAGGCGACCCCCCGCAGTTGACCCGACGATCTCACGTTGACCCATGATCGACGATTGATATTTGCTGCGGGGCCTCACCCCAATTGTCTTGTACGAACAGAGGGCAGCCCCCGCAACCACCAGCTTGTGGTGGCTCCGCCCACACGCCGCCAGCGCGCCACCAAACCACCACTGCCGCGGAAATTTGCCACTTTTGCCACCGATTCAAATTTTCCATTAATCGATTTTTCAAGCGATGCTAACAGAATTTATGGTACCATTAATGAAATTTTTTAGCGGTGATATTTTGGTTGTTAATTCAACGAATGACATTAATTTCTTTGAGATATTTTGTTTATAAATATAGAACAGAATTGTAAATTTCTGTTGTTGTCGATATATAGAACAGAGTCGTTCTATTTTTTAAAAGTAAGCACAACGGAGTGCATTTGAAAAGGCAATGAAATTAAAATTTTACACACAACGGTGTAAGTTTTGTAAGAGAAAAACACGGTGAGGCGATTTTTGTAAAAATAGTGGCGATGAATGAAATGAATTCACACGTAGTTTTTGAGACGAGAGAAAAGTTTTTTGTTTTGGGCTTGTGCTTAGAAGCGAGTCGATGTGATTGTGAATCCCTCTTGTGATTGAGGAAGAACTTGTAAACATTTTATGAATAAAAATCACTTTTATAGAGTTAGCTTCTTTGTTTTACGAGATTGAATTTATTTCTGTGTTGTGGAGGGAAGTTTTATTTCTCCATTGTTAATTTACGGAATTTGCAATATTCCAACAATTTGGACGACGGAGATCTCGCCAAGGAAACGGTGTTTGATGCATTTTGCTCTGGTTTCTATTATGGTGGCCCGTTTGCTGAGAACGTTCTGAGCTACTGGCATGAAAGCAAGCGCAATCCGAATCAGGTGATGTTTGTGACGTACGAGGACCTGCAGGCCGATTGCGTGGGGTGGGTTAAAAGAATGGCTCTTTTCTTGGGTTGCTCTTCTCCTCTTCTGGAAGAGAACGCCCAGAGAATTGCAGAGAAGTGCAGTTTCGATACACTGTGCAATCTGCAGGTGAACAGGAAAGGGAAAGTGGGGACGCTTAAATACGGAATGAGAAACGCCTTCTTCTTCCGCGAGGGCAAAGTGGGCGAGTGGAAGAAGCATTTCACGCCACAGATGGAAGAACGTATTTATTTAGAGATCGAGCAGAAATTGAGCGATGAAGGCCTTCGTTTCACTAATAGCATGTAGAAAGCTATTTCTCTTACGGAAGATTTTGGAATTAGAAGAAGATTTTGGAATTGGAACTGGATGGATATTGAGGACCGGACTATTCCTAGGATTATAAAAAAAAATTGAAATCTAGAATTAAGGTCCGACCCATTTCCATTTTCTTATTACTTTTATTGTCAATTAGTTGCAGTGAAATTCCTTTTAGTGCGGTGAGCACATTCCTCGATACCTTAGTTAATGTTGTTTGTTATTCTCGTAAAAAGTTATAGTCGGTTGGTGAAATTTCTTGGTACGTGTTCTGTGACCATAGCGATGTTGTTGTGATTTTCATGTTTAAAATCAACATTAAAAGAGGTTAGATTGTTTATTATTGCATCTTTTGAGATATTCGTGTTGTGTTTTTGTGAAGATCTTGTGGCTGCGTACGTACTTTCAGCCACCTCACCATGGAATATATACAATTTTATTCAAAAGAAACATGTACAATTTTATCATAATAATTCCCATTTAGGTTTATAATTGGGCCTCAATGAGAATCGAACTTAGCAAATGCCAAGATACCAAATTAAAGAAAAAATAACAAAAATGCATGTATCTTAACTCTTGAAGAATTTAAAACAAACTAAACCCTGAAAAAGCCAGAAAGTAAATCCCTTCAACAAATCCACAGACCTGCTGAATGGAATTACAAGTTGATATAGACAGCAGCAGCAGTTCCAGCCATGTAACCCGCCATTATTCTGGGAAGCTTGGGGCCCCGGGTTCGATATGTGGGGCCAATTAGAGGAAGCCTTTGCGCTACAAATCCCACCGGGATGTAAAAGGCCATGCTTTTGAAAGCATTGGAGAGGGTCATGTCTCGAAATAGAGCCACGATGAATGCCTGAAATTCCTCTAAATTTAGCGACGTTGATTTCCCTTTGCTGAGCAGTTTTAGCTTCCTTAGCGTGCGGTCTATTTGGAGCTGGGTCGGGGGCTGAGGTAGCCATTTCTGCTGAATTTTGGAGGCGGAATCGTATTTGGAAGAGGAGAGGTGCAGGGTGTAGACGCTAGTGGAGGCATGTAAGAGTTGATACAGACAGGGGCCTGGGAAGGAGTGCTGAGTTAAATTCATGCATTCTTCGTAGGTGTTTATCATCGCTAATTGAAATGAAGGGGAAGTTTTAAGTTCGTTGTCCACTCTCTTTGAGGGAGACGATCCCATTCTCAAAATGATTCCCAACCCAGCTCAACAAAGCAATTTGATTCCGAACCCAGCTCAACAAAGCAATTGTATCTGATCAATATCCTTCCATGGACAAACTTTGTTGATTACAGCTATTTAGTAGCCGTGAAATTTGAGTAGTTTTTTCTGATATGTCCGGCCAAATTCTGGCCAGAGTAGCAAATTTGCAAATTTGTTGTGTGTGCATTTTTTCAATGTGAAAGAGATTTGCATAATTTGCAAATTTGTTGTGTGTGTTTTTTTTCAATGCGAAAGAGATTTGCATAATTTGTAAATTTGTTGTGTGTGTTTTTTTTCAATGTGAAAGAGATTTCAATGTCTAGATTTGAGAGATAAAAGAAATTTGCATTTCAAGAAATTCGATTCTTCTAAGTATTTGATAAATCCTCAAGAAAAATGGAATATTTGATATTTGGTAAATCTCAAATAAAAATGGACGTAGGCTAGTTAAATTTCCCTTTTAAATAGTCTAATTCCACACAAATATCATGGGTCAATACCATTTTACTTTACTTTATTTTATTTTATAGGGTTATTTTTATTTTGATCGAGTTAAAAAGTTTACATTACATTACATTGCAACATCTCTACCATACTAGAGTGGGGAAAAGCCCCTCTATGCACAACTATAGGATACTTCGAAATATTAAAGTGATAGGGTTTTGACAAAATCAAGTTTTTAGGTTTTAATAATGAATTGTTAGATGGCAAGAATTATTCACCATACACTAAGCTAATGATTTCCTTGGCTTAGCACATGGTATTAATGTGTGGTCTAGCTCTACATGGTATGACATGATTTTCCATGGAAAATTTTTCTACAATCGGTGAAGCATTTGGTAGTGGGTTGGTTTCCATAACGAATTTATTATAATTCTTCGATGGATGTATTTGCATGTGTAGAAGCATTAATACTAACCATGCCTCCCATGCACATTTGAATTTAAGTTTTGTACCTCCCACGACTATTTGAATTTAAATTTTGTTGTCTTGCTTTACATGGGTTGAGACCTTAGAGCATTACAAATGTGTGGCGTTGTTTCTAATTAATCTTCTCAAAATACAAAAAGTGGGTGTGGTCTCAGCTTTGGCACCCAATGTTCCTGCTCTTCACAAGGCACCTTTTGTTGTTTCAATAGTTGGAGTCATTCTCGACACTGTCATATCTCGCCTCAATGCTCAAAATGTCACCATCGTTCTTTCAGATTACACATTTTAGGACTACCTTTGGTGGCAACATTTAGCGGACCATTTACGATGTAAATTTTGAGGACGTCTTGCAAGAAGACGCTTTAGTGTAGGGAGATCCCAATGTTTCCATATTGAAATCACTAACGAATTCCTCTCCTGAATAGGATCAAAATAATTAACCAATTCCTCTTGCTTATAAGTAGATTCGTAACTAGATTACTCAATAGGGTTCAAGTTACATGGAGGATTTGAAATTTAAGGTGAGAGATTAACTTCAAACTTGTTTTCATTTCAGAATATCTCGATGGCTTTCCACATTTAGTTCTATGGTTGTGGCGGTTTCCGCTTTGATTTCTCTTTCTTTCCATGCAACCATAAAATCGTCCTTTTATTTGATTATTAATTTCTCAAAGCATTTGTTTTCCATGTGACCTTGTTCTTCGAAATTCACTTGTTGAGGTCCATGGAAATGCATATCCTTGCAAATATAGCTTAACGACCTTCTTCTGTTATTTTCAATGATTTAATGAAGGAACATTTTTTGTTTCTTATCAGTTTGAAGCTATTGTTGTTCCAAATTTCAAACGACAGGTAAGGGAAGTGATCTTGCTTCAGGATTAGGATAGGAGTATTGATCCTAGGATCAAAGTTTAGTTGCTAGAAATTGATGAAGAACCTCTCTCGATTCTTGAACCATGATGGGCCGCAAACGAAGATCATGTTTCTAGCCACACTAGATGTCGAGAGAACCAACACTACACCCAGCCCATCAAGGATATTTCAATTCCTCTATTGATCTTCATTGAGATTTAACCGAGTTTAGGGTTCTTTTCCTATAAATTTACAAATTAACCCTTTTGAATGGAGCCATGAAAGAGCTTTTGAACGGAGCCATGAAAGAGGCTCTACTCTATTTATTGGATCAACAATAATCTCTTGATTGGCCAAGCATCCCTGCTTAGCTTTTCACTTCGTAGACTCTTACTATAGGAATGAAAGGAAATCATTTTCTAAAGGAAACTCTCACTCACTATGATATCCCTAAATGATTTTGAGAATACCTTGCTTAAACTCCTAAACTTCTATTAAATATTTATATAATGTGAATCTTCCTTTTTGATATAAACGACATGTATCTTTAGCTGCTATGATATGGCATAGATTATAGATTATAACTTGCGTTATAGAGATAATAATAGTATGAAATAATCTTTGTGTTGGTGTGAACCTTTTTGGTGCCGCGTGTATCTTGGGATTGTGGTCAGGAGAGAACTGTAAGTGTTGGGTGGTGGTTGTGTGGCTTGTTCGCTCAGGGGGTCTACATGTTGCGGAAAAGGGGTAGGTCCTGTAGAGGCGATAGTGCAAAGGATGGTGTCAATTTGTTGGGAGGTGGTCATGCTGGAGGGGAAGTTGAAGCTGGCAGGGATGAAGGGGAATTGGACCAGGAGGTATGGTCGGCAGGGGGTGGGCTTGAAGGACTCTTGTCGATAGCTTCCATTATTGGCCAGCTTCAGGCTCTCTCGATACAAATTGCAGACGTTGCTAATCATCGCCATAATGATCAAAACGAGGTCATCATTTTTCAGAATGACATTTAACCGAATCAATGGGACTTAATAGATTGTGTGGCCTTGGTGCGACATAGCCAAAGGTGCCTCCATGAGAGGTTGGACCGTATCAAGGGACTCCTTAGACATTTGGAACATCACGCACATGAGGGTCCTCCTCTTCTAGACTAGCGAGGTAATCGACATGATTAGCTTCCTCCAAACTAGTTGATGTCACATTATATTTGTATTTTTCTATTTTTTTGGTGTATTTGTGATGGTTTCATGTGTAAAGTTGTTAAAATTTGGCCTGAAAGACAATGTTTTTGTACATCCCCCATGCCTAATAAATCTGGTAGGAGTGAGGCACAGAGGAATGCAATGACCAAATATATCATTTACATAATTTTGATGAATTAATAGAAAATTTGACCAACAAATAAATAATAATAATAATAATAATAGTATGAAATTAAGAGCAAACCATTATAACAATTCACACATATCCATTATAAATTGCTAAAATAATGTGCATTCTAGGTTATTCCAAATAAATAAAGCTATTCATTTATGGTTTAAATCATAAAAACTTCACATCACTTGATCAAGTGCCATTCCATCCTGCATTGTTGCATCCCACATTAACCAAATATTTGGCTAAATCATTTAGAATTACATTTAGGATTACTTTCCTAATCTAAAGTTATGAATAATAATCCTTGATAAAAACAAAGAATACTTATTCTACATAAAAATGATCATGTGAAGAAAATATACAATAAATGGTATCCAATGAATATATTTGTGGTCTCCACTCTTTCTGAAAATGAAAGAGAGGAATGATGGAAAATAATAATAAATAGGAACAATTATATGATTTAATAACAAAGAGCTTTGCGACAACTAGTTTGCCTCCAAATGAATGAAATCAATCATATTATCATTGTTTTTTAAAGAGTCCATGCTTCATTTCCTCCCAGGAAAACAAATGGTTACATCCCATCTCTACTTATAATGAGGAGGATGGAGATGAAATGCATGCAAGTAAGCTTAAAGAAGTTGTTAGTTTATTCTGAGGGTTATATTTTGCTTTGCTTTAGATAATTGCATTTCTTCATTTACACATTAAGTTCACCCCATAACATCATATCATTATTCAAATTTACACCATTATTCAGTAACATATTCAATTATATAGAAAGAAAAACATCATCACCAATGCAGTGGAACATAAAGAAACAATAGAAGAAAAGTATTCACACATAGAGACATCGGGATAGGTCGGAGACCAAAGAAAAACCCACTATGTGGAAAACCCTTTCAAATTCTTCTTCTTATTAGATTGTCATTGAATGATTCAACAAAAGATACTACAATGATCTGTATCGTCATCCATAGTCATATCCAACAAAAACAACTAAACAAAATTCATGAGATGAACCCAACAATGTTGATGATCAAAACCCTGCTTTAGAAGCATGTAGTCAACTGTCACTATATGCGGTCAACTACTGAACTTTGCGGTCAACTGGTGAAATCTTCGTCAATTGAAAATTCAAACCTTAGGTCTCAACCGCACAAAGAGAGTGTCGAGTGTGTGGCTGAAACCCTTCAACTGTACACATAGGCCTACATGTCCCAGTTATCATTGAAATTTGCTTGTGACAGGCCTGTGATTGTGACTCAAAACCCTAGACATGTGTGTGAGCTTCAGACCCTGCAATTTCATACCTGTGTGAGCCAATCTATACGAATTGCCTCAAACTTGTGTTTACCAAAACCAAAGAAGAGAATAGAAGAATACTACATGATAATGTCCAAATGAGTTTGAGGTCACTTTATATTTACAGACTTCCAAGAGTGTCTCAAACTTGTGTGAGTCAAAACCAAAGAAGAGAATAGAAGAATACTACATGATAGTGTCCAAATGAGTTTGAGGTCACTTTATATTTATAGACTTCCAAGAGTGTCCAATTTGCTTTAGGGTCGACCTAATCAAATATGCACGTGGGCTTTAATTCAAAAATACACTTTCTCTTGTCCAAATTAAGCGCTTCAATAGTCAAAATTGGTCCTCTCGAAAAGAGGAATCCCGTCCCATGTTGGAATTTTTCATTGAGCTTCCAAATTAACACACCCTCTCAGCTAGGGAGAAATTCCAATTGCATCATGTAATCATTGAAAGAATATTGTCATCAAATCATATCAAATCTCAAGTATCTCGTCATCAAATGTTATCACTTCTCATCTCTGTTTATCTCTTGATTCCCTATGCTCATATGTTGAACATTCTTGAATCTAAAAGAAGAAGAATTTGATATTGGAGGGGAGCCTAAGCTACTGCCTTCTATTCATTGGGGAGCCATTGCCACCACCTGGAATCATTATCAACAGGGTACCCAATGCTACCACTCGAGAAACATCAGAGAGTTTAACATCAAGGAGCACATCTCAACCTGAAACCTCATCAGGAGCTCAGTAACAACCTGGAATGACAATGAGGAAGGTCCTACGGGACAGTCTCACCTCATGTATATGACTTTGGGGAAGGTAATATAGGACACTCTCACCTCAAATCATCTCATATAGGAGCAAACATATTCCACCCTATGTCAAGCGATATGAATCTTTGCGTAGGTGATCACATCTCAATCCATCCTATTTCTCATTGATCTTCCCAACAATAACACTCAAGATTCATGTGGTAGAACACCTACATCATAATAAACTTGGGTTGTGCACCTCCAAGCACTGTCTCAACCCATTGGCTAGACAAGGAGTGACATTCCCAACAAGCCCGATTGTGGGTATGATGCCAACTGGGGTATACTCTGCATAAACCAAGATAGGGGACTAGTTTATACATGTTATACTTGTCATAGAGATGCTCAGACTTTTCAAAAATGTAAATTCTGTCATTAAGTGTAGCTTCAGACTTGGAATTGATCAGAATCTTGGCTTTTATTCATAGTGATGATTTTGGTCCCTTCTATAGACTATGTCTTAGTCTTTTGGTCCTGTAGCATAGAGTAGATCACAGACTTTCGATTCATTTTGCACAAAGGTATAGAGATGCTCAGTCTTTTATGTCACAGATAAGACTTGTTTTGCATGTCTTTAAGTTCATCATTTGTACATTTAAATGCCTTAGAGATGATCCACGTGGTTTTGTTTTTTGTTTTTTTAACTTCAGATCACAATACACTTCTATCCTTCATCTCACAGTGCCACAAATGCATTGGTGACATCTTTGAAACTCAAGACCGAGCCTTTCTTCATGCTATTGTAGCCTTCCTCTTTACTGTGATTACCTTCGGCCTCCCTGAGATATGCGAGGAAAACTTGCAGACCAAAACAGAGATATGATAAGACTTTCTTCCTTCGATAACACACCTCCTTTCTTGACCTAATCACATATCCTTTCATCGCTGTATTACCTTCTTCACGTATTGTTCTATGCACTAGAAGAGAGACTTATCTTTTGCTGTGATAGTCTTCTCTCTGAAATGTGCAAGGTGGTATAGACCCAGAACAAAGGTAAGTATACCTCTTTGTTTATTCCCAAACTAGCCTCCTATTCTCGCATCAATGTAGACCCAAAATTTGCTCTTCTATCACAGACATGTTCCGAAATTACTTACACCATAATGAGGCCGCATCATCCTTTATAGTGTGACTGGCTTTAGCTTGTAGGCCGACATGAGGTTTGTGTGTAAGCTGACTTCATCAAGGAGAATATTCACCATCTTTAAGCCGACTTGCAAAGCATATTGACAGGGTCTTGAAGGCATACATTTACATCAATAAATTGTGTTTATAAGTGTAACACTAATTCATATACATGACTCTAAATTATATATATTTATGACAAGATGACAAACCCCTAAAATACATCAAGAAGAATTCTTTGACCTATAATAAAAAACTCCTTGCTCATGAAACCCATGATGCACAAGTATTACAAAATACATTTTATTATCTTTGTCTTCTTCATTACGTAAATTCATAATTACAATTCATTATGAATACTGAACTTAGTTACATGTTCCAACATTCCCTCTTAACTAGGGAGGTATTCATATTGGTACATGTTCACTCTCAATCTGAAGAATCTCATAAGAAGAATTCGATTGGTAATCCATCTGTTATAGCATCTTATTAACCAGCATTGTCACAGTGCAAGGCCTTGATTAAAAACTCCATCTCTTCACGAGACCATGAACTAAAATGATGGTGAGACCAATGATTATAGACATCTTCATCATTGTCTCCAAGGTACATACTCCATCTGTGTGTTCACCGAGTATGACCTCATAGGACTATTCTTTTGGGGGATAGCTAATCCTCAAAGAATACCCGTCCTTTCACAACTACTCTTACCTTGGATACCCTAATGCATCCCCAAAAGAGTATCAGATGCCAGATGATTATCCAATCCCACATTCTGTCTTCCAGGTGAAGACCAAAATGATACGTCTATATCTCCCTCTTAATTAGGGAGGACATACCCATTCCTATCAAGGAACGTTATCAAGCTCCCTCTTATCCAAGGACTTGTCAAGGCTCCCTCTTAGCCAAGGACTTGTCCAGGCTCCTAGGGACTTGCTTCCAAGTTTCTACAAGGTAAGAAACTTATTACCAACCCCCCTCTTAATCAGGGACCTGTAGTAGCAATGATGAAAACACCAAGCTGCTCATGAAGAACTACTTTCTTTGATGTCATGAATTTCTTTGTTGTTGAGGAGTTTTCATCTTTGGGATATCTTCATTAGGGCTCAAATCACCCATCACTTTTAATTTTTGTCCGAAAGTGATCCATCAATATTTCATCTGGTCTACCTTCATATCATGTTGCTTTCCTTCGAACCATACTTCTTCCAAGGATCTTACATCCTGCAATATGGTTATCAACATGTGGAAGACATATACTTCCCTTTCGCTGCCCTGAATAAGCTCATCAGATGTTATTCAATTATAAATATGAATACTTAAATCAAAATTTACCTTAGTGATGATCTTTCACCATGACATTCTTTTTGTATGCATCGACATCCTTTTTTATCTCCTAAAGATATTTATTGTCTAGGGTTTCTATCTTTTCCAGACTTCTATTAGAGTCCACATATCTTCCCTAGAGATCTCCTAGTCAAGTCTTCTTGGCTTCCTTGGATGTTGATTGCTTCTTTCCATGGTTGTACTTCCCATGATATCTTCCTTTTTATTTTTCCACAATTTTATTTCATTCCCAGGAACTTCCATTGTGAAGTTCCTTGATAATGTACAACCACATCATATTCAATATGAGGACATATTATGTCAATTTCATCTAGTGTAGATCATTCCCTTTTGGCAACCTGTGCATCAGAAGAGTTTCTGCTTTAGATTTTGATCATACTTCTAAAGATAGAAGTATACTACTTGCAACCACATGGCATGAATTCATAGCATCCAGTGTCAACATATATATACATGTACCTCATTCTTTTCCTTTTGTCATCCTGCAATAGGTTTCCTTAGAATGAAAGAGTTTCATTTTCTTGATCGAGTTCATCAATATGTCATCATATTCTAATCCCAAAATTCTGTAAGTTAGAATTCTTGATGAAACCTTTTGCTTTCTTCCTAACTAGTGAATCCAAAGAGGATTCCATTAGAAAATGACAACACCTGTTTCCATATTGATTATTGAATGATGACGCTTGATCTAGATGACTGCCTTACATAAATATTTTTTTCAATGAGGTTCCTAGGAGCCACTTTTTTCATGGTACTCTTGTTGACTGTTGTGGTCTTATTCCTTGGAAGTTTTTATCAACACGATTGCCATGCAAGCTATTATACATTGTCTTCAAACTTCCCTATTTTTGCAGAGAAGTTAGCATCATGCTAGTGATTAATTTGAAACTGTATTTTAGTGGAAAAATTCATTGGTTTTTGGTGGAATAGTTCATAATTTATTCTGATATTTTTTTGCAAGTGTACTAGTCACGATGATAAATGTGTGGTTTACTTCAGAGGGTTCTCAGTTCTTTCTAGATACGCTTGAATACTTCTCTAGTGCTTTACCTTCATATTTTATCCCTTGCATAATTGCTCCTAAGGTCCATGTTGTTATGTTTATTGGTTGTTTATGTGGAAAATTTTTCCTGAGGTTCTGCAAAGTAAATCCAAATGCAAAAAATACTATTTTACATATTGATATTTGTTCAAGACATTCCTGTGTGATACTTGAATTTCATAAATCTATATTTCTATTTCGTTATCTATATCAATATATAAGAACATGCCCATGGATTGTTCATATTTCTCAAACTATGGAGTTGTTCCTTTCCCATTGTATGTTCTTTTATATTGTTATGTTGTGATTCAAATTTCTAGTTGTGCTTTCCAATTATTCTCCTACGTAGTACATGCTTTGTTAGATTATATCAAAAGTGATTCTTATTGTCTTTTTATTATGTATATTGAACATATTATTTCTAACAACTTTTGATCATTCTAGATTTTCTATTCCTTTGGTGTATCTTTGCACCTTTAGGGGAAATTGCTAGTTTAAAGTATAATTTTTTAAAGGGTGTTAGCTCAATGGAAGAGCACCTGCTTTACAAGCAGGAGGTTGGTGGTTCGATTCCACTATGCCCTGATATTCATAGGGAATGAGGACGATCAGTTTTTGGTGACAGATGATCTTTTGACCATCACTAATGAGCTTATGGTGACATTTTTCGACACTTACTAAAATATGAAATGGTGACGATCAACGAACGCCACCATGTATACGCATAAATAGTGACGACCATTAAAGGTTCGTCACCATAAATCTTTGTTGTTGATATGAAATGGTGAGGGTCATTGTTTGTCATTATAGTCATTATTCGTGACGGGCCTTGATGTCACCAATGAGTTTATGGTGAAGGTCAATGAACGTCTCCATATATATGCACCAATAGTGACGGTCATGAAAAGTCCATCACAAAAAATCGTTGTTGTTAATATGAAATGGTGACAGTCGCTATTCGTCATTATAATCAATATTCGTGACGGACCTTGAATGTCACTGCAACACATACTTTTGGTGACGCCACCTTTGGTGACATTTAGTTTTTTGGTGATGGAGGCTATTGTTCGTCACCATTGCTCATATGAAATGGTGATGGTCACTATCCGTCACTATAAATCATTATTGGTGATGGACCTTGAATGTCACCACAACACTTATACTTTCGGTGACGCCACCTTTGGTGACGTTCAATTTTTGGTGACAAAGGCTCTTTTGACCCTCACCAATGAGCTTATGTGTGACCATTTTCACTCCCTCTACCAATTTCCTTTTGGTTTGTTACTCTTCCTCTACACTACTTTTGGTTTATTTCGCCTTTTAGCACCGTTAGTTGGCCTTTCAGCTCTAGTTCTTCCATAAACATTCGGCTTCGAAGAGATTTAGGCTAAACTCATGATGCAGAGCCAACCCACGATGCAGAAGGATAACGGTTCTTCATCTTCAGGATGAATTTCAAGTAATACTTCCTTTTAAATGAAACATTTTATGAATCGAAGGTTTCGGTCGGTTATGGTGTTTATGAATTTAAGTTTTCTTAACCATAAATTTTTGCAACTGATACGAAATTTCTTATTGTGGTTGCAGGGTTCGTTTTATTCTAGAAGGTTACGTTTTTTGACAATATGTCGTTGCCATCTCATTCCATACTCTGGAAATTTAAATTGCAACTGTTCCTCGAGCCTACAAAGTGAGAAATTTAACTGGTTAACATAAAAATCTAACTTACGACCACTCAATTGTTATATAATTATGGTACCATTCTTTTGGGTATGGATTCTATTCCAGTTTTTGGTATATGATGTCGAACATCGTTTATCTCTGTTGAGATTTTATTGCATTCCTGTTTTCTATACTTTGATTCTCTGACTTAATTTCTATTTGTTTGGTTTTGTATGCAGGTTTAATATTTTTTTAATGAGACGCAATCTTCACCTATGACTTTGTCGGAATTAAAGAGGGTTTGTTCCTCGAGGAGACATACCCACATTTTATGCTTCACAGATTCAAGATATCTCCAGAGGTATGTATATTCTTACTATCCTCGGCATCTTTTTTTATTCAATGTTTCCCATTTGGGGTAAATAAATCTTATGGGTGTTCGTTAATGTACATTTTTTTGTTCATTGAACTCGCCTTTCTCAAATCTGAGAGCCATTATAGTTTGTAATCTATGTACTTTGGATAATAGACATAAAATTTATCAAGTTAATGGATTTATCATTCTATGCTATGTTTCTTAACTCTATTCCAACTTCTGCATTGAGATTGTCAGTTGGTTGTTATTTACGTGGTTTTTAGGAAGATGTAAATGAAATTCTTCAGGGTTTGTGTACCCAGTTTACATTTTCCAAAAGCTTACAATACCAGCATGTTGACCATCCATCTTTATTTTCTATTTAGGAGTAGATTTATAACTCCTATTAACGTTTATTCTTTCTTCACAATTTTTGATTTACTGTGTATATACACCTCATCGTTCTAATTGGAAGAATTCAAGAATCTCATTTATTTTCTAATTGTTCAAATTTTCCTCAAATGTATGAGTTTTCATGTCTATTTGTTTATTCGTACTAAATTTTCCCAATACTTTAATTAGGATTAATAAATTTTAATATTTCTATCTTTTAAATGAAATGAAATTAATTTGTACAGAATGGCGTCTAATTTTATTAGTCGCAAATTTTTACAGGAACTCCATTTTTCCACAGTTCCTTAGAGTTGGTTCAATATTTTGTCGAAGAATATTCAAGTAATTATTTTCCTTCTTTTAGTTAATAATTTCTCAGGCTATTATATTTCTATTGTTCTCAATTTAATTTGTCTTACAATTTCTTTTACATACATGTTTACTTTCTGGCTCTATTCCAACGAATAAGGTAATATTTTCATCCTAAATTTACCAATATCACTTCTTCCAACATTCATTATTTTTATGAATTTAAGAGCATTCATCAATTTCTCTAAACTCGTTTATGTGCAGGTACTTTTTATACCTTCATGTTCTATTATACTACAAGATTATCAGTACGTATGTCGTACAGTGACAAAATTATTGGATTTCATTTGTACAGGTTTGTCCAGAATTCCTTGAGGACTTCCTCTACTTGAAATATGAACTATTTTCGAATGGATAATGTAGTTTAATTAAGGGGACTGAATCCCAACTCTATATAAATTTTGGACAGTAATTACTTTGACATTTATATACATATAAGTCTCCAGACTTATTTTGACTCATTATAATACAACTTACTTTATTTACAGAAGTTAAAATAGGTTTACTGTTCTACATATTTTATATTCTATGAAACCTTTGTTTCATTTATGATATAAATACTATGGCTTATGTATAAATTCAAAATCTTCTAATTATGTTACCGCAGAAGATAGGATTTGAATTTTCTATATTCATGTTTAATAAAAGAACAAAGTTCCCTCATACTACTTGACAAGTCGTCATATTTAGTTAGATAATATCATTATATATACTCTCATCCTCATGTGTTTACTTTCTGTATATATATAATCAAATTTTCTACCTAACCTCAGATTTAAACCTGTCTTAAATGTTTATAGATTCTGAGAGTTGGTATAATTCTAAAAATTGTCTGTGCAATAGTACCAGACTACACTATGATTACACAAGTAGGTTATGTTAAATGCATAGACCTGAATCATTTAAAACTAACAGAAGTGTAATACTATTTAAATACACATAATATAATTGTTCAGAGATATTTCTCTCAATTCCATCACCACTATAAACTGATTCATAATAACACAATAATAAGACAGAATTGAACAACTTGTGCATACCAATTCTGGTAGACTATTTTCCACCCAACCTTTGAGCTCTCTGTCCATAGCTCCCCCCAGGTAGAGATCAATTCCTTCCAGCAGTAGAAAACCTCTTGTCTACCCAGATTTTACTTATTTAAGCCTGCTTTCCCATCAGCTTATTCCCATAACTGCATCCAGTTAATCAGGATGTTGTTTTCCTTTTTGCCTACGCTTTCCTTTTGTTTTTTCCACAAAAGTACTTTAAAACTAGCTTTTTCCTCTTTCTAGTTTTATTCCACCTCTTCCCAGTAACTTTCCTCTTTACGGGGGTATATTTTTAAATTTTTATCTCCAATCTAATAATCAATATTTAATTTATTTTCTCCAAGTATTTTTGGAGAACTCGCAAAGTCTTTGGAACCTTATCCGTCCTCATGGACTTGGATTCCTGATCTCTAATTGCACTCTAGTCCTTGAAAAATAATTTATTTTCCATTTTTATTGAATTTAAAATAATAAAATATGTCCACAATAATTATTTTTCCTTGGGTCCACTTGACACTTTAGGACTGTTCAAATGTCTAATAAAAGAAGTAAAAATAGGGATATTAGAGTTTGAATCATATTGTAGTGGATCCGCAAAAAACCTCAATAGCCAGTCTCAGGTTTAATGTTATTCACGGAGATTTTGAGCCTCTGTGGATTCATGGAGTGATTAGGATGAAGTTCAGTGAAATGTTTGTGAAAATTTCTGAACAATATTTTCATAAGGGAAATCAGAGTACCTTCAAAGTTTTTGTAAAAAATTTCTAACTAGCTGAGGTTACTCTTAAATGCCCGTGAAGGTTGTTCAAGGTTCAATCCCAACAAATAAACGATTTGGGAATTATGCTTCTAAAAAATTACCATTTTTCTTTAAGTCCTTTTCTGGGGTATCCTTATGCATTATGGTCAAAGAAGAGGGTTTTGTTATTAAGCTCAATTCCAACATTAATAAGTGGACGCAAATTCCTGTGGGGGAAATGAGGCTCCTCTTCAAAGGAATGCAACTAAAAATGGAGGATTGTCTCAAAAATTGTTGAATTAAGATATTTGCATCCATACCTCTCATTGCATGTCTAAATGGTAGTGCCAAGGGCAGAGAGGAAGCCTCGAATTAAAAGCCTAAACCCTTTAAATATTCCCTTAAACCTGATTCCAGTTCTAAGATTCCAAAATAACTCTCATGTCAAGATTTTGTGGTGGAACAATCTGAGGACACATGATTTTTTTTAATCAAATTTATTATCTTGAAGATCAGGGTAAAATGTTACAAACATAGGGTGATTATGATATATTTGGCCACTCTAGTTTGGGTAAGGCTACCAAACATACCTCCTCACTGTATTTGGTTAGAGATCCTAGCATAAACAAAAGATTCAATAGGTCGCTTCATTAAACTAGACAATGAAATATTGGCTCAAAGGATCATCACTTTTGTGTGAATATTCATAGAAGTGGATCTTAATGAAGGTTTACTAGAAAAAATTATCCTCACGTGTGAGGGAAAATAATTTCATCAACCTATGTATTATGAAAAGACTTATTTTAGGTGTAGAAATTATCAACAACCAGGGCCCCTTTAGAATTTGTATCCTTCTTCAAAAGAAGGTTTCAACATCCAAGAGCCAAAGAAACCCACTCATGGATGGAAGGACACGAAGGCAGCTTTAGGCTCCAAGAATTATGTAGATCATAAGAAGGATTGTACTGAACAATAGAAGTCATCGTTTGACATCTCATATTCTTTGGATATGGTTCAACACCTAGTGGCTTCATCTCTTCCCTCTGCAAAGGGGCCCTTGCGGAAAAGGTCAATGATAAGGATTCAACGATGATAGTGGTGGAAATTGGTGGGAAAATGCGTACCCATGAGTCCAACCACTTGTACAACAAGAAAGAAATAAAATTCAGGGTAGATTCATCAACTATATAGATCCTTCAAACTATCAAGGATACAACTCCACCTTCAATTATGATTTATATCTTTCTAGGTTGGACTGATTTTGGAAAAGAAACGATAAAAGGGAAAAAAAAATATGTTAATCTGGTATGTAACACAATAAATGTAAAAAAAAAATTCTATTTCTCTCGTATCCTAATGTAAAAAATAAAAAATTGGATATCAATAGAATTAAATTTACCAAAGTAAAATAAAATGTTATAGTATTTTATTTTATTTTATTTTCAATAACATTTTGTTTCATAATTATGTATCTCACTAGATTTCTTAAGAGTTCTTACTTTATATAATAGAAAATAAGTTCAAAAGGATGTAGTAAACATATCAACATTAACAGTGTTATCTCTTGCCCCAATGAAAAAAGAAAGACTTAATATGCTTGGAAGTTTGGCTATGTAACCAACAATCAAGCTAAATGCCTAACTCTATGGTAGGGAATAGAACAAGCAATAGCCAAAAAAACATAAAAATCATAGTCATTGGAGACTCGTTGATTGTTATTCAACAGCATTTGAAAGCAAATGGATCACAAAACTCTAGCCTCGCTCTTGTATTGCAAAGGATTATGCTTCAAGTCAAGAAATTTGAGCAAATTGAATTTTTTCATCTATTAATATAATTGAACCCAATCATAGACAAATTATTAAACAAATGAATTACGCTGGAGCAAGGGTCCTCAAAACTAGATAATAGGAAAATTATAAATTTTCTCTTACCATGAAAATAATGGGAAATCGCCCATGGCATAATTTAAATCATAAAGGTGGTTTGAGTTAACCACAAGGCCAAACTCTCATTAGGGGGAATTTGAGGTCTAAAATGGGCCTCCTAAGAAAAATGTACATCCAAAATAAACTTTATAGGAACCAATAGGATTCAATATGATCATGTCAACCATGGGGGATGATTCACCATTTTTGGAGTAAAAAAGTAAAAAGATTAAAAGATAATAAAACTACTTTTTCAACTCCTATTTTCAACTTATCTCCCTAATGTTTTAACCAAAATTCAAGTGGGATTACTCGTTGGATGCAAAATTTAATTCCTCATCTAAGGAGTACCCATATTTCATACTTTTGATGGACCCTGCTACATGAAAAATGAGAAATGCATGAAAAAAAAGTGATTGCAATCACATTTTTCATGTATTTCTCATTTTGCGTGTACGAGGGTCGATCAAAAGTATGGAACATGGGTACTCCTTGGATGAAGAAACAAATTATGCATCCAACGAGTGTTTCCACTCGAAATTTGAGTAAACCCGTAGGGAGATAAGTTGAAAATACGTGTTGAAAAATAGTTTTTCTTTTTTTTTTCCCTTTAAAATTTGATAATGTAATATAATATTATTTTATTATTTCCACTATTAGTTTATAATTCCCTTAGGAGGCCCACTTTAGACCTCAAAATTTCCTTAATGAGTTGCAGGAATTTTTTGTATAATCAAATGCGATCCCAAAGGAATTAGGTGAAAAAATTAGAGCTTGCAAAGAAGGATTGCCAGCTCAAATTAATATCTCAATCACAAATATTAACAAGTTGGTACTCATGTGAAAAAAGTTGTAAAATTTTGTACTCAACTTGATCTCTTCATTCACATAAGTGGAAACAAAATTTTATACTCCAAGCTAGGAATAGGAATGTCAAGGTGTGAAGGGACCACGTCCTTTCTACTACATTCATTTTTTTAGTAGAATGGAATTACTTGCACTCCCCCTCCATATTAATCAAAATTCATCCCATGCCCAACATAATATAAACATGGATTCAACTATCTAGTGATTAATGGTGTCAATATGTTGGATCATAGCAAGGCTTAGCTATAATAGGGATGATGACACAATTACCCACATTTTTTATGTTTTATTGTTGATAGCTCTAATCAGAGAGTCACAGTGGATGATTGAGTATGGTAGGGTCATATTTCTTGGTGCCTTTCTTCTTTTACAAAGTTTTGCAACTATTTGGAGTGCTCACATATATGGGACATGAATTGGATTCATAAGAGGAAGGAAGAACTATAATTAAGGATTTCATAATAATATTCTTATAACTAATGTATGAGTAGTGTTGATAGAGGAAGTATGTTGCGATATTTTATTTACATTTCATGTATGCACATGAATAGATGCTAAAGGATCACTTTTAAAGGTTGATTATGGATTGATTAATACTTTATGTAATCATGATATCAATGTATGTTGATGACAATAATAGATGGAAAGGATGGTGACTTGTGCAAAGGATAGGTTATGTTTAACATGGTTGCAGGAAAATAATTAATGGTCCATGCATATGAGTTTGAGTTGTGGGATGGTCCACTGATGGAACAACCAAACCACAAATGTGTAAAGATTGAATATTTGTGGGTAAATTATATCATGATGATTGTAATATATTCTAGCTAGATATTCTGCATTTAAATGATATTTCATTATAAGATTTTATGACAATGGTTAAGGGATGGACTCCCTTATAAGCCATTGAGTGAGGGGTGAACACCCTCATGAATGTTTAATAATAAAATTAAGCATTTTTTTGTTTTCACCCTACGGATTTTCCAGGGTATATCGGTGTTTAATGATGTGGTTGCTTGTTGTGATACTTTTATGATGTGGATTCCTTGCATGAGTTGATGTTTATAATATCAAGTTTGTGATTAACTAATCTATTTAAAGGAATCATGAATATGATGCAAGGTTAAACTAGAAAGTTTATGTTAATATGCTACAACAGTGGTTGTTAATGGTTATGTAACTTACTATTCCTTTACTAAAGTTACTCGATATAATGATGTTGATCCTATCTATGGCTAATGAGGAATATGGGATATTAATTTGGATAGTTTCCCATGAGTAAATTGTGTAAAAATTATCTAACTCCATGCATTTTCATGCAAGATTACTGGGAGATGTTATATATATATATATATATATATATATATCATTTCTATGTATTTATAAATATTTAATATTTTACAATTCTAAATAAAGCCAATCATTACCCACCTTATATTTTGATATTTTGGTATTGTATAATTAAAATTAAATAAATAAACTTATAAGTGTAAGTGATGATAATCAATTGCAAATTTTCCTTGAATTGGGTGGATATTTTAAAGATAATTACATGAAAAGTCCATAGGTATTAATGAAACAAGTTATATATCAAAGAGTTTTGAAATAAAGTAGATATTGTATTGAATTAGATGTAGAAAGTGCATGCTTATGAGAAAATATGTTAGAAGAAGAAGAATTAAGATTGGCGTTGTGTTTTTTTTTTACATTTTTAAGTCCCCTATATTTTTTCTTAACATTTAGATTCTAGATGTTTTTATTTCTCGCAAAAATTAGAATTTTTGTTAATACGCTAACCATTCTTTTTTCATTTTCACCATTGTGAGTAGAAGTTGGTTAAGAGGGTTTGAGACCCTTGTTGTTATTCATTGTTGCGAGGATGTTGCTTCTTGGGATGCTTGATTTTATCTTCTTCTTTTTTGGGAGGGAGGGGGGGCACTCTTAAAGCCTTATTAGGCCTTCTTTCTTGGTTGATCACTTCAATATCATAGAGCTTGAATTTCCATATAATTACAAAAAAAGAAAAAAAATCAACAATGGGATCTTTATATGTATGTTATAGAGATTCTATCGTGGCTTAAAAGGTAGATATAAAAATAATATATGGAGGACCAAGGTAGGAAAGTATAACATACATTAGTTTATATCCTATAAATATAAGTCTATACTTTTAAAACCTGGTTAGATAATATTTTATGTAATAAAAACCATTATGACTTAAAATTCATTATTTAATTTCAAGAGGATGAGATCTAACCACATTGTGTTAACCAAAAAATATCATTTCATCCAAGTCATCCATTCCTTGAATATGAAATTGTAAATTAGAGGAAATGGACATTCATATTAATTCATGTACTTTTTCATTTTTACTGTCTTATTTGCATTTCTTATTAGCATTAGTGAGCGATTTTTCTTTTCCAAATATATTCGAGTATAATCCTGTACTTCATACTACATGCTCTATATTGAATTTCCATGAGAATTAGTTGGTATCGATAAAAAAAAGTCACTAGGCATCAAAATATGTACATTATAAGGATTCAAAAGCTAAAACTATTTCTTGGATATAAAGGACTTGAAAAAATAGGGTTTTTCAAAAACATAACAATGTAAAACTTCATATCTCAAAGTTTTCCCCTTTTGAAAAAAAAAAACGTTGAAATTTTTTAGCTTTTACTCTAAGCTTAATTTATAAATAAGCTACTTTATGAAGTCATACACTTTTTTAAAATTAAAAAATGAGAATTAATTTCCTAATGAAGTTGCTAAGTATGCAAAATGAAACTAAGAAAAAAATCTTAAGGTTACCATATTTTTTCACTTTTATAATACAAATGAAATTCACTTTACAATAAGATTTAGAAATCATTCAAATTTTCACGAATTGTTACAAAAAGTAACTAAAAAAGAGATATGTAAACTCAAAATAACAATATAAACTTAAAGGAAACCTTTCAAACAAGTAAGTTAGTGAAAAACACATAATAATACTGATGAAGGAGGTTATTGTTGTTGTCATCATTTTTTTTTTGTTAGGATAAACTTGACTCAATAAGAAAGTAAATGAGTGAAATCTATTTAAGTCAAAAATGGTGGTTTTGTGGCCAACGGTTTTGGTAGTCCATTGTTTTGTGAAAATTTATTTTGATGTAATGAAGCCTTTAAATAGACTTGAGATATTCCATTCTAGTGCACATTGAGGTGATTTGTGATGGATAATTTGGTTATGTTTTCCTAAGAATATTAATATATCTATTGATGCACCAATATATTTACCTAGTTAAAACCCTCTAAGAGGTAAATTATTCATAGCCCTAGTTAACAAGGCCCTTTAAGAAAATTTTATCTTAATCTCATTATCTCTCGAGTAAATATGAATTATGTGACCTAGATTTCTTCTGAAAACACCTCCAAAGCGGGTTGGTCCTAGATTACCTTTCTAAGCCCCATCAAATTTCAACCTTAAAAGAAAAATCAAGGGAGGAGAGGAATAGTTGGGACTTATAGAGCTTGACAGTGACAAAGGATATTGAGAATAAGTGATTGATTGATAGAGTTTTAAAAGAGAAAGAATGTGATTTTCTTGATGTTTGCAATCCCAATCTTGGGAGGTCTAGCAGATTAACCAAACACTTTATATTATCTTATTTAAATAGAATTCCAGATGAAATCCATCCGAGCTATTTTAAATTTAAATATTCTTTGATTAATTTCTCTTTAGGTTTACCATAACATAAATCGTGGAAAAAGTGTCCAAGATTTATATAGTGTTGGATTGGATAAAGGGGTAGATCTTCATTCCTTTATGGTTGATAATCAATTGCTTCTATTTCGATCTAACTGTTGAAAGACAATACTCATGTGATCCCATAGCTCAGAAGGAAACACATAGGTGTTCAACAGTTTCATGGTTGGTGTAACAAAGGTCGCATATATAGAACCCCTTAAATAAATTTTTTCTTAAGCTTATCCTAACATAATGTTTTGTTAAGGATAAAGAAATAGAGGAATAAAGTTACCTTATATGATATATTAAGATTCCAAAGCTTCTTCCATTTTTTTCAGCATTCTACCATGTCATACCTGAAAGTATTTTATAGGATTTCTTGAGATAAAATGTTCCAAATTAGCACGACGACATCTCAGAATAGTTGGCCCTTTTTGGTTCTTTATTCTCCTCTTTTCCAATTCTCTGGTTATTTTAGTTTGGGTGTCTTGCTTTATGTATATTTTCCAAAGAGAGAAATGTTCCAATTTCTACAATTTATTTTTTTCATGGGAATAATTCTAGTACTGAGCTATAATGTCTTGTCCTTGAGATAGTAATAATTTTTCTATATTTTTCATTTCCCCTCCCTACCCTATTTTTGGCCATTGGTGGCATGAGTGATCCAGGAGGATTGTACAAGTGGCTTAAGTACAAAGGCTCAAAACTCAAAGTGTCGGAAATATGGCAAACTCAATGTCAAGTTGAAGATCTCGTCTTTCTAATTCCAATGGCATAGACGACACTCAACTTTGAGTCTCTATGGAGGAGTTAGAAGTAGTCAAAGTGTATGGGTTGACTTGGTGATGTTGCAGCTGAAGGAGGCGAAAATTTTTCAGAAATCCAACCACCAGATTCTGGCCAACTATGGTTGGATTCCAGGTGAAATTGAGGGACAGATAAAAGCACTCCTTCGGTCAAATTTCAGAAATTTCAAAAATGGCTAGTTGTTTTTAAAATAAAATAAAAAATAAAAAATAAAGTGGTAAGGCAGGTTGTGATCCCCTCCCTACCCCAACCATATAACAAATAATATTTAAAAAAAAGGGGGGTTGACAGCCATGATCCCGCCGCCCCCAAAACTACTTAACCATCAAAATATTAATGGGTGGCGTGAAGATTTGTCAGCCCGCGACCCCAACCAACTCTCCACGTATCTATGGAGTGCCGATGATGGATTCGGGGGGGAAGGCCACCCAATGTGGGTCCATCCCCCCCTCATACCTGTTACTAAAATAATGTGCAGGTTTATTAAAAGAATGCACCGTTTTATGGAGGGGGCGGTGTTTGACCACCTGACCCCCTCCCCATTACTTAGGATCTCAACCAACTAAGCCAATGGAAAACTTCGTGAAGTCCGCCAACCTTTTATTATATAAAGTTATATTTCAGAAGTGCGCACAGGCAGGTCGAGAGCGGCATGGAGCACGAGACAGAGTGGAACCTTGAGCGCCTTACAAAAGGGGGGCGAAACCATGAACTGAGCTCATTTCCAAAGGGGCAAGATTTGTCTGGCGACAGAATCAAGAAAAATGTATATGGATTCTGCACCTCTTGGTGCCATGAATCCAACGGTGTTTTCCATTTCTTCATCAGATGTCTCTAATTTTCAGGCACTTTCAGCTATGGAGGTATAAGGGTGTGATTTTGCATTGATGCTTGTACTTTCATTTTATTTTCCACTTAATGAAAGAGGTCCTACCCACTGATTTAGCAAGGCCTAGAGATGTAGTCCCTCCTGGATGAAATCTAATATCAATTCCTTATCTTCTTTGCATGATTTTATGTGATTCTCTCTTCTTATGTTCATGCCTTTTAAGTTTCATGGTTAAGATGCAAGTTTACATGTAATTCTTGATTCCATCTCAAAGCTAAATATCTTGGATTAAGTGGTATCAGAGCATGTCTTTGTAGATGTGAATCTCATGTTTGTATGCTAACTAGAAACAGGATACGAAGAGGTGAAGGGAAACTAAAGTCTTTTGATCCCTAGGTGGAATGTGCACATCGAAGAAGAAACATGGATGGCAATGTTAGAAATGAGGAGGAGGCAAAATTCTGCAAAAAATTCTACACCATGGAAAATCGAGTCGAGAAGTTGTTCTCTAGGCTTGAGAAACTAGATAAAGCAAGGGAGAATGCTTTAGAGCGACGAGGCTCGGCACATGGAGATGATGGGGGAGATCCACCTCCTTCTCCTCCCATGAGTAAAAGTTCTTCCTCCTCTTCTCACCATCATAATAGGAATTCAGGAAATGTATCTAATAAACCTTTCTTTAAGGTAGATGTCAAATTTGATCTTCCCATGTATAATGGTGAAAGTAATGCAGAGAAGCTTAACAACTGGATTAGGTAGACTAAACTCTACTGCAAAATTTAGCATATCGTGGAGGATGAGGCAAAGATCTAGTTGGCTTCTCTTCAACTGAATGGCATAGCTCTTATCTGGTAATTTGGGTAACCTTCTTTCCTCATGGTAAAAATTTGTTGATGCACTAAAATATCAATTATATCCCTTGGGCTATAAGAAAAAATCCTTAATGGAGTGGCAGTACCTAAGGCAAGGAAAAGGACAAAATGTGTAAATATTTACTAAGGAATTTAGAAAAAAAGCACTAAGTTTGGGCATTTCATTAGATTCACGTGAAGTGGTGACTAAGTATATTGGTTCATTACATAGTTACATTAGACATTCATCGTTAATGTTTGAACCTAATACTATTGACTCGACCAGTGTAAAAGCCATTCATCTTGAAATCGTGGGCATAAATGATAAATATGATCATTCAAAGAAAACACCTTTCAAACCTTCAAATGGAAAATTCAAGGGGAAAGGAAATGGAAAGGAAAAGAAGATGGAATAAAGAAAGAAAGATGAAGCAGAAAATCCTTATTGCATTAACTCCAAAAAGGAAGGTCATGATGACTATCATTGTTGGAAGTTGTACCCAGAAACTAAGCAAAAGAGATATGGTGGAAAGAGTAAGAAAAAGACGGTAGCAATCACGCATCAAGACCTTGGATCTGACTCTGGTGATGAGGCATTTATCACAATAGTAGGCACAAAACGTACTATTTCTCTTCATGTTAATTCTGAATCGCATGGAAGCACCAGTTCAACATATGAGCTTTTTCCTAATGAACAAAAGAGAATTGAGTTGTTTCATATTAGATTTGTCATAAATCATACAAAAGTAGAAACTCTATTTGATTCAGGCTCTCAAGAAAATTTAATCTCATAATTCTTGGTTGAAAAGTTAGGCTTAGAAGTTATGTCTCATCCGAAACCTTATCTGCTTGGATGGATACATGACAAAGTAAAATTAAATGTAACCAAACAATGTAAGGTTAAATTTGTAATTTCTTCTAAACTAGTGGATGAAGTATAACTGGATGTCATGACAAAGTAAAATTAAATGTAACCAAACAATGTAAGGTTAAATTTGTAATTTCTTCTAAACTAGTGGATGAAGTATAACTGGATGTCATACCATTGGATATTTGTGGTATTGTGTTAGGGCATCCCTACCTTTACAACAAGAAAGCAATTTTATTTCGACATGAAAATAAATACCAAATCACAAAGGATGGGGTAGAGTATATTGTAAGAGCTCATCAAACCAAGGTCAATGCCAGTCTTGTAAGTGCAAGACAGATGAAGAGATTGGTGAATTCCAGCAAGGGGTTTTTTCTCATGGTTGTGAGAGAAAAAGAAGCAGAAACATCTGACACTTTCCAAGGATGTGATCCGGCTCAAAAAAGGAATTATGTGGATTTATTTCTAACTATGATGAGTTGTTTTAGGAACCCAGAGGATTGGCTCTGAAACAAGAAATCCAACATGAGATCCATTTGCAGCATGATGCTCCATTTCCAAACATTGGTATGTACCAGATTTCATCTATGGAGATGGAGGAGATCAAAAAGAAGTTATAGGAATTATTGAACCAAGGAGTTATCCGGCCAAGTACTTCTCCATGCAGCTCGATGATTGTGTTAGTGCCCAAGAAAGATGGCACATGGAGGATAAGCGTGGATTATCGGGCACTAAAAAAAATCATGGTGAAGAACCGATACCCTCTCCCTCACATTGATGATTTGTTAGAACAATTAAATAATTCTATCTATTTCATCAAATTGGATTTGCATAGTGGTTATCACCAGGTAAAAATTGCAGAGCAGGACATGTGGAAAACCACCTTCAAGACCAAACAGGGGTTGTTTGAATGTATGGTGATGCCATTTGGACTGTGCAATGCTCTAGCCACATTCATGAGGGTCATGAATGATCTTTTTAGGCCTTTCATTGATGAATTTATCCTTGTATATTTAGATGATATTCTTATCTTTAGTAGAACATGGGATGAACATGTATGCGATGTAAATAAAGTTCTTGATGTATTAAAAAGGGAAGAACTATATGTAAAATTATCAAAGTGTGAGTTCAGGAAAACCTCTTTGGTTTACCTAGGTCATATTGTCGATAATGGTCAATTAGAAATAGACCCCTCCAAAGTTGAGGTGATTTTAAAATGGCCCAAGCCTACTAATGTAACAGAGGCCCGTAGTTTTCTATGTGAAATACAGTACTGGACGAGATTCATTGCCAACTTCTTCGTTATTGCATCACCCTTACATGCACTAACAAGTGTAAAACAAGCCTTTCATTGGGGAGGAAAGCAGCAAAAGTCCTTCATAGCACTGAAAGAGAATATTAGCACCGCACTAGTCCTGGCTTTACCTGATCTCCAGCAACCTTTTGAGATCAAAACCGGTGCCAGTGGGTATGCCATGGGGGTTTTACTATTGCAGAAAAATAAGTTGATATGTTACCATTCTAAGAAGTTCTCTTAGGTTGTCATCAATTACCCCACTTATGACAAGGAACTGTATGCCCTGGTCCAAAGTGTAAAAAATTTGAAACACTACCTAATCGGCAAGGAAACCATTATCCATACAGATCACGAGTCCTTGAAATACCTTCATTCATAGGCCAAGCTACAACAGGCTCGTCATTTCAGGTGGATGGGTTTTCTATAGCAGTTTCATCTGGTAATAAATTATAAGAAGGGCACTAGCAACAAAGTAGCAGATATGCTCTTTCGCCCTCCTATTGATGCTCCTATTATTTTTCATAATGCTTAGTTGGCATACACTAACGATGATGACTTTAAAGAAATATATACAAAACTAACTCATGGATCATAGGTGGAAAACTATCGTTTGCAAGGGAATTTGCTATATCACCTTGGAAAATTGTGCATACCCGCAACAGAAAGGGTACATGTCATTTGAGAGGCACATAACTCTCTTGTGTCAGGTCACTTTGGTGTCGAAAAAACCTTATGTCATTTACAAAGGTTTTACTTTTGGCCTCATAAGAAAAAAATTGTAACTCGGTTTGTAAAGGGATGTGTAATGTGTTTTGTTTCAAAGCCCTCTAATAGAAAACTCGGGCTCCACACACCACTCCCAATTCCAGGTCGTCCATGGAAAAGTGTGTTGATGGACTTTGTAGGAGGTTTTCCTATGTATAGAAAGGGTCATGACTATTTCTATGTTGTCATAGATCACTTTAGAAAAATGTACATATTAATGCCTTGTAAAAATCAGGTCACTGCTGAGTAGACTGTTTATCTTTTCTTTTAGTTTTTTTGGGTCCACTTTGGGTTGCCCACATCGATTGTGTCAGATCGAGACTCTCGCTTCCTTGGAGAGATTTGGACTAGCTTGTGGCGAATGATGGACACCAAGTTGAAGAGAAGTATGGCATTCCATCCACAAATCGATGGACAGACAAAGGTCGTTAATCGTACTGTGGTACACTTGTTGTGAGGCTATTGCAACAAACATCCTAAGTTGTGGGATGAGAATCTTCCATATGTGCAGCATGCCTACAACCGAGCAGTGCATTCTTCTACGAAACACTCACAATTTGAGACATGTTTTGGTTACCTACCAAAGGACCCTTTTGACATGATCTTTGGAAGGGATGAAGATTTCCAATAGATGTGATTATAGGGACAAGGCACAGCGGTTCATCCAAACGATACAGATCATTCACCAAGATATGCAGGAGCAGTTGGAAAAGAGTGAGGCTCGATATAAGGTTGGTGACAAGGTGTGGTTCCACATCAACAAGGATCGAATGAAGGGAAAAGGCAAGAAATTGTGACCAATCCGGTATGGTCCATTTAAAATTTTGGAGAAGATTGGGAATAAAGCTTTCTAACTTGATTTGCCTGTATACATGCAGATGTATTTGGTCGTGAATGTTGAAAATATGAAGCTTTATGAACCACCATTTATTATGGACACCGAGGTGGTAGGATCAGTCCCTACAGCGGATGACTTTGCACCAGAATTTCTCAATGAATTTCCAGAAGTCATCATTCTCAATCGAAGAACTAGGATTTCACAACGAGGAGATGTGGAGTATCTCCGTGTTGGTTTCAAAGGGATGCACCCAAGTAAATCTAAATGGCTTGAAAAGGAGAAGGTGAGGGAGCAATTCCCTCACTTTCATGTTGATTGAAAAGGCTTTTGGTGGTCCAAAATCTCTTCAGTGGGGAGGAATGATCCAGGAGGATCATACAGGTCCAAGCACAAGTGGCTTAGGTATAAAGGCTCAAAAATAAAAGTGCAATAAATGTGGCAAACTTAGTGGCAATTTTAATATCTCATATTTTTTATTCCAACGGCGTAGATGTCACTCAATTCCAAGTCAGTATTGAGGAGTTAGAAGCAGTCAAATTTTATGAGTTGTCTTGGTGATGTGGCAGCTTAAGGAGGCGACAAATTTGCAGAAATATTGCCACTGGATTCTGGCCAAGTCCAGTCGGATTCTAAGCGAAATTGTGGGACAGATAAAAGCACTCCTTCGATCAAATACCGGAAATTTAAAACATCACTAGTTGTTTTTAAAATATAAAAAATATAAAAAAAGTGGTAACGCAGGTCGTGACCCCCGCCCTACCCCAACCACATAAAAAATAATATTTAAAAAAAGGGGGGTCAGCGGCCATGATCCCACCACCCCCAAAACTATTGAACCATCAAACTATTAATGGGTGGGGCCAATGGTTGTGACCTTGCGGCCCCAACCCACTCTCCACATATGTACGAAGTGCAAACGATGGATTCGGGGGGAGGACTACCCGATGTCGGTCTAGCCCCCCGTCATACCCACTATTAAAATAACGTGTGGGTTTATTAAAACAATGCACCTTTTTATGGAGGGGGCGGGGTTTGACCGCTCGAGCCCCTCCCTCATACTTAGGATCTCAACCAACTCATCCAACGAAAAACTTGATGAAGTCCACTTGTCTTTTATTATATAAACTTTCATTTCAGAAGTGCACCTTTTTATGGATGGGGCGGGGTTTGACCACCCAACCCCATCCCTTATACTTAGGATCTCAACCAACTCAGCGAACGACAGACTTGGTGAAGTCTACCCACCTTTTATTATATAACCTTTCATTTCAGAAGTACGCCCAGGCAGGCTAGGAGCATCATGGAGCACGAGACAGAGTGGAACCTTGAGTGCCTTGTAGGAGTGGGGTGTAACCATGAACTGAGCTCATTTCCAGAGGGGCGAGATTTGTCCAGCGTCGAAATTAGGAAAATTTTATATGGATTCTGCACCTCTTGGCGTCACAAATCCAATGGTGTTTCCCATTTCTTTATCAGAGGTCTCTAATTTTTGGGCACTTTTAGCTATGGAGGTATAAGGGTGTAATTTTGCATTGATGCTTTCACTTTCATTTTATTTTCCACTTAATGAAAGAGGGCCTCCCCACTGATTGAGTAGGGCTAGGAGACGTAGTCCCTCCTGGACGAACTCCAATATTAATTCCTTGTCTTCTTTGCATGATTTTATGTGATTCTCTCTTCTTATGTTCATGCCTTTCAAGTTTCATGGTTAAGATGCAATTTTACATTTAATTATTTATTTCATCTCAAAGCTAAACATCTTAGATCATTTGTGATGGATAATTTGGTTATGTTTTCCTAAGAATAATAATATATCTATTGATGCACCAATATATTTACCTAGTTAAAACCCTCTAAGAGGGAAATTATCCATAGGCCTAGTTAACAATGCCCTTTAAGAAAATTTTGTCTTAATCTCATTATCCCTTGAGTAAATATGAATTATGTGAGCTATATTTATTCTCAAAACACCTCCAAAGTGGATTGGTCCTAGATTACCTTTCTACCCCCCATCAAAGTTCAACCTTAAAAAACTAGTCAAGGGAGGAGAGGAATAGTTGGGACTTAAAGAGCTTGACGGACACAAAGGAAATTGATAATAAGTGATGGATTGATAGTGTTTTAAAAGAGAAAGAATGTGATTTTCCTGATGTTTGTAATCCCAATCTTAGGAGGTCTAGCGGATTAGCCAAACAATTTCTATTATCTTATTTAGATAGAATTCCAGATGAAATCCATCTGAGCTATTTTACTTTAAAATATTATTTGATCCATTTATTTTTAGGTTTCCCATAAGATAAATCGTGGAAAAAGTTTCCAAAATTTATTTAGTGTTGGATTGGATAAAGGGGTAGATCTTCATTCCTTTATGGTTGATAATCAGTTGCTTCTATTTCTATCTAATTTTTGAAGGACAATAGTCATGTGATCCCATAGCTCAGAAGGAAACACATAGGTTTTCAACATTTTCATGGTTGTTGGAATAAAGGTGGCATATATAGAACCCCTTAAATAATTTTTTTTAAAGATTATCCTAGTAAAATGTTTTGTTAAGCATAAAAAAATAGAGGAATAAGGTTACCGTATATGATATATTAAGATTCCAAAGCTTCTTCCATTTTTTTCAGCATTCTACCATGTCATGCCTGAAATTATTTTATAGGATTCCTTGAGATAAAATGTTCCAAATCAGCACTACCACATCTCAGAATAGTTGGCCCTTTTTGGGTCTTTATTCTTGTCTTTTCCAATTCTATGTTTATTTTAGTTTGGGTGTCTTCCTTTATGTATATTTTCCAAAGAGAGAAATGTTCCAATTTCTACAATTTATTTTTTTCATGGGAATGAGTCTAGTGCTGAGCTATAATGGTGTGTCCTTGAGATAGTAATAATATATTTTTAGTTTACCCTCCCTATCCTTTTTTCGGCCCTTGGTGCCATGAGTATTCCCAAAAAATATATAAATATTTATTTGAATGAGATACTCAATTCCCCAAGTTATATTCCAAATACGTGAACCATTGATATTTCTTTTGATGCATATAATTTGTGTTTCCTCTGTATTCGGTGTATATTTTTCTCTCCAAACTCAACCCCATGTAGGTTTTGGATTATGTGACTTGGCTAAGAATTTTAAGGTCCCTAAAACCAAATCCACGAAGAAATTTGGATTTGAAAATATTATCCAAAGCATTTAGGGCCCATTTTATTTCTTGAGTTTCCCCTCCCTAGAGAAAGATTCTCTGGATATTCCTAATTTTATATAAAATAGTTTTGGGTGTACCTAGAGTTAAAATTAAGTAGAGAGGAAGAGACTGAAAGGTAGATTTCAAAAGAATGAGACTACTTGGAAGGTTGAGAAATTGAAAGGTCCAATAAGAAAGAAAAATCCTCAAATTTTAAGAGAAAAATTTACCAAACCTCGTGCCAAATAGGGCCTTCCACCAAAGGGGCACCACGATATCTGGACAAAAGGAAAATCCTTTGAATTCCTAGTATCATAAAAATATGAAATTTAATGATAGAGGGAGTATTGAAATATAATATTTGTGTTTTGGTTAAATTGATAGAGATACCAAAAGATTTGGAGGATTTATTTAGGATAGTATTAAAGGTAATAGCTTCTCTAATTCTAGGAAAACCCATGAGGAGTGTGTTATAAAAAATAATTGGTGAGTAGAGGGAAAGTTTGGAATTCTAGTAGAAATACCTTTAGAACATATTCCAAGAAAACAACTTTTAAGGCATGTCCCAATACCTTTTCCATTAGGAGAAATAAGATCTCTTTTCCTCACACCTCTAGAGGGGAAAAAGGGAGTCGATGTAGAACCATTTACAAGAATGGAGAATAAAGCTTTAGCGACAAGATCCTTGAACTAGTGAATCCAATATTCTTCGAAACCAAAAGTTTTAAGCATAGGAAAAATGTATTTCAAGCTAAGCCATTGAAAATCTCTTGAAATATCTAGTTTAACCAACCTTTGACGAATTTTCAAAGATTTGAGTGAATAAGTTTGTCCATGATTCAAAAATAGGGTAATCCACATAGGATGTACACTTTCAATAACCACTAACATAGCGAGATAAAAGATCATAACACCAATATTTTTCTCTGGATAAAACCCTCTAGGAAGGAAATAGTCCATGGCACTAGCTAACATGGCCATTCAGGATTTTTTTTAACATAAAATAAAATTTGTACATGAGAGATTTTATCACAATTGGTCACTGACAATGACCATTTATGCTCTTTAAATATAGATCATGCAGTAATTAGGTGTTAAAAACAAATTAATAATCATTACTATTGAGGAGAATATGAGACATCAGATCATGTCTAGAACATATCATAACTGCTAAATGACAATGCAACTAATGTGTACTAAAAAACACACATTTATTTAAAGACATATTAGACAAAGTTAAGCTTAACTTACTCCTAAATGTGTAAATATCCTAACAATTATAAAATGAAAAAAACTAAAAAGTTCTATTCTAAAATTCTCATTAAAAATATAATGACATAAAAATGTATATGAACAACATTTTTAAATACATGTTAAATGTAATCATAAATAATTTACGTATAAGTTGTTCAAAATTTCTTCATACCATATTCAATTTATTATTATCATTAATAAAATATTTATTATATAACATGATTTAATCTAATATATTGTTTTTATATTATATATTTTAAAGATGAAAATATAATATGGTTTTTTTTAATAATTATAATTTGAATTTGAGAAAAAATAAAAAAAATATTAAAAAAATATTTATTATATAACATGGTTTATTTCTAATATTTTGTTTTATATTATATATTTTTAATGATGAAAATATAATATGGCTTTTTTTAATCATTTTAATTTTCTGATTTAATTTGAGAAAAAGTAAATAAATATTAAAAATAAAGAAAGAAAGAAAGAAATAAGAGGAAAAAATAATTTAAAAAAAAAAATTATTGGATTGTAAACACTAAAATTAAGTATTTAAAAATCATGGAAAAATCAATTAAATTAAAAAACTCTTTTATTAAAAAAAGGTACATCTTGGAATTTGTTTAAAGTTAAATATCCTAAGTTCTCCTTATTTTAGATATTGATCTACATAAGTGATGACTAAATTTGATTAGAAACTTATCGATATGTTTTCATAATAACTTCAAACGGTAATAAAAATATTTTTATGCTTTTTTTTGGTTTTTTAGGATGAGGTAAGGAATATTTGCGATAATGTTAATGTAATTAATAATTAGTATAGATTTATTTTAAATATTGATTTAATATATATATAGAGATTAAATTTTATGACATATACAAATTTTTTTTTAAATGATATGTAATTGATATTAAAATATTTATTTAATATGTAAAACTATAAAAGCTTAATTTTTTTTGACATATACATAATTTTTTTAAATGATATTTAATTGACATTAAAATATTTTACCTAACATGTACATTCATCACTCAAATTAAAATGGTTTTTATTATTAATATATTTTTAAGTATATGTTAATGTTAATTGGTAGTAAAATATTTTATTGATAATCCACATTGAATATTTTTTTATATTCAACATTAAAATATTTCACTTTAACATTTTTTTCTAGATATATATGAAGTTCATATCGACATAAATTAGTTAACATAGATCTTCAAATAGTTTTCTTTAATTTCTTGTTAAAATATTTCTGAAAATTATAATATTTATGCATCTTCCTCACACATGTTTTTTACTTCAAATTGCTTTACAACAACATATTAATTTTTTTTTTATTATACTCTCCATTATTTTTTTATTTAGAACATAATTTTTATTTTTTTATTTTTATTTCAAACGGAACATATGGAGAGACAAACTTACACATCACCTGATATTGGGTTGTAGAATGAGCCTCTCAACTCATTGAAAGACTTTCTTAAAAATTAGTCATATATTTCCCACTTTCATGTATGAGTAGCAAAATATTATATTGTAATAATTAAATCAATAATCAATTTTATTGTAAATTTGTAGAGCTTACTTTAATTTTAATTTGTAAATGAAATTATTTTTTTCATGGTATTTTTTTGGTTAATTTTAACCAAAAAGGGGTCAAGATTTTAAAAACCAGAGACAAGTTTTAAATTTATAGTGCACATAGGTTTTATAAGGTATTGAATCTGTTTATAAATTCAAAAATATATTTTAAAAATTAAAAAATTACAATCTGGTTTGAAATTATATTTTTCAATTCTATAGATTTTAAAAACCTAAGTTCAAGTTCTTTAATGGATAGTGACATAGAGGTATTTAATCTATAAAGATTTTACAAAATGTTTAATTTATTTATATATTTAAAATATGTATTTTAAAAACAAAAAATCACAATCTTGCTTGAAATTATATTGAGAGATTCCAACTAAAAAACTTCAAAAACACTAAACCACTACTAAAAAACTTCAAAAACACTAAACCACTACCAATATATTAATCCATAGAGAATCATAAACCAAATAATATCATCAACAAACTATTAGAAATTTAAAATCAATAAACGGATAGTAATCATCAATAAACAGCCGCAGTAGATGTAAAATATCGGCTTCGAGTGATCTCTGATTGCAGCACGATATTAACATTATTCAAACACGATAAACATGCTATGCTATAGAATGAAGGAAAAAGACAGTTAGTAACGTCTAACATAAAATCAGAGTAGAGAGAGTCGAGGAGTTGGAACAGCCACCAGTTCTTGCGCCCGGGGCAGTGTCAGTCCATTAAACCTCTCACTCATATCCAGCTCCTGCACATTCATCTTCTCGGGGAGCTTCCAGTTGAAACAGTGCAACAGCTGCGCCATCCCAAACTCTACAACAAGCATTCCCAATTGCTGTCCGGGGCATCCTCTCCTGCCCGCTCCAAATGGAATCCACTCAAAGTTCTGAACATTTACATCCACCTCTGGCGCCCCACTTTTTTCCAAGAATCTCTCTGGCTTGAAACTTTCGGCATCCTCCCATGACTTTGGATTTCTCCCAATCGCCCAAAGGTTCAGCAGAACGCAAGTGCCACCAGGGATTTCATAGCCCGAAACAGTGCAATCCTCCAAAGATAAATGGGGAATGGCAAGAGGCCCAGGTGGGTGGAGCCTAAGCGTTTCTTTCACCACGGCTTGTAAATAAACGAGATATGGCAGATCAGATTCCCGTACCATACGCTCCATTCCAACCACGTGTTGAAGCTCGTCCTGAAGCTTCTTCAGCACTGGAGGGTGTCTCAGCACCTCGGACATTCCCCACTCTATCGCAATTGATGACGTGTCCGTTCCCGCGGCGAACATATCCTGCAAATAGAGTGGATGTGATATATCAACTGGATATACATCTTTACTTTTTAAAAGTAATGGAAATTGAGTTTAATATCGTGAAAAACCATTTAACCTACAGCAATGACGCCTTTAATATGTTTTCGTTTGATTTGGAACTCTGTATCATTATCCGCACAGATTGCAAGCAAAACGTCGACAAGATCAGGGGTGATGTTGGGGTCATTCCGCGCAATGTGTTCTTCTATCACATTGTTGAAGAAATGGTCAACTGTCTTGTGTATTTTCTTGAATGGTCAACTGTCTTGTGTATTTTCACACTTCCTCTTCTCTTATGAAGCGGAAGGACTCCAAGCGTTTGGAGCTGAGCAACTGTAAAACACAGATCTTACGCATTTGTCTCCAGTAAGGACCATATGGAGCATAGCCGACGTTAGAGAAATTATACGACAAATACTTAGCCGCCATGGATTGAGGTCTGCCAGCGAAAAGGCGATCATTATTCTTCAGAAATTCCTTGGCCATATCTGCCGAGGAGACGACTAAGGTGAGGGCAGAGGAGCCGAGGCGGAGAGACATGAGAGGACCGCATTTCAGAGACAGAGTTGCGAGGGCTTGGTGTGGAAGGTGTCCGAGCAGGAGGTGCAGGTTCCCAATGATCGGCAACGGAAACGGCCCCGGTGGCAGCCTCCGTTTTCTCACTTGGAACAAGAATCCCCATGACACCGTCAATGCAAGTAGGATAGCAAAGGAAAATTTAATATAAAACTCGGCACATTCCAGCATTAGGCTCTCAGAATACAACAAATTTGCCATTGTTAGCAACTTAGCCACCCACAACGAATGAGGTACTCCACAGGCGCGTCAACTCTCTGGTTGTGAGGACATAAGGGTTTTCATCCATGGCGGACTGAACCTTTCCCTGAGAAGTCCTCACCGCAGATTGGGTTGGGTCAGCTCGTTCTGGTCCCCCTATGTCCTGCTAGGCTTGGGAAAGGATAATGCGGTGCATGATGCAGCAGTTTTTTTACATTCTAGGGGGGCTCTGAGTGACCTGCTACGTTTTCTGCTAGGTAAGCTTTTAGCTGGTACCCATTCTGCATAATATTCTGTTGCTATTGGTGGCTATTGAAGAATATTTAAGCTGGAACCCATGGAGGACAAATCAATGTTGCTTTTGATGGCTATAGATGAATATTTTTTATGCTGGTACCCAATGTGAACACGATATTGTGGCGTTTGGTGGCTAGGGTTGTTATAGTTCTCATATTAGTGAGGATATGGTTTCCATGTTCTGGGGACTGGTTTACAGTTGTGAAGAGTGGTTCAGATGAGGTAAGATGCATGCCTGTTTTTGCTGAGCTGGAACCCATGAGAATATATGTTTGTTCTGATATTGGTGGCTATTGATGCATGCTTTGATGCTGGAACCCAATGTCGACTATTTGTGCAAGTTTTTGGTGGTTAATGAAGGAGATCATTAGCTGGTACCCAATGTGAACATTTGTTGATCGCTTTTGGTGGCTATCGAATTTGCATATGGCTGGTACCCAATGTGAACAAGTATATGTTGCTTATGGTGGCTGTGGGTGAACCCAGGTCGCTGCTTTTTATCTCGTTATTGCCGTGGAAGTGTCTGTTGCTGTTTTCTTATTGGGATGGTCTCGGGTTTTCACATCTGTGGATCGGATGTTGGATACCTCTGAACATTAAGGTGATGTGAATCGCAATCGCGATGATTGGCATTAGATTTGATTGCATGTGACTTGGGGTTGTAGGTGCTCCCACTGGTTTTTAGATTTGGGGTTTTTTCTCTCTGGTCGGTCTTTTGGTTCCCCGGATTTGTGGAAGCGTTGTGAGAGGAAGTGAGAAATGAAGGCATGTGTGGTACAGTAAGGCTGTTTCTGGAAGTGGATTGTGGGGATCATTCGAACAGCAGCGGCAAAAGTTGATCGTTGAGGGGATGCCATAGCAAATGACGCGGATCCCTTGGCTGTGGCGACTACCAACGACTGAGAATGATCCCGCATGCTTCTGGATGGTGTTCCGCATGCTGTAGCAGTTTTTCTGCATTTTAGGGGGGCCCTTCGGGACTTGCCTTTGCGGGTGATGGTGGATCTCCATGGATGACATGTTTGAGGTTTCTGCCATAGCTGTGGGGATTCTGGTCTTTCCGGTTAGCCGTTTGGTTTTCCGGCTAATTTGAATTATATTTTAGGGGCATTGGCATTCCGTATTTCCCACTCCATCGTTCTGACACTGGCGACGATTTGATTTATTGGCCCGTTGGTGGTTGGTTGTCTCATTTAATGACACCAACTCAACATTCAATGACATTCGTTCACCAACTCGTCTTTATACGGTTTCCTCTCAACTATGACCGCTTCTGAATCATGACGTGGAAAACTCTCCTACCGTTATCACCTTCTTAACAGTGTTTCGGTTTTAGTTTCTTGGATTGTTTCGATCCGGGTGACTCTAGTTTTATATGCTACGGCCTCTCTCCGCTGTCTCCTCAATCGGATCTCCCCCGACTTTATCCTACAGGCTTTGGGCTCGTGGCTATCCGCTCTTAGGGCATGCTACATTATCGATCTCAGGATTTTTTCTATACTGACTTTTTATTTCTCTGATGTTCATTGTATCCTCAATGGATTGCGGAGTTTTTCAGTTTTATGATCCTTCGTTTTCTGCTACATCGGGTATTGGCATGATCCGGGCGGCCGATGTGTTCTCTTTTAGTCTGAACATATCATTTCCTTTCGATCCTGGTTCAGAAGGAATCGCCGGTCTTGGTTGGATGCTGTAAGGTGTTGGATCTCCGGATCGAGTTGGGGTGCCGGTTCTCCCCCAATCATGGGGACCAATCTCATCGTTGATGGGGTACCTTTTTGTTTTCAGAACAGTTTATCAAGCGAGCCTGTTTTGGTGTGCAGGGGTTTTGGTTTTGTCCAGGGCTGCTCTTTCTTCTTCAAGTGGATCGGGCATATTTATCAAGTGTATCAGATTCCATATATCATGCGGACATGATGTATTTCAAGTGAGCCTGATTTGGTGTTTGCCTAGCGAGACAGCCTTTTATCAGTTTTGAAGATTCTATGGAAATCACCTTTTGTTTGCTTTCTTTCATTTCAGTTATCTTTTTTCTTTTCTATCATGAATATGATGCTGCATATTTTCTCTGCTGGCTCTTTTCATTGTATACAGGGATGATCTCGTGGGTATGTTTTATACTATCCGCTATGTTGTAGGCCATGAACATCGAATCACTGCTCTTCAGTAGTGTATTCTGGATGTATTTGGTATATGGAGTTTTCTCGCTGTTTTAAATAACAGTTTGAGAATGTATCGATGATCATGTACTGTCATATATTTCTTTTAATATATACAACGTTTTTTTCCTTCTGAAAAAAAAAAAAA